>OY720448.1:104998538-105346038 GCA_963082715.1 Harpalus rubripes
ATCATCTCAAAAATAGCGATAGCCATGGAATTGAAACTAAAAATTAACAACTGCTATGCCCAGTTTTATAAACGATATTTATTTCCGGAATTCAAAATTCGGGATTTTGCATGTATAACATATAAAAAATCTTGGATTATAATTATAATCCTGGATAAAAATTTAATTCGCTTTTATAAAACCGGGCATTAGTGATTTATCTGTAAATCTAGGTTAATTCATTTTTATAGTTATTTGTACTTTCTGTGTAAGTGAAAAAATTATTTATTTAAATTAAAATTGTTCACTTGAACTGATATTACAAACAATGACTAATAAATGTGTATTAACCTAACTTAACAGGTAATATGTCAAACTTTTGTTAATTTATTTGTTTCAATTCCATGGTTATTGTTATTTTTTGGGTGATTTTCGACATTTCCATACCTAATTTCTCCCGTTACAAAGCATGTAAAATTAATTTTTTCTGCTCTCACTTGAAAAAGTTATCATTTCTTCACAATCTGCAGAATGGATATGTAGGCAATACTAGTTTACTGAACGGATATAATTTCATATCCATTTTAGGATGGATATGAAATCCATGAATCACAAATCTCGAAGTCGTGTAACTCAGGCAACTGTCTATTCATTTATTTCAAGATTAAGAAGACGAACGATACAAATGTCATATTTGACATTTCAATGTTGCCATTTATATGGAAATATTTTCGGTATAAAAAAAGATTTGATTAATTTAAGAACAATTAACTGAATTATATTATGAATTATTTGTAAGTATTGAAAAAGAACGTATAAAAATGGAAATCAGAACGGTACATAGGCGCCCTCAGGGGGGGTCGAAAGGGTCGACTGACCCCCCTTTCATTTATGGACTGTATCCATTTTTAAAAATAGAATTATAATTTTTTTATAACTTTAATAGCTAGATGGTCTATTTCGGTGTTAATATGCCGTAGTTTATTCTAATCATTTTATGATCATGTTTTTCTCAAAACTTTTACAATTATCTATTTTACTGTTATATAGAAATAAAGAAATAGAAAAGTAAATAATGAATAGACATTACAAATTTATTTATATTAAAAGTACCTACATATGATTAGGGTTGCTGTATTTTGTGAGGAGCGCGATTTAATTAACATTTAATTATTAGCAGTTCAATAGAATAATTATATTGTTACTCAGTAATATAATATTTTAATTTAATGCAACATTGTATTTTCAGATTGTCTGTTTCTGTAGTTATTGCTTATGCTCGCATCTCGCATCATAAAGCCTAGTAGAAGGGCCAAAAGAGGCAATTCTACGCTTTTAGAGCGTACATACGCATTTTCGTCATAAAATATTGATTTAAATTTTTTAAGAATTTGTTAAATTTGCTTCATTGTAAAGAACTCTATGTTATCTTACTTTGCATTAAAACACGTTTGACCTTGAAAATTATTAAAATTCGCCTGCAAAAATATCGACCCACCTTGTAAAAAAGTCTGCGGGCGCCCATGGAACGGTATGAAATATCGCATTGGCAAGTCAAGGTTATCCTTTAGATTTGTCAATAAAAAATCGTAAGTAGTAAGTAAAAGTATTGTATATTTATAAAATAAAATATTATTTTAATAACAAATGTCATTAAGAAAGCCTAGGAAAACAAGTACATAAAATGATGTTAATTAATAATGTTCAATAAAATTTAAAATTTATATAGTTCACATTTTCCTTCTTTTCGTTAGTCGTAGAAAAAGTATGCTGTACAACTCGAGTAGAATGTCCATATCGCCTTCGGATGATTGAACTCTCCGCCTACGGAGTCGTGTTCAAATTTCATCCTCATGCGATATGGACATCATATCCACTCTTGTTGTACAAACTAGTGCTGTCAAGAACCGGAAAAAATTAGAACCGGGTACCCGGTTCCAAAACTATCCGGGTACCCGGATACCCGGTTCCTGGAACCGATCTTCGGTTCCGAGTAGTGGAACCGATTTTCGGTTCCGGTTCCGGGTAATGGAACCGATCTTCGGTTCCGGTTCCGAGTATTGGAACCGATCTTCGGTTCCGGTTCTGGGTAGTGGAACCGATCTTCGGTTCCGAGTAGTGGAATCGATCTTCGGTTCCAGTTCCGGGCAGTGAAATCGAACTTCGGATCCGAGTTATGGAATAATCAATTATAATTTTAAATTATCCTCGTCATTCTTGAGAAATAAACATAATTTCTGAGAAATATTATTGAACAATATTAAAAAAAATTATATGTAATTTAATTGAAAATATCTGTAATGATGTGTAAATATTATTACACCAAAGGCAAGAGGATGCTAAAAATAAAAATGTAATCATATAATATAGTAAATAAATGCAGATTTCAGTATCATATTATATTTTCAATTTTCATTCAATATGGTTTATTTCAATAACTTGACCTTGAGTTATATTTTCAAATAACGGTACCTACGTAAAGACAATAGCGGCCATAAAATTTAAGGGATAAAGCAATAGATATTTCCAAGAATTTCACTTATACCTACTTATACATTCTGTTCTAATCTTTACATTTTGATCTCTCAGTTATGTAATATAAATGAATATTTTTTATTTTCTGGATTTCATAACACCATTTAATAAATTCCGAAGTAAAAATAGCGTGCCTCATAATTTGTAAAAAATTTTGTTATTATTTTAAAATGCCTAATTGAATTAACTTTAAGATTAAAAGAAACCGAAAGGGGCTACAAAGCACAAAACCTATAGAAATTTAAACAGACACCAGTCGTGCAGTCGGGGAAAAAGTACCTGGTTTTTGCACGTGTTCTTCAGACAATTGCATTATATCAGTTTATAAGAATATCTGATACCAACTTTCCTAAATTGTTTACCTGTTCCTATTTAATAATTAAAAAAAAATATCTTTCAAAATAATTAACTTATTCATCATAACATATTGATTCATAATACGTAACTCTAATTCACGGATTGTAATGTATATTTTATTAGCTTCATAATCGAGATTCATCCTTTTTCGGTCCCAGAACCGGGAACCGATACGTTTCGGTTCCAGAACCGAGAACCGTTGAGATTCGATTCCAGAACCGAGAACCGATGAGATTTGATTCCAGAACCGAGAACCGATGAGATTCGATTCGAAAACCGATGAGATTCGATTCCAGAACCGAGAACCGATGAGATTCGATTCCAGAACCGAGAATCGATGAGATTCGATTCCAGAACCGATGAGATTCGATTCCAGAACCGAGAACCGATGAGATTCGATTCCAGAACCGAGAACCGATGAGATTCGATTTCAGAACCGAGAACCGGGTAGTTTCGGTTCTAGGACCGAGAACCGGGTAGTATCGATTTCAGAACCGGGTAGTTTCGGTTCCAGAACCGGGTAGTTTCAGACTCCGAACCGAGAACCGGGTAATTACACATTGAAATAACCGGGTACCCGGGTAATTTTGGAACCGGAACCGAACCGAACCGGAACCGGTTCCCACCACTAGTACAAACCACTATTTCTTATTGGTTAAAATGTATAATTTTAAGCTCTACAACATTTGTTTGAAGCATTTTCACGTAAAATAATTATGAAAGCAGGAAATGATGAGAATTTTACATGTTAAAGTCCTATGCTCCGGTGTAGGGGTCAATACCCTGTAAACAGTGTAAAAAATTACATTTTGGAAGAGAAATACTATTTGAGTGTGAAAAGGATTGTTCAATATACGAGGAACATTATAATGTTTCCACAGCTGTTGATTTAAATAATTAACGCTTAAAATTTTCATTATTTTCATCGCGGAAGTTGAAAGTGTTGAAGAATATTCATGAAGCATTGGAATGAATATCGTTTATTGGATATTGGGAAAAAACTCAGAGTAGCAAAAAGGAATCAATGTCGGATTGGTGAAAGTAAAAGTTTGGTGGAGTTCCGCTGGAATAAACAGGGCGCTAGCATCGGTCGCAATCAGCTTGCGTTGGCTTGACTACCCCTTCCCTCAGGCTGAAATCCGGAAATTATTTCCGATTCAACACAGACGGAGGCGATCTCTGGGTGCTGCTGGCCACCGGGGTAGAAAAACAAACAGCTACATGCGAGCTGGAGCTAGCGCTGCTTTTCTGCGGGCTCATGCGGGAGAATCAAACGCTTCCAACAATTATATTTACTTTACAAACTACCATTATTACCTGCAAAATAGAATAGTCAATATACAAATTTCAAGGAATATTTACCAGATCAATTACGGCCACTGGCTAATTTTTGCTTCCGGAATTGTGTGCTAAAACCGTGGTTCTTAAACTATGGGTTGCGACCCAAAAGTGGGTCGCGTGAGTTTTCTTTAGGGTCGCGACAAACTCGGCCGAAAATTAATATTTTACTTAATTTGAAGCTTTTTACTTCCTTGTACAAAGTAAAGGAAGTATTGTATTCGCGAAAAATTTCGGTTTCCAGATTTCAACGGAAATATCCATTTTGGCCATCCCTGAATCCATTCTGACTAATTTCGTCGTGACGTACGTACGTATCTCGCATAACTCAAAAACGGTAAGCCGTAGAAAGTTGAAATTTTGTATTTAGGACTTCTATAACATCTAGTTGTGCATTTCCTTTTTTGGTCATTACATAATTGCCAGAAATGGTACATTATTTGAAGCCTATAATAGATTTTAATGAAAAACTATATTAAAATATAATCCAAAACTTTTCAAATATAGTATATAAGACTTTTATATCAATTGGAATAACATAGCAGAATTTGGTTAAAACAGGCTAACCGAAAGTGATATATTACCTGAAGGTGTTAACAGTTTTTCTTGAATAAAATGGTTTCATTTTGATTTTAGAAATAAATGCTTCAAATAAGAGTTTTAGAGAATTAAATTCTGCGTCTAGCACTTTAAGTATTATTAAATTAGCCCTTTGTATAAGCGAGATATGTAAATTTAAAACTTATATACTTTTTGGTTTTTGTAATGAAGCTTGCTATGGATTAGGACAAAAATAACAAAAAAAAGTAAAAAATAGATGTTAATGTCAAATTACGTCAAATACGTGCAATTTTATAATTGAGTCTATACTTCATATTAGTCTTGCCTACAAGGAAATCGTGTGGTGTCCACATCAGATTTTTTTTGTATTATGTGACTTTAAATTTTAGTTAATGATAATAAATAAATCTGATAAAGTAGAAGTAGAGTACAATCACTAAATATGTCCGACTGGCTGCTATGTTCGCACGTCTCTCGCTGAAATGGCGCTCGATGTACTCTTACCTTTTGCTACCACATACTTGTCCGAGTCTGCCTTTTCAGTTTTGGTTTATATTAAATCAAAATATAGAAATAAATTAATAAATGTTGAAAACACAATCAGACCAACCATTACAAATATTGAACCAAGAATAAATATTTTATGTTGTATGTACATATGTTAAAATAACATTTTGGTTTTGTTACACAAGTTAAAGTATACAAATAAATAATTTTTGCATTCTAAAGTGTGTGTTTTATCTTAATTATTAAATTATTTATTTTTGTACATGAAAGGGGAAAAACATGCATTTGCACATCCCTTGAAAAAATGTAACTTTCAATTATAAGGCATTTTTTTCTGGGTACCTTGTTTCACAGCCGTCATGGGGTCGCTACGATTTATTGGGTTACGAAGTGGATCGCCAAGAAAAAAGTTTAAGAACCACTGTGCTAAAAGACGATGATAACTAACAATAAATACGGTTATTTTGGAGTTTAACCCTCCGTTAGTTGCACATGTAAACAGCAGATAGATGCTTCGTAATTCTATATTTTTCGGAAACAGGCAAAGCTAGACGACGAGGTTTTGTGTAGGCCTCGACTAACGTATCCTTCATCGTCTTTAGAAGGATCCTTTTCATTCCTCGTTATTATTCAATTATTTTAATAAAACTCAGCGGGCGCGGCACGGCGCATGTTCCTAATAGATACAATGCGACTATTAGTGTTACAAAACATGTCATACGCTTTTACTCAGTATTTTTGTAAACAAGTGAGCATATAATTCACTCTGAGTTAGGAAAATTTATCTGTAGCATCATCGCCTAATTTTGAAGATGACTAATATGACGCCGATTTGCAAGGCACTATTGGGATCCTAAAACAACGACGCTGCCAGCCATGTCTTTGAAGGCAGGTTTTACCGAACGCACTGGATTTTTTTGAAGTTGTTTTTCAATGTGTCAAAAGTAAAAGGTCTCAGTAGAAGCTAAGTTTGGACTAAAAATTTCTAACCATTTATGTAGGTTTTATAATTTGTTGAAAATGTAATCCGGAGACTTATTCTAATTCAAGTTGACGTTCACTGGTCGCCATAGTTGGCGCTTTTCGATCGTTCTGTCACCTAATGAAATGTCAGAAGTACATCCGTGACGTCATAGTAGGCGAACATGCGGCATTGAGACCATCAGCGCAAAGCTTAGCGTAGGTGGCAGCAAGCGGATATTCCCTTAAGTACGTATTACAATGTACAGACTTTTGTAAGCATACACACATATTATTGTGTGTAGTCATGACTTTTAATGGGTGTGGCACATTATATAAACACAAAATATAGAATAATACACAATAGGTGCATTAAAACAAACATTTTAAACAAATAAATAGTCTAAATTTATTATTTTAATTTTAATCAATGGTTATGTTTGATACTCGCTTGACGTTTCAGTCTTTTGAAGGTTAAAGTAACAAGCTGACTAGTGAACCTATCGGAAGAAATATTGTGCTAAGACTCTCATTCCTCCATGATATTTAGCTCTTGGTCCGTAGAAGATGGCGTATTTGCCAAGCCAACAGCGCATGTTTTGAGGCGGCATTCGTCATTGTGATTGACTATTTTGTGAATTGATATTGTTGCTATCTATATTTGTGTTTTATATATTTAATTTGTATAGTTTAGTTTTCTTTAGTTTTAGAATTATATTCAATTTAGTTTTATTCGTTTATTTTTATAAGTTTCTACATATTTACAATGTTTTCATAAATTAATTTCTTGTTCATTTGAACATGTAAGTTATAAATACTCTTAATTAAATGCAAATTCATATATTCAACAAGTAATGTTACCAACATGTGGTTCTAATTTATGTCAATACATACATTAAAAATCCCAACAAGTTCCATCTGGACTTGACGACATTCATGGGTGCTTGTCAAAAGCTGCCGTGATGGCCTCGTATGTAATAGTTATTTACGTTATAAGGCTGGGAAGTGAGTTATTACGGTACGAATGAGAAGTTTACGGACGAGGCGACGAAGGAAGCCGAGTCAGGCATTTCGAAATGAGTATTGTAGTACTACTTCACGGCCATATAACGTACATTTTATTGCATACTGTCTAAGTGTTTTACAAATTTTTAATTCAAACTTGTCTATTTAACTTAGATCACATCAACTTTGAATTTGTAACAATTGAATTTGAGTTCGGGAAATGGAACATTACAGTATATTACAGGGCCGGGAAATGTTGCCTGGAAATATTTCCGGGCCCCGATACTGTAATTTTCCATTTCCCGGACTCAAATTATCAATGTAAAGTAGTATATAGTGGACAGTATGAAGTAAAAGGTATTTATGTCATCTTCACTTATTATGTTGTCGAATTTAGAGCCTGCCATATCAATCCTCACTTGTTAAAGTGAAGTAAACTATTATTCACGAAAGATGACTATTCAAAGTCATTTGTGAGCCGTCTGATATAATATTACTTGCAAATAACTTCATTGTATTTTGTATACATAGACGTGCAAGGGGCTGTCCTTAAATTACGTAACGCAAAATCAGGGAATTTTTGATACCCCCTCCCCCTTTTGTAACGCACCCGTAACACAAACATGACCCCCCCCCCATATATTACGTAACGCAGGACTTGACCCCCCCCATTTTTTTACTGGATATAAAAGTATATGGCCTCCTTAATATCCAGTTAAAATTTGAAACAGAAACTATTTAAATTAATGTGCATAAAGATGAAAAATATCAGAACAGAACAGGAACTATTTAAATTAATGTACATAACATAAAGATAAAAAATAATGTACTACTCTTGCCCTACGGCTTGTCACCCCAATTTTTTTACTGTATATAAAAGTATATGGCCTCCTTAATATTCAGTTAAAATTTGAAACAGAAACTAATTAAATTAATGTACATAAAGATGAAAAAATAACAGCACAGAAATTAAAAGCATATGCATTTCCATATGCTTTTAACAAACTATTGAAAAGTTTTTCCTTATCAACACTACTTGAATTCATGTTTTAATATGAATTGCATTGCACGAATGAAAGACCACTGGCCCGAATTTGAACTGTGCCCGACATATTATGTTGAATGTTATTGAAAACAAACGACTGCCTGCATATACGAATTAGCACCGCGAAATTTGAATGTTTCAAAACTATTAAAGCAAGTTTAGCAATATTTTTTATATTTTATCGTTACGTAACGCACACCTTAACTCTCCCCCACCCCCTCGTAACGCTGCGTAACGCTACTATTGACCCCCATGCCCCCTTGAAGCGTTACGTAATTTAAGGACAGCCCCCAACATGAAATATTTATGGACACATTTAACTGAAAAAAAAAAGTAATTCATTTGGAAATTATGTTTCTTTCTAAATAATGTCTTTCTGAAAGATGTATGTTCTTCGCTTATGTTTTTGCAAAATACAAAAACATAGACTTAACTTATAATCCAAGGAATAATAATTTGATTTTAACGTCAACGCCACTGGGTAAATATGAGCACAGAGGGCAGTGTAGTAGATTATTAGGTATCTGTAATTCTACGACATATGTCATTAGAATTTATAGTGTGTTAGAAAGTAATGCCACTATTTACGTATATCTGTCACACCACATAAATTAAATAGACGTAGGTCAAATAATCTTTCTCTTTCTAATACAAAATGTTGCTAAGCTACTGCTATAAAGTGATGTGTATTCTTTCTTCGAATAAATGACCTTAAATAGTCATCTTTCGTGAATAACAGTATACAGTATTATTCACTAAAGATGACGATTCAAGGTGATTTGTTCGAAGAAAGAATACACATCACTTTATAGCAGTAGCTTAGCAACATTTTGTATTAGAAAGAGAGAGATTATTTGACCTATGTGTATTAAATTTGTGGTGTGACAGATATACGTAAATAGTGGCATTACTTTCTAACACACTCTAAATAATAATGACATATGTCGTAGAATTACAGATACCTAATTATCTACTACACTGCCCTCTGTGCTAATAATTATCCAGTGGCGTTGACGTTTAAATCAAATTATAATTCCTTGGTTTATAAGTTAAGTCAATGTTTTTGTATTTTGCAAAAACATAGGTGAAGAACATAAATCTTTCAGAAAGGCATTATTTAGAAAAAAACATAATTTTCAAATGAATTACTCTTAGTTTTTCAGTTAAAATGTATCCATAAATATTTCATGCTGCACGCCTATGCATATGAAATGCAATGAAGTTATCTGCAAGTAATATTATATCAGACGGCTCACAAATGACCTTAAATAGTCATCTTTCGTGAATAATAGTTTAGATATTATTTTATCTTTTCGGTGGTATTTCCAAAATAAAAATAAATATTCTTTGAAAAATACTAATTATGCTGTATAGTGGTGATACAAACAAAAGTTCCATAATTTAAATTTAGTATGTAAATACAGAAAAGACAACAGATACTTTATAATTAATATGAAATTAGAAAGAGTCTGAAACACATTATAGCTCTTATTCAAATACGCTGCTCGTATATGATATTAATCTCAAGGAAAGAATACATGTACTAGTACTTTAAAGGAACATTTTCTGTAATACATGGTTAGCAACAAGGAGAAAACAGTTGGAAATAAAAATATATTTTTCATTTTGTATAGAGAAATATGTAGATTACGAGCTACATCCACATGAGACGGAACAAGCCACATTTCCTTGCGTTCCTGGAGCCCGTTCCGTTGCCGGAGTTGTACGGAACGTAGCAATGCGGCTCCGACTAAATTAAATATTGTAATATATGCGTGGTGCGTTTTCCTAGCGCAAAATCAAGTTTGCGTTGCCCGTCTTTCCAATGTTACGAATGATGAATGAGCACCATTTGTTTAATTTGTGAGATTATCTTTTGTTTCATGAACGACTACCACTTCTGCGGGAAACAACAGGAACAGGGAAGAAATTTTAGGAGATGGAAAATACGTGAAGTATGTTAGAAATTCCTTCACACCTACATTACACATACGAGTAAATGAAGACTTCTATAGTCCATAGTAATACAGAAAGACCATAAAAATATTAAGTTCAAATCCATATTTAGTTTGCAAAATATGAATATTATGTTAGTTATGAAAAATAAATTATTTCAAAGTGTAATTACATACGACTATTTATACAAGGTGTCTACTTTTATATGAACCATAGAAAATAAAAAAAAATATGGCTGTAATATCTGCCCTATTCATTTTAGAATAAACGTGTAAATAAAATGTTTTAAAATAAAAACTGCAGCAAATGAGCTTATGAAAGTATATTAATATGATAGGTTCTTGTCATGAGATATTGTTTTGTTTGACTGACAGATAAAAGTTTACTAATTGATATTTAATTGTTAATATTAGTTCACTGAACTTTTTCTGCGATGGTAAATGTGTATCCATGATTACAGATAATAGTTATTTACATTATACGGGCGGTAGGTGTTATTTTACAATGTGAGGTTTTATATTGAAGCACGACGCGCAGCGGAGTGCTGCAATAAAACCGAGCGTTGTACAAATACCTAACGCACACATTATGTATTAAATTTTTTGGCTGAGATATCTATTAAAATATGTATTTTCTATAAATTTTGCTTGTTAACATTAAACCATTGTTGTCATCAAGAGAGCTGCTATCAAAACAATTTATTGTAGGCTCAGCATCAAGGCGCTTTGAAAAACAATGAAACGTCAAAATAATCAAAAAATTGTATTTCTTGATTTCTATCTTGGACAGTAATTGCTAAAAGCAATGCTAAAAATATTGTAATCATATCTGTCAAAAAGAAAAATGACAGGCAGTGACGAATCTATATCTACTCCGCCAGAGTTAAGTGAACAAGCAAAAAATGTTTCATCGGAATTACTCCCTGAAAAATCAAAAGCCCGTTACGAGAGATATTATCAAGGTTGGGCCAAGACCAAGAATTTGCACTTTGATTATTTTATTTATTAGGGATGTCTATTGTCTATGCTGCTATGCTGAAAGGAAAATAAGGTTAGGCAGACTAGTTCCTACATACGTAGTTCCTATACAGACTACATGATTCTAATGTTACCTACTCTTTTAGACATTCTTCATTAAAATTAATGTCAAACATTTGAAATAAAATAAATAATTCTCATCAATCATTCCACAAATATTATCATTTGAAAATTTTGACATATTGACATTGCCGACCGACTAAGAATTATGCTAAAGGTTGGCGCTGGCAGATTAAATTAAAAGAAATTCAGGTTTAATTATTTACTATTATTGAACGAAAATTGCGGTAGCTAGCGTTTTTGTAGGCACTCTTTATTATTACAAAGTAGATTTCTTTATTAATGGCCTCTTAAAACTTAAAAATATAAGTGTGTATTACTTTATTCAGTGCGGCAAAGTCATAGCATGTGTAAAATCGCAATTACCATGGACGCCAACGATGTGTGATTGTTATGTTTACACTTTAGGAGGCCAAAAATAATTTAATGATATCAATATTATTATTAAAACTTTATAAAAGATGTCATCTGCTAAACTAAAGGAATACAAGTGTTTAATATTTTGTGCTATTGCTCATGGCACTCTGTGAATAGTTAAAAATGTTTACTTTTATTTTGCGTCTGTATCGAGCGAGAACGAAACGCATATAATGTAAGCAATAATTTTGAACTTATTAGATGCAGTTTCTAATTCTGAACATTTTTGTATTTAAATATTTGTCCTAAAGTTAATAGTGCAGAAATTACCATTGTATTTCAGGTAGTATTAAAAGTTATTAAAAAAAATTTTTTTAAATCTATGCATTACATGAAATCAGAACAGAAACGTGTAATCAATTATACGATACTTAAAATTACATTAACCTTCAAATATATAATAATATTCTAGTGGATCTGTGTATAAACCGTTATCGTAACTGTTACATTATGAATATTAATATAAATTATATTGTGGTATTATATATAATTATTTTATCGGAGTATAATACAATGTATTTATAATATAATTATTAATGATCTCTACGTACGTAAGGTATGGAAATGAAGGTATTCTATTATCATTGGTTTAAATATTTGAAATTGTATTTTCATGGAATAAATACAATTTAGGACATCTAAAATAAAATTTAATTACTGTTACGATGAATTACATTAATATTACAAAAACCGGATACAATTAAAAATACAAATTACAAGGAAACAAAAAAGCATCTTTCAAAATCGTGCATCATATGACAGGAAATTTTTCTCCATGTATCTGGGAAGACGAACCCCTCTCTTAACTTTATTATTTTAAAAAATAGAGAAATTTTCGTCAAATACAAGTTTTATTATAGTAAATATATTATTTGATGACAGGTACATAATTTTTATATAAAGATATTGTTTACCTAGAAGAATTTACAGATGAAGATATGAAACAGCGTATTTGGAATGATTTCCAAAGTATTCCAGAAAACCTACTGGAAAATGTTCGTACACATCACATTCAACGTTTGAATTTCTGCATAAGAGAACAGGGTCGTAATTTGAAGCATTTAATTTAAATTGTTTCACCTTATTACATTTGTTAATTTACGTTGTGAAGTTATTTTATCTGGTCACATTTTGTTTAATTTCGCATAGCCACCTAGAACTTTGAAGAAAAATAGTTTCTAATATTTCTCAACTTTCTTATTTTTCTCTGATTTTTTCAAATACATTAATAAAAACTAATACATCGATGGAAAGGGAAAAAATGGCGGTTTTAGTAACAATTTTAAGTTCCCATTTGAAAAATAAAAGTTGTAAGTCGTATCACGTAAACCAGACTTTATAAAAAAATCCGTACCTGTCATTAAATAGTATATTTACTATAATAAAACTTCTATATGAAGAAAATTTTTCTATTCCTTATAATAAAAAATGTGTGGCCAACACAATACCTCCCGCCATTTACAGCCCGAGTCATAAAAAGATTAAGTTAATCCTTATTTTTGGCAAATTTTGACAGTTTCTTAAAATGTAGTCTACTAATCCAAGTAACTACTCTTTTTTTAAACCCCTCAACAGGATTAACTCCCAGTTACAAAGTGGGTTGACATTCACACACATCCATGCTTTAGTGGGATTCGAACCTAGAGCCCCGAGGGCACTCATGGCATGAGGCGTTGCTCTAACCATTGAGCCACCGGAGCTATAATAAAATAAAGATTAAATTTTAAATACCGGGATAGAATAGAATTCACTAATCCAAAAATGAGGATTAGCTTAAACATTTTTTTGAATCGTTAATTTTTATTAATCTAAATACATACCAACATATTTACTTATGCTGGAAACTGTATTGAATTCCTTTTCTATTGTTTTATTTACTTTTTTCTTTTTAAAACGTTATTAATATTATGTTGAAATGATTAGTTCGCTGATGGTGACATTTATCTGTCAGTTACATACATTTGAATAACTGCGTTTTGTTTGTTTAAAGCGTAGGCTCTATGATTTAAATTATAGATAATTTTATAAATTTTTCCATAATAGTTATTTATGTATTAAGGGCATAATCAAAAGATTGTAGCACGGGGGAATGTTTAAAGCTCGACGCGTAGCGGAGAGCTTTAATTTTCCCGAGTGCTATAATCTTGGTTATGCCCGTGGTACATATAACGTTTTATTTTATTTTGGTTCTCGAAATTCAAGGATTCAATGGGTATATATTCGGTATCGTTGTGCTGGCATTGTGAATTTTAAGTATGCTGTGGTTTCTAGCTATATTGTTTGTTTATATCAAATTTTAATTTAGTGTCAAATGAAAATGGAAGATATCGATTATTCAAAAGAAATGTCGAATGAATTTGACGCTGCCCAGAGCAAGTTGGTGAAGTGAAAAGACGTATACGAGAAAGGATACGAATAGTTTTGCGAGCAGCGGTGTTCAAAAAATGTAATTTATCGAATTTATTATGTTGTCTGACATTTATCTAAAAACGACGATTTTGACGTTTGACTGGCTGTTGCTTGGCAACTTTATAAGCTCTCGGGCGATAAAAGCCAAATTGCGCCCGTTTTTGAGTGCGGATAAACAAGTTTATGATTCCAAAATAAAATAAAATATATTTATTTTATTTTGGAATCATAAACTTGTTTATCCACCCTCAAAAACGGGCGCAATTTGGCTTTTATCGCCCGAGCGCTTATAAAGTTGCCTAGGAACAGCTATTCAAACGTCAAAATCGTCGTTTTTAGATAATTGTCAGACAACATAATAAATTCGAAATATCACATTTTTTGAACACCGCTGCTCGTAAAACTATTCGTATCCTTTCTCGTATACGTCTTTTCACTTCTGATGTGGAACCAACTTGCTCTGGGCAGCGTCAAATTCATTCGATATTGCTTTTGAATAATCGATATCTTCCATTTTCATTTGACACTAAATTAAAATTTGTTATAAACAAACAATATAGTTAGAAACCACAGCATACTTAAAATTCACAACGCCAGCTCATCGATATCGAATATATACCGATTGAATCCTTGAATTTCGACAACCAAAATAAAATAAAACGTTGTATGTACCACGGGCATAATCAAGATTATAGCACTCGGGAAAATTAAAACTCTCCGCTACGCGTCGAGCTTTAAACATTCCCCCGTGCTACAATATTTTGATTATGCCCTTAATACATAAATAACTATTAAAAAAACTATTAATGCAAATCTCTAGAAAATTTAATAATCTTTAATTTTTATAATAACATTAATTTCGAAAAAATAACATTTAAAGGTATTTTTCGAAGAAAAACTATTTTGAGTTTCTAGTAAAGTGCCATTTCTGGTTATCCGTTTTTCACCAAAATCTAATGGGCTATTTCCATTACAGAAAAAGTTCGAAATACAAGGTTTCAAAATTTTGTCAATGATAGTATTTGAGTTAGAGTGGAGGATCCACACATACATACATACGAGTACACACCACTGAACTAAATATAAAACGGGAACGCTTGTGTCCTATATCACAACATAGGCATTTTCAGCGCTCGATGGGAGACCGCCATACTACTCTACTTCTAGTATATTTCATTATTTCAGGTTTGCACTTAGGGATATTTTAAAGGTGTGTCACTTGTAAACTTATCGTGATCGCCTAGTTTAGTAATATTTGTGAAATTTTTAATGAAAAATTTGTTCCATGATAATGATCAGCCGTTCATAACAGTTTTTGATTGGTGAAGATGGCAATGAAAAACAATTAGTTGAAATAATTGCAAGATCTTACTGTAAAATTCGCTTTTACAATTTATCAAAGAAGCAGACATAATGTTTGGAAAGAGCAAATATAAGAACATCTCTTTTTTTGTGGTTTTCTTACTGTCCTTCGATTCAGTTTATTTTTATTTTGGAATATATTACTCGTATAATCAAAACAAAAACTCAAAATTCGCGCTTTTAAAACCCGGAGGTACAGCAGTATGGCGGTCTCCTATGATGCGCGCAAATTGAACCTTAAAGCGAGTTCCCGTTTATATTTAGTTCACTGATACACACACACACACACACACACACACACACACACACACACACACACACACACACACATAAACACACACACACAAAAAATGTTAAAATTGGATTCTATGGACCTTAAAACGTGGTCACTTACCAAAATCTCGGTATGCGATTTTTAGCACGATCCCTATATCTCCGTTACCAAGTGTAGCGGGAGGTAAAAAGTTAAGGGGGGGTTTGTCTTTCCAGATACACCCTGTATAATATACACAAAAACAAAGTGCTTAGTTAAACGATATGACGTTATAAATCGGAAACTAAAAAATGAACTACTCCGATTTTTATGGGTATATTTAATGTTTTTGCAGCTACGAGATTGGCAGATTAGTTTTTGATTATAATTGTTCACCCGGAAATGGTAAAGATAATATTTTTAAAAAATATTTAGAACTATTTTTTAATTAATCTCGCAGGATTTGTCAGATAAATGTTAGGGTCAAAACATATTATAACTCATACTGCATGTTTTTGGCTCAAAACATTATATGTACATATATAATAGCTATTTACGTCATTAGGCCGGTAGCTAAACATTTACGGGCGAGCTAGTACATCACGGGTCGAGCTCGTTAGGGCGTGATACGTGAACTAGCGAGGCCGTAATGGAGCTACCGGCCGTGTGTCGTATAAAATTTTTCTGTATACTCAACAACTATTTGTTTTGGATAAGTTTGCTGCGATGAATTGTTAAGGTAAAATTGATTAAAAACAATTTTATATCTATTTTACAAATTAAGTAATAGTCAATTTTAAAATACCAACCGGATGTCGTCTGGGCGTTGGTATGTACTACCGGCCTAGGCCATAAAAAATACCTAACGGAATCATTGTTAAGATGGTAGATAGTTTTTTACAGTTAAGTGTACAGAAAAGCACCTAACAATGATTTTCTTTTAATTCATGAATCAGCATAAAACGAAATATATTCTAAAAGTAAATGAAACATAAAGGAAAATAAGTCGATGTATATGAGATGTTGCGAGTATAAAATTTAGTCGCACTATTTGCTATTTCACGACGTGCGCTAAAATATAAGGGACACGGGCGAAGGTTTGAATACCTTAAAATATTTATGCGCTCATTTTCACCTCTGCTCCATCCCTTAGCATAGGATAACCGCACTATAAATTTCACAAAATATTTGCTACACGCAACCTGCCCTCGACCTTACAACACGGTTTTGCTGTTTTTCTCTTCCTATTAATTATGTTTATATTATACGCACCTTACCCTATATCACAAAGGAATTTACGAAAAAATTTCATACAGCTTTTCTTGCGGTATTACGCAGTAGGTATGTGGTTTCATATTTTAGAAAAATGAAACGTTGTGGCAGAATCAAAAAGCTTGATAAAGCTTTGCATTTTCTGATTGTAGATGAAGTATGAGGTAGGGGCGACCGGTGTCAATTTTTACAAAATTTAAATTTTTATTTTTCACGAATTAACGTTTTCGTAATTTTGAAATTACCCATATGAGAACCTACCTACCTTAGTAAATAATATTTTGAATTTTAAACTTTTGAAAATGTAACAAATATAAAGTATAAAGATTTTTAGTCAGGCATTACAAATGTTACAATTGCCACCTAACTGGTGTCAATAGTAATAATGCCAGTGTTAATTGTAACAAATTTTAACAGAGATGTAATAAAATGAAATAACAGATAAAAAATAAATTATTGAAAAAAAAACATTTATTTATTTATTACCTATGAAAATACAAAATTCAGATGACTCAACTCAATATTTATCTCCATACATATGTTAGTAAATGCCAATTTGTATACAATTTAAAATAAGATACTAATTCTTTGCACAAATGATTTTTGTCTATGTTAAATTTTTAAGTACGTATAATAACTAAACGTCCAAATTTAACTAAAAATCAGAACATTTTTTTTTATTTAAGCTTAAATTAAATTATAAACTAATAATATTTATGTATTTTCAGTCCTTTGAAGGATTTTAATGAGTTCATTTTTTGTAAGATCCATGATACCAACCAAAATCAATCACATTGTATAGATATTATCACTGTACTATAAATGAAATATTTGATTAAAATTTTTATCGTGAAATTTAACTAAAAATTATTCATTATTAAGTTTTAATTTTTATATTCATCACGTTAAATTCCAAACTAAATATAGAAGATCTAAAAATATGTAAAATAACTATTGTTTTTTTCTAATTTTTGTTATAATATATATACAGGGTGTAAATGAAATAAGTGCATTAAATTTAACCAGTAATGTAACTCGACGGGAGTAACAATATTTCTTAATAACTTTTTTTTCTAAGTCTTTTAGATTTTGAGTACTGTCAATTGCTAAAACAAAATTTTCATAGCTAGTGCTACTGCATTCAATTATCACAAAAATATTTAGAACGACTCGTCAATTTACGGGGTGGTAAAAATGCTAAACAAATATGCGATTTCGAGAAAAAGTTATTAAGAAATATTGTTGCTCTCGCCTAATTATATTACTGGTTAAATTTAATGCACTTACTTCATTTACACCCTATATATATATATATATATATATATATATATATATATATATATATATATATATATATATATATCATTCTATTTACAAAAATATAACTTTGTGTTGTAACTTGAGAACCACTGGTTTAAAAAATATATTTTCTGCTTTATTCGGATGTCCCCCTTAGTCTTCTATAAGATTGCCTTGTAGTATTTTATTGCATCTTTAATCATATGGAAATTATTTGAGGTAGCTCGTTTAGTTGTTACACCCTATATATATATATATATATATATATATATATATATATATATATATATATATATATATATATATATATATATATATATATAATTCAGACTATGTCTACCATATATTGGGTCACTGTTTTTATTATGTATATATATATATATATATATATATATATATATATATATATATATATATATATATAGCATTAAAACCGTGAAATTTCATTATAAAATGTTTCAAAAATATTGATTTTGTCGAATAAACAAAACCTATTAATAATTATTATGAAAATATCATGATGTTTCGTGATGTGAAAGATTATAAATACACGGAATTATTAACCATGGTAATATGAGAACATGAACCAATGTAATACAAAAAAAAAATAAACATATGTTTTTATGTAACATTAGTTTGTATTCATTCGCTCCATTACTGATAAAAAGAATTTTGAATTAACTCATAAATATTAGAGAATCTATAACTATTTTCGCTAATCAATGAAACTATTATTGTTAAAAATGTTTTACATATATACGTTAAATAAAATTTAGTTGGAAAATTGTAAATATTTTCTGTAATGTAATTAGTTTTAGATTTATAAGTAATTACATTTACATTTATTTCCTCGGTTAGTTCATTATAAACTTTTATTCCATTTACTTGCTTGAAACTTTTATGTGTTTTACAATTACATTGTTACTATTCTTTTAAAAACAATCAATTGTCGTATAAGTCTGAACATTTGAAACATGACACATTTAATTCCTTTAGAAATGTTGTGTAACTTATGTAAAAGCATATGTAAATACTACGCGATTAAAAAAACCGTATTTATAATTTGCTGAAGTTCTAAAAATCATCTCTACAGATCTAACAACTAATTTTAGTGTAAAGTGATTTACTTCTACACGCCTCAGCGGCTTTTAAGGGGATATTAAAATATAATAATATTAAAATTGATGCAATTATGGACGACTCTATTTCTCTACCATTGGCCATACTTCGCAAGCAACTTTTCTAAATATACCTTTGCTTAACATAACCTATCATAACGTACAAATTTGTTATCATCGTTTTTTGGGTGCTAAATTAAAAAAATTGAAATAAATTTTGTCATATTATTATTATTATAATAGTAATATAATTCATATTGAATTAGATGTTTTTGGTTTAACTATAGAGAAAATTTTATACAGTTTATATACACGGTATTCAAAAGAAAAGAATAGAATTTAGAATAGCTCATGTGGTGCTCCCATATAAATAATATTCTAACAAAAATTAGCATTCATATTTACCTTATACCAGAGGATATAATTTGTAAAATTTAGAGCTGCACTTTTTTGTTAAAGGTTGGGGGGGGGGGTTACTTACATTTTTTATCAAAATTAGCAGTTGCTGGTTTAATGTCTGTCCTTTGTAAAGATATAAATCAAAAATATTTTACCACATTTATTTCCTTACAAAAAATGGGTGACAAAGGCAGAAACTATAGACTACAAGAGAGCTACAATATCCAGATGTGTTGCGGGAAATGCTCGTTCTAATAATTAAAAATATATTTTGTAATTCTTGTTTCATGTACACATTTGAATAATAAGTAATGTATAAAAAAGTGAAAGCAACTGCAAAATTTGAATTGAGAACTGCATTTTTAAATTTAGAACTGCAGAAACAAGCCAAATGCACCAAATTATATCCCCTGCCTTATACAAGGAACTTATCCCTAAAATGTATCTAGGTTAAAGAAAAATATTCCATTTCTCTGACCCCTTGCAGGAACAGGCAAAAGTGGATCACTTCAATCTAAAATCAATTACTGGATCAGTTGGGATCAATCAATTAGAATGACACCTTATAATTTAAATTGAGTGAATTCTTTGATGTTTCTTTTAACCCTTAACCGGCGTTGTAGAGTCTCTGGGACTCCCCGTCTTTTTTGTACACCTACATTTATTTCTTGTATTATTTATTTAAATAACTGCACTGCGCCTTTCAGTATGTTCCTAAAGTGGAGTTATGTGTAACATACTACAACGGCATTGTTTTTATTTACGTTTATCTCAGCAAATATACCAATATGGAGTCTGAAGGACTCCACGGCGCAGTTTATGTGACATTTTTGAAAAATATGGCTTTTCCGAAAAAATTTCCGGGTTACAAATAATTTATATAAAAACAAAATTGTCAGTTTTTCCACTAATGATTTTTACGTGCTGGTAACCATAATTTTGCATTCCAGGTACCTTAACAGATGAGTCAAAATCAGTAGATAGTGCAGTTCGGGTGCCACACGAAAGAATTTTTACCTTCCGTCACCTTTAGGTAAGGAAGGTATTGTCTTTGGTCAAAAAATTCGGTAGTGAGTTTTTGATGAATAAGCACGTTTTAGGGTCCCTAGAATACGATTTTACTATTTTTACGATGATGTCTGTATGTGTGTGTGTGTGTGTGTGTGTGTGTGTGTGTGTGTGTGTGTGTGTGTGTGTGTGTGTGTGTATGTATGTATGTATGTGTGTGTGTGTGTGTGTGTGTGTGTGTGTGTGTGTGTGTGTGTGTGTAACAAAATTTTCGTCTACGATAACTGCCATACTACAATTCTAAAAATTATAATTCTTTCGTATTTCTCTTCGTTACATCCATGTGAAGAGCTGATTAGATTTTGGTTAGAATTGGACAACCGGAAGTACCCTCATTTGAAGATTTTAACAGTTTTTCTTGAAAAAACTATGTTAAATGTCATTTTTTCACATTTAATGTTATTATAAATATTAAAGAATATTTTATTCTTTATACGATTTGACTGCATTTTATACTTAATATTAAATGGATATTGAGTTAAAAAATTATAAAGAAATTAAATTTCATAAAGTAGCCATAGCTATGAAAACAGCTACTATATTAAGAAAATTTTTATTGAAAGATGTCAGTGTCAAGTGAAATTAACATAGTGTGTGTCTTATAATATTACTGGAAATATAGGATCTTTTGCTTTCTGTATGTAATTGGTATAAAATACATACAACTGCTTTAAGGTAATTTACAAGAAATAATAATAATAATAAATCTTTTATTTCTGCAGATACATTACACTGTATATAGAAAACGTCACAAAATAATAATTTTCCGTATGGAATTTGCATAAAATACATGGAACTGCCGGAAGGTAAAGTACAAGAAATATAATATTTAGCAAGGAACTTTCTGTATGAAATTTGTACAAAATACATAGAACTGACGGAAGGTAATGTGCTGGCCACATCAGATTTTTTTTTAAATGAATGTTGTCAAGTATTGTTTTTACATTATTTGTTCATATAATCCATAAAAAATATACGCCGGCCTTATTAATAGTATTTTATATAACAAGTGTCTAAACAGTACCGTTTAACGAGCTATAGCGATTGCTTTAAAACACACAAAAAAAGCACCGTTTAGTCACGAGTTATATCGAGGCCATACGAGAATATAGGCCTGAATGTTTATCCCTGGTCAATGCGTCACGCCTAGCTAAGAGGCCCGAGCGCTAGTCTAGCCTTCTACAAACAGTCGACTTATAGCAGTCAGCGGGAGCGGACGCACGGCATAACGCGGGACGGAACGTCAAATTTCTATTATTTCTCGTTGTAGGAAACTATAAAAAAGGTTTTCAAATGCTGTGTGCCAATGTGCAGGAGCAATTACAGTAACACAAATAAATTCATCAATGTTTTTAAATTTCCACGCGATAGTGAGATGCAGAGAAAATGGTCAAATGCAATACATCGACCAAATTATAAGATCACATATTCCTCAGCTGTTTGCATATTGCATTTTCAGAAAAAATGTATTATTCGTGATCTCGAAGTCAGTAGAAAAGATGGTACATGTTTAATTTTACATAGAAAACGTTTAAAATTGACGGTTGGCGCAATACCCACTATATTTAAAATTCAGCCCTCAATTTTATCTGAACTGTATGTATCCCGCAAGAGAAAAAATGCAGACATTTACCAGGAATATATGAAAAAACCCAAAATTGGAATTTAATTTAAATATTGACAGTGATAAAATTACTGATTTTCATGACCTTCTTGCAAATTATGAAACAAAGTTAAAATGTGTAAATGATTTCATATTTAAAAAGGTAGCTAACCATTTAACAATAATTAAGATAAAATTGTCTAAGATTATTCCCCAAATATATATCTCTCTAACAATAACGGAAAATCTAAAATGTAGCGTTTATTTCAAAAATATTAAAATAAATAATGTAACTCGTATACAAAATAGCACCTAAATGTCTTTCAATCATCATTGTCATATTATGTTCAGTGTTATAAAATTTTCAATCGTTTTTTTATTTATTTCTTGTACAATTGAAAGAAAAATAAATAATTTAAAGTGAAACATGAGTTTATTCGTGTGTATATATATATATATATATATATATATATATATATATATATATATATATATATATATATATATATATATATACAGGTGTTTCCTTTAAAACAACCAGCGCTTTTTTGGGCGAACTAACAACTTTAGAGAAAAATGTTTTATACCAAAAATGATTAAGAATAAGGGGATAATGTATCAATAGTAACAAACTGAATATTTAACCAGTGGTTCTCAAACGGTAGAACAAAATTAATTTTTTTTAAATGGCACCCTATATAATTTTTTAGCCCTTTTAATAGAATAATATTTTCTGATTTCAAGAATATAAATATAGCATAGGGTTGTATAACAATTATTTCGAGAAAAATTGTATTAAAAACTGGAAGTAATGTAATAAAAAATGGGTTTACTACTAGCGTAACTACGCAACAGACGTATATCGTAATTAGGCACTACCTGTGTATTGCATAGCCTATTGTAATATTATAACATTATTTTTAATACCATTTTTCTCGAAATAATTGTTATACAACCCTATACCATATTTATATCGTGGAAATCAGAAAGAAATTCTCTATCTAATGGGCTAAAAAATTATATAGGATACCATTTAAAAAAATGTAATTTTGTTCTACCGTTTGAGAACCACTGGTCGAATTTTCGGTTTGTTATTTTTAATAAATTAGCCTCTTATTCTTGATCATTTCTTGTATATAACATTTTTTTCTAAAGTCATTAGTTCGCCCAAAAAATCGCTGGTTGTTTTAAAGGAAACACCCTGTATATATATATATATATATATATATATATATATATATATATATATGTAGGCCATTTCTAACTTATTTCGCGTATATTTCCTATGCTTACAATGCTAGCTTTCGAGGCGTGGCGTGTCAGCAAGAGGCTCGCTGTGACGTCACAACTGAGTATTCAGGCCTGTATTCTCGTATGGCCTCGGTTATATACATCACTTTTAGCAACACTACAAACTTCAGTTAAACAAATTTAAAATAAATTTTAAAAGAAAAATGTCATTTTGATGAAAATGTCAAGATACTTCAATGTACACACTATTCACTTTATTCACTATTTACACTTTATTTACTAAATAATACAATTTTACACTTACAACTTTTTGAACTACAACCTTGAATACCACAATGAACTTAGCAAGTAAAAAACATATAGTCTAAAATCATATTGTGACGACAGATGTCACTAGTGGTACTATTTCAACACAAACTTAACCTGAAGAAAAGGAAATCTGAGCACACGATTATGGGTAACAGGGATAAGGACAAGAAATTATGGTTATTAACAAAATTTATTATATGTTTGCTTTTAGTTCTTCAAAAAGATAGAAAATGAGCAAAATGAGAGTATTAGTGATATTGGCGATTTTTTATTTCATAGTTATTTTTTTCATTTTGCAGTTATTTTTTTATTTCACAGTTTTCTATAATGAGATATTTTAGCCATTGAAAAGTGTGAAATAAAAAGAACTTTAGAAGGTGGTGTTGCAAAAAATGTTTTAAATATGTATCTTATTAATATTAACAGGATCACAAAATCGTTACGCATTCTTCCAAAAAAACGGAATTGAAATATGGAGTACTTCGCAACATATTGAGTGTTAAAATTTCCGGCGACGCCAATTAAGGGTTAAATAATTATAAGAAATGGAGTTAAAACAAATGGTGTAGATTCATTAAGTTTATTTGATTTAAAAAGCTTGCAGATTACTATTTTTAAGCCAAATAATATTTTTTCGAACCACGGGTAGTTTTTTCGTTTCTTTATGTATTTGTTTTAAAAAGTTCTATTTATTTTTTAACGAATAATAAACTGCATGATAGCTACGTACTTTTAAAGCATTTAAATTAAAATTTCATTCTTTAATTGTAAGCGTAAATTTCATTCTTGTTCTGCCCAACGACTATGTATCCTATAAATTCAGTGTTTATGGTTTAAATTCGCACGCAGAAGAACGAGTTAAAATTTAAATGTTTCTGGTTTATGTCCTGTAAATAAATTTAAATTTAATTACATTGTCAGTCCGCTAGTCTCTATAAATGACGTTGAACCTATCCTACTAAATTATAAAACAACATATCCGCCACGGATATAAAATTCAAATCCCCATATTATCAGAAACAACGTAAAGGTTACGATGTTTCACGTTTCATGAAATTCAGACGAAGCAAGGCTCCAGCGCTTCTTTAAATAAGACAAAAGCTTGTAGCGCGAATGTGATCATTTGAAGGAAAACTCAACCTGTGTCATTTAAAAATGAAATAGCAACAGTTGTCGGTTTGGTTTTTCTTATTCACTTTGGTCAAGTGAGCTGGTGTTGTTTTACACGCTCGTTTGTTTTACGAGTGCTTTTGTTTCATTAAAATCATTGTCGGAGTTTCAAATCCCACAAATGCACTTTACTCGATATTTTTCAGAAAATGAATGGCAACGAATATTTTTAACTGTTAACAAAAAACTGATATTGTTTTGCTATAGAAATACCGTACAATTTTATTATATTATCTGAATTCTCTTTTTTGTTGCTCTATATTATTTTTTCTATTTCGGTGTTCTTATGTTTCTATAAAAGCACTGTTTATCACTGAAAACACGACGTTTAGAAGATCTATAAACGTACTGTTTTTGGCGCCTTTCATGTTCTAGAGGTGGTAGTCATGCTTTCACAACTGACAGATAACCTTAAAATGGTAAATTGTTTGTGTTGAAATATTACTTCTAATTGTGGATTTTTATCCTTTCTCTAGGTGATAGGACTAGAAAGAAAAGAAATTTATAGCTATAGCTGTGTTAGTTAAGAAAGAATAAGAATCTGTGAAGTTCAAATTTGAACTAAAAAATTATGAAACAAGAAACAATGCGCTCAGGTTTACTTTGTCAAAATAATTAAAACGGTAAGTTTTATTTATTACAATTTAAATTTATGGTAATGCAATTTTGAATTTAATGTATTGTTATTC
This sequence comes from Harpalus rubripes, assembly GCA_963082715.1. Lineage (NCBI taxonomy): Eukaryota > Metazoa > Arthropoda > Insecta > Coleoptera > Carabidae > Harpalus > Harpalus rubripes. Next base: position 105,024,498 of record OY720448.1, read on the forward strand.
CAGGCAGGTTATGAAATGTATGATGCACGTTACTTGAAAATGTTAACACTGTCTACTCAATTTGTGGCGGCTACTAGCAAACAAATATGAAAAGTTGACGTTTTAATCCATGATTTGCAGTTCCACGTTGTGGCGAACTATCGAATATATGCCATATATGTTTTGTATTAAAAATTGTAAGAAAAGCTGTTGCCGTTATCTGTGCAACTGAGCAGTGAGTGTTGTAAAAATGGTGGAAAGTAAAAGTCTAGAGCAATAAATTGTTCATTAAAGTATTTCATTATTTAAAGAGCTTTATTTATGTTGTTTTCTCAATAAAAAGGCTTGATGGTCTACGTAACGTCCTTCAATCCCATATTCAAGTTTTATTTATGATAATAACCAACACACGAACCACCGATATGTCAAATCAGGATGGTTCATTAATAACCTTGGAGTTCATTGTATGTATTGGTTTTCCTCTTTCATAATTGTATAATGCTTGATACAATGTTTTAATGTAAACAATCAGACAAAATCATAAGATACATAAACTGTCAAAATGTGAAATTTCAATTTTTACCGGGAAACGCTACCAACATAACTGATAAAAAACACCAACTCATATTTTTGACAACTCCTTTTTTTTAAAATCTAATTGTAAAATTACCTCAATAGAAAAAATAGTGTAAAAAACATGTATCATAAGGCCTGTTGACGCACTCGTCCTTTGTAAAACTCGCCTGGCGGCTCGTTTTCCAAACTTGGACTCGTACGTTGTTGATTGCCTTATGATACTTGTGTTTTAATGTACTATAATTGATTTTACTTTTAAATTGTACTGAAATTGAAAAATAATTGGACAAGCAAAAATATGAAATATCAAACTGGAATTACATTACCTTTACTAGTTTAACAAAGCCACTAGAATATTTATCAGAATAATTTAGTGATGAACAACAAAGAGTAATAAAAAACAATCGATAGTGGTCCAACACAGCAGCAAAACAAGTGAATCACAATGGACAGAGCGCCTGCGCTGGTTAAATCCATGATCAAGTTGCCTGATGTATGGTACCCACTGTGCCCCTATACACAATTTATTAAATCTATGGCGCAATTATTGACAGCGAATTAATAAAGCTTTTACTAGATTATAATCAGCGAACATTTGATTTCTGTTTATCAGTTTACGGATACAGTATTGTTTGTGTACTCGTACATGACGTTATTCATTTACACGTTAATTTAACCAAACGAATATAGACAAACAGATGCAGCTTCCTGACAACTTATGATTTATTGCTTCTACTTAGTTGACATGTATCAATGTGTTGCTGCTTGTGTCATTGTACGTTGCAATGTCGTTTCGAATAATTACAAAAGTCATGACAGTTGCAATGCATAAAGACATTAATAATAATTTTACTTTGCTATATTAAAAATCATTTGCAACGACATTTTTTGAATGTCAACGAAAAGTTATACATATTTCAAAATGTTGCATTCATTCAAACAGTTTTAAATACGAAATTGCCGTTTTATTTATTTATTATTATATTTCCATTGAGTGAACAATGTTCTATTTGTCAAATGACGATTTGAAGTGAAGTGACTTGTATGGACTTGCTCATTTGTTGTACGTTACATCTTGTTTATGGTGGTGCTCATTTGTGACAGTGTTTATTTCTGGCGATTTGTTTTCCATTCGTGTGCTAAAAAGTAGTGAATATGGTTGACGAAATAGTGAAAAATATACTACTTGAGTGGAGTTTTGGATATTTGCTTTGCATTTTTCAGTGTATCTTTTATGCCAAGGCACATGCATCGGTACAGATTGTGTAAATATATGTACTTTTATAATTTTTTATTTATTATATGTACATTAATATACTTAAGGATGTAATTTGTGGGTTAATAAAAATATGGTGTACGAATAAATTAAATGTACTAGTCTTTATTTAATTATTTTCCTTCAATTTTAATCTATTTAGAGTGGACAGGTTATGAGAGGTATGTATTTAAATTTGGTTTAAATACCAGACAGTAAGTAATCAGTTTTAATTAGTGGTACTCGTTTCTTTGCTAATTATAAATTCGAGACTCTCGAGTCGAGATCGAGAGAAGGTAAGAAAAACTATGACGAGACGAGATACAAAGTAATCACGTCTCGAAATTTCGAGACGAGATGAGAGTGGATTAATTCTCGCCGTTTGTCATCTCGCGGCATCACTAGAAACCGGCGTGCCCGAAAACAACTTCCAACAGGGGATAGAACACGGGACGTCAGTGATGCTACTCCAACAGCATAGCTAGTAGACCATCACGTCGGCTTAAAAAAATTAATAATTGCTGCGTATGCGCTTTTTTGGCCTCGGAGGTTTTAAAGACCTCGGCGTTCGCCTCGGCCCGATGAACTGCCTCCTCCATCAGTTTATTTACGAAGCGTGTAATGTCAAAAGCTTCTTATAAAGTTAATAAACTGATTAAGTAATATTTCATCTCAAAGTTGTATATTTTAAATTTAATTTTGTTCAGACTAAATTAATGAATTATTTGAAGAATCTTGGATATTAGTGCTTTATACGTATTGTGAATGCGAAAATCAAATCCTTTGTTCTGTGAAGTTGGCAACAATTGGAACAAAAAGCAACGCATTGAACAAGTTAGTTCTCTCGCTTTCGTCTTGTCTTAATTTAATGAAATGCAACATCCGAAACACTAAAATAAATAAGGTATTTGCACAAGTTACAATGCACTGAAAAGTTTGTCATCTACAACACTAGCAAGCAACTTGCGTCGTATGTTATTTTACCTCCGTTACAATGTAACGTTAAGACTCTTCTTGCATTTACATTCGCTTAAATGAAATTTCACTCAAAACTGAACTTGATACAAGATTGTATTGCAAATGAATTATTTATTATGCATACAATTCATTTTAAATACATGCAAATTAGAAAACTTATGCTAGATTATTTTAATGCACATGAGTCATGAACTCTTCTAGCATTCGAACTTAAACTTAAAGAAGTATTTCATGAATTACTTTAGTTAATTAAAGTTAGAAAAGTTAAATATTTTGAGTATGTACTACCTACATTCATTGAAAAGTTTACAAAGTATAAACTGTACCTACTCGATCTTATGCACATAAAGTTCTGAAAATTTACATAAAATTCTCATAAATAAAATTGATGGTTATATGCAATAAATTGGAAAATAAAATTGCTATTACCTATTGATTAATAAAAATCTGATGTGGCCAGCACATAACCTCTCGCCAGATATTTTACCTGGTTGTACGCCTAGACGAAAAATATTTTTAAATACAAATACATATATTCATGTCTCACTACAAAATAATTATTTTAATATAAATTATGTACAATACATACATTTTCTTTATATACAATATTCTGAAATTTTCTTTTTCTACTTTCCTTTTCTTTTTCTTTATATTCGTCAATTTTTCGCAAATTCCTTTTCCATTCTTTTTTACGTAAATTCTTTTACGTTGTTGACTTTTTTTATTTTCATAATTTTCGATAATAATATTTAGATGATTTTTTTCTTGTAACTACTACTTCCGGTTGTCCAATTGTTACCAAAACTGACTCGACTCTTCCCATTATTGTTAGATTGAGGAATCCGTAGTTAAAAATGTCTTAAGTCTTATAGTATTTGAGTTATGGTGAATCCACACACACACACACATCCACACACACATCCACACATACGGACATCATCGTAAAAATGATATAATCGGATTCTAGGGACCTTAAAACGTGCTTATTCACTAAAATCTAGATATGCGATTTTTAGCATGAATACAATACCTCTCTTAGCAAGAGGTAAAAAGAGATTTGAATGCTAATGTACAAAGTTATCACGTTTATACGTAGGTATAGGTTAATATTATTTCAATTTATTGAAAACAAACTAGTAAGGTAAAAATTTATTTCAAAAAATTGTTGCTAGCGTATTATTTGGTCTCATCACTGCAATGTAACCATTCGTGATAGTACGATATTTTTAACTTTCTTAAGTAGCCTATTGTCGCGATATCTATTATTTTGTAAAGTGGTCGTCTACATTGTGTACATATAATATAAAAATAACTAATATTGCCATGCATACGTATAAGTAATATCTAGTTGGGCATTGCCAGTAACAATGCATTCATGGGCCTGTGTTCTCGAGTTAATTCGGGTCCCTAGATAAGAAAACTAGTTCTACTGACTTCATAAGGCACTTTAAAAAATACTTTTGTAAAATGAAATTTAATTGAAAAATTAAAAAACCAAAACAATCAGAGCATTTGTGCGTAGCCCAATAGCCAGAGCGAAAAAAAAGAGGATTTATACGAAATAAGTCAGGAAGTTTTGCAAATTAGGGATTTTATAGACTGAGATGTCCTTAAAAACATACTCATTTTGCAAACTCGTAACTTTACCACTTCGGCGCCGCAGTGGTAAGATGAAAATCAGTTTTTTTTAGGTTATATCGTTTTTAGTACATCACTTAAATAGTTTTCCTAAAAAAAAAAAAACGAGAATAGAGTTAGAGTTATCTACAATTATGTTATATACATTTTTTCACGTAAAATGAATAGTTTCGAATAAGGAACAATATATCCCAAGAATTTTCAATTCTACTTATTTTCCATTTTACAAAAAATCTCAATCAATCAATTTCGAACATAGCACATGCTACACAAACTAGCGCTATTTTTAGAATTCATTAGGATAATAAAAAATAGGGTGTTCCTTTAAAAAACTTCTGTTTTTTGAATTTTTAAATTTAAGTTTATGTTGATGTAGAAATTACATTTTTTTAAACTGTCGATCATTAAATTATTCATGTAAATAAAAGATTTCTTTCTTTACACAGATTATTAAAATTCGATTCCATTCTCAAGATATAGAGTAATAAACAAATGCCCGTTTATAGAGAAAAAATCAAAAAAGTTGAATTACGCCGGAAGTGGTTGATCACGAGTAAAATGTTTCGTATGAATTTTTTTTTCTGAATTCAATGGTGAAATAAGAAATTACATTCCATTTAAAACGAGATTTAATATAAGAAAGTTAGGAACTACTTCCGGTCACACCGGATGTGCTACTGCTTTGAAAATATTTTAGTTGGAACGGGCATGTCAGAAAATCGCTAGGTACCAAATTTCCAAAAACAACATTGAATAGTATTTAAAATAAAAATTCCGTAAGTTCGTCGTTTTAGTAAAATGGAAAATAAGTCGAATTAAAAATTCTTTTGCTATATTTGCTCCTACGTCGAAACTATTCATGTTACATAAAAACTGCATATAACATAAGGATATTGTAGAGAATTTCATTTTCGTTCTTTTTTATAATAACTATTTTTTGAGTACCATGTACTGAAAACGAAATAATCTAAAAAAAACTTATTTTCGGCGCCATCTTACCACTGTGGCGCCGCCAGCGGCAAAGTTACGAAGTTGAAAAAGGATACCTCAGTTCACAAAATCCCCAATTTGTAAAATTGTCTGACTTAATTCGTATAAGAAAGACAATATTGCAACAGCTTTTACAAAAAATATTTTTTTCGCCAAAGTTGATACTAAGTTAGATACATCTATTGTTCTGGAAATTTCGTTATCTTCTGAAATAATCGGTGTCCCATAGTGTTCCTTATTTTTTTTTTACTAATTTTAATTTTGAAAAGGATCTTTCTGCTGAAGGAACCGAGATAAATATAAGGTCAATTAAATATATTTGCAACATGTCGCTGTATTAAAATAGAAATATTTGTCGACATGTGTGCCGGGCCCGTTGAAGCACCGGGCCAATGTTTCGTGGAACACCAGTAGTTACGCCACTGGGCATTGCTTTTTTTTGGCGATATCCAAAATACGAAGTATCAGTCTAGGCATTTCTTAAATATAGGAAATTAATAGCTAGAAAATCTGGCGACTCTATTGCGGTAATGAGCATCAAAACTTGCTTTAATGTAAATATACTCATATCAGGATAAGTTTCACAGTTTTTCATGTATTCCTAACAGATCAAATTTATACACCTTTCACTGAAAACATATAATCCATTTGAAATTGTGGATTAACCATGTTTATCCATTCTAAACCAAGTACATATTGAAATCCATGTAAAAATTCAGATAATTTAAATATATCTCCCAATTTCGAGTGACCATTTCGGCAACGATTAATTAAAATCCAATAAACCGGATTCCGCACCTTCCGAGGTTTTCCATTCCCGGAATATTTCAGCACAAAATCGCGTGCGAATGGATGAAATATCAATTCAATGATTGGTTGTAATTTATCGGTGTTACGTGGCAAAACCACATAAACTTGCTTCAATTTTCTTGGGACGTTATTAACTGGCAAATATTCACTAATGTCTCCATTCTCTATTGCTAAAGGTGGCAGCAGCGTCACCAGTGGTGGCAAGACAATTTGTGTATAGCCTCCGGGCATATAATTCTAACTTAGAAACACTTTTTATGAATTAATTCTGGTTGTTAGTGAACACGCCAAGTTCTAATTGCATGATTTGATAATAGTTAGGTGTGTTGTTTCTACAGTACGAATTATTATATTCTAGATTTGTAATAACTAATAATAAATAACGCTCATATTTATTATCTGATTGTTCAATTAATTCTAATTCAAACTATTCAATTAATTTTGTATCTAACCAATTACCACAAAATACAAATAAATTGTCTGGTAATTTTTATTTGATATACAGGGTGTTGACGGTCAGGTGCGAACATAGGTATTTAACATGAGATTTTAGTTTTTTTGCAATTTCCTGCTCTCCTGTACATTTTACAGCAAAAACTGAAGAGCGGGAAGTTGTGCAGAAATAAACCAGTTTTTACATGTTTTTATTATGTTTGTTGTTTCTCCATAATTTTAAATAATATATTACATCCGAGGGTTTATGTATATTGCCGAGAAACGAAGCCTCGAGGTAAGATACAGCGCGAGGCTGTGATAAAACTCTCACCGAGATATGTATTCTATATTATTCACAATCATCCTCTTTTTAAATCAATAATTTTAAATGAGTTACCTTCAATTTTATTATATTTTTGACAGCTCTATTAAATTTTTTTTAGCCTACTTCATTATTGCAATCTATGATGATGTTGCTAGGCAACCCTTACATAAATATTTCCATTCCGTGAGGTTTAAGCGAAATCTGTTTTTTTCAACCCAAGAGATTATGATTACAATTAGAAACAACGTAATTCCCAACCTCTAAAAGATTAGAAATCGACATATTACTATAACGATTATGAATAAAAGAAATTTCAAAATTTCTGTTTATTAGTAGCAATAGCCATGACACTTGTTTTCATAAATTATTTATAAACGTAAAACGTCAATTTGACATGGAAAATAAATTCCCTATTCTTTTGTAACTATTTTCATCATAATATTCCTTTAGATACGTTTCTCTTTCGAATAAAAATTTATTATTTAATTTATTTCTTTTCCATAAGTCAAACTGACGTTTGACGTGAATAGATAATTTATGAAAATCAGAAAAAAAAAACAATAAACCAATTTCTTTTTACAATTGTAAAGAAAATAGGAACAATAATATTTGTAAAAACAGTTTTGTATACAACTCTTAATTCTGTACAACTTTGCACTCCCATGTTAAATCCCCATGTTCGCACCTGACCGTATATATATATATATATATATATATATATATATATATATATATATATATTATATATATATATATATATATATATATATATGTAACGAATCCTGTAAACTTCATAACTGTGGAGTAACAGAAAAACAAGTGAATAGTGATTCTCTAAATTTGCCATTCAAATCTACTATTACACGTCTTCTAAAAATCGATCCAGTTTCTAACAGTTGCCTAATATACAGGGTGTAAATGAAATAAGAGCATTAAATTTAACCAGTAATGTAACTCGACGAGAGCAACAATATTTCTTAATAACTTTTTTTTCTTTTAGATTTTGAGTTAAAATTCTTTAAAGATTTGCTGCATATTTCGGCGCGCGCCGATGGAGAACAAATGGCTGTTGCCGTATTCAAGTGGGATACAAACAGCTCAAAAAATGTCGGTTATCAGTTACACTTGCAGTCACAGTAATTAATAAACGAATCAACGAAAATAACATTTATTTTTAATTAATTCGTAATAATACAATTTTTAAAATAAAGAAATTTAAATTTTGGATAAAAAAATTATAAAGTTGTGTATTAAACCAGGCTTTAATCACTTGTGAATAGAGGAAGACAAGGAGGAACGAGGGGAGGAAGAGCAAAAGCATAGTTATTAGGTTATGAGATGATTATTTATCGTCGACAAATTATAATAGTTTAAATTCGTTATTCAAAAAATGTAAGTACAAACTTTTGTCCATTTAAACGAGGTACATGAGTACCAATAATTAGTCGTCCATTTATTGTTCCCGCTCAAACATTTTTTAATGAAAATGTTTACACCATTTTCGTCTTTTGAAATGTGTATTGTGCATAATAAATACACCTTCCCAAGTAAATTCAGTCTCATTAATGAACATTATGAACCATTCCCAAAATCGAAGTCTGCTGAAAACATTGATCTTTTTGCACATGATGGATACAACTGTTGATTTATGTAAAATTGTCATATGTGACACTTCGTATTGTGATAAAGATGTACAAGATTAACAAATGTGCGAATATTAGGAACAGTATGATTTGGAAACGCTCCGTCTAAATGCGTTGGCAACTTTTTAATACTGTCTTTATATCAACCACAAATTCAAATGTAGTAAAGATACGAATAAATAAATAAACCACAGGTAAGTAATTACAATATCTGTGTACTCGCTATTTATAAACGTAAGCATTTTGACAGAATTTTACCTGATATACAAGTTTATTACTAATGCCAAAATATAATTGCAACAACTGACAAAACTGTCAATTGCTAAAACAAAATTTTTCATAGCTATTGCTACTGCATTCAATTATTAGAAAAATACGTGGAACGACTCGTCAATTTACGGGGTGGTAAAAATGCTAAAAAAATATGCGATTTCGAGAAAAAGTTATTAAGAAATATTGTTGCTCTCGTCGAGTTACATTACTGATTAAATTTAATGCACTTATTTCATTTACACCCTGTATAATATAATAGGAAGTGGCCATCTCTTCCTAGGAAATTACAAGTTGCAGTGATCTCTAAGTCAGATTTACTTAAGTGAGGTGCCATTATTAGAAGAAATCTCGAGATAATTGGACAAAACTTACAGCAAATTTATGACAATGTTATAATTAACTCGAAATGTCACTGACAGTTTCATCTGTTTCAATAATAGCCAAAATCACACACAAAAGTACTTTTAATTAAAAAAATTTGAACAGTGTGATAAATATATTTTTTTTGGCATTTATATGTCAACAAATAAATAGGTAACCAAGGAGTTCTGTTTATCTTCAATGTGTAGCCTGCGGGATTTATATGTATACATATCAGCAGATTATTTTGTAAATTGATCTATAAAATTCGTATGACACGATCGTAATTTTGTTAACAAATCTGTTAATTTTCATCGTATCAAACAGATTTATAATGAAATTTGCGATGGAATAGAACATATCCTATCTGTCGAAACATTCGTTTCGAATGAAACTAATTAGTTACCCAATTAGCTTGAAATATATAGAAATATCAATGCGTACGTATTTGAAGATAATGCAATAATGTTTTATAATAACTTAAATTGCGAAATAATTATTTTAAATGGATTTTTTAGAAAAACTACTTATGCACAGTTGCACCAACAAGGCCTAAATTTTAAGCTAGACTTAAGGTATATTCCAAAAATAACAAATTTTAACCGTGGTTAACCGAAAGTGTTCCAATAATTACAAGTTGTAAAAATGTACATATATGAAACATAGTACCGGTTAAATTGGTTGCAACCGAAGCGCACCAACGCAACCGTGGTTTTTCTCGGTTTTCTTGGTAACATTTTCTGTCCTTTTTCATGTCAGATATTAAAAGTTAGTATGGTTAGATACTATTTTACCAACTAGTTGATGGTTACATAGGTTTTCGAAGGGTTTGTGTTCTACGTATTTTAATTTTCCACTTCATAATTTAGGATTTTGAAAGACGATAGACGAAATGTTTTAATATAACATTTTAGGTTTGAATAATAATAGTCACGTAACTAGAACCAGTGTGTAACCGAAGCTAAGGTTTTTGAAATATACCCTTAAACAATAAAATGCAAATCGAAATTTTGACAGCAATATATTAAAATTCATTTGGCGAGTTTAATATTTAAGTTACGTTGGTGCAACGGGCCATGAGGCCTGAGCCACACTATGCGTTTTGGCGGGACCGGTAAAACTGCATCCGGTTAAACGGGATGTATCGAACAGCGTCCATATATAGCTAAACTGGACGGCAACAACGACAACCCGATTCGGACACATTCGGGCCAATGTCTGATCGGTGCAGAGCCCAAATAGTATACGTTGTCTATTAAAAAACAAAACCAGACCTTTGTGAACGCTCGTATTATCTCCAATGTGTTAGTTGTCATGCGTCAAATTGACCGTCCGGTCAAACTGCAACATGCTGCGGTAGTATCCGGCAACCGGACCGCAACCGTATCGGTGTGAACGCATTAAGGCCCGGGCCATACTATGCGTTTTGGCGGGACCGGTTTAACGGGACCGGTTGACCGGGAAGACAACAACTTAGGCCCGGGCCACACTATGCGTTTTGGCGGGACCGGTTTAACGGGACCGGTTGACCGGGAAGACAACAACTTATTGTTTTAAATGAATGCGTTCACACTGATGCGGTTGCGGTCCGGTTGCCGGATACTACAGCAGCATGTTGCGGTTTGGCCGGACGGTCAATTTGCCGCATGACAACTACAACATATTGGAAATAATGCGACCGTTCACAAGGGTCTGGTTTTGTTTTTTAATAGCCAACGTATACTATTTGGGCTCCGTACTGATCAGGCATTAGTCAGACTGTGTTCAAATCGGGTTGTTAATGCTGTCGTCTTGTTTAACGGGATATATGTGGACGCTGTATGATCCATCCCGTTTAACCGGATGCGGTTTTACCGCTCCCGCTAAAACGCATAGTGTGGCCCGGGACCGGTTAACCGGGAAGACAACAACTTTTTGTTTTAAATGAATGCGTCCACACCGATGCGGTTGCGGTCCGGTTGCCGGATACTATCGCAGCATGTTGCGGTTTGACCAGACGGTCAATTTGCCGCATGACAACTATAACACTTTGGAGATAATACGAGCGTACACAAAAGTCTGGTTTTGTTTTTTAATAGACGATGTATACTATTTGGGCTCTACACCGATCAGACATTGGTCTCACTGTGTCCGAATCGGGTTGTCATTGCTGCCGTCCTGTTTAGCGGGATATATGTGGACGCTGTATGATCCATCCCGTTTAACCGGATGCGGTTTTACCGGTCCCGCCAAAACGCATAGTGGGGCCCGAGCCTTAGATCTTTAAATAAAGTGCCATTGCAGGTTTGTCGATTGATTTAAAAGTAAAAAGGTTGAGAAACGCTGTTCTAGTTTTATTTCACAAATATAATTTGCAAATTATACACTACATGGCAATAACGTCACATTTTTTTCCAATAAATACTAATATAATCTGCAAACGAGTTAAAATGGAATTAAAAAAAACACAATATATTTTTTTGAATATAATTGTAATAAATGGTACATCGCTATAACTGTCTGAAAATATGTAATAATTTAATAAATAGTACGATAAATGCTTTTAATAAAAAAAATGGAAACAGGGAAAATTTCCCACAGAAATTAAAATCAAAAAGTTGTTTAAATTAATTGAAAATATTCCATTAAAAATTTAATTAAATAGGTATTGAATGCATTTTTCAATTATGCAAATTATTTAAATTTTCACATGATACTTATTAAAATATAAAATATGAAAGGTTTAAACAACACAATTTCATTTTAGAATGAGTGAGTTATGATGTATTAAGTTTTTACATTCTGTAGGTATTACGAAGAGCTTGGAAGAGGTATGGCGCAGCGGAGATACATCTTTGCTAGTCATAAAGTTTCATTACGTCTAGGTCGCAAAAAGTCCTGTCCTGGAGCATGCACGTTTATGGACGATGGATGACAAAGAAAGGAGTTGGACTTGAAGGACATCTTGACGACGACACAAAACACGTACAAATGATCAAACCATTGAGTGGCGCTCGATCATTCAGTTTTTCCGGTCATTTCAGCGTCATGACGGTGCCAAGATAGACGGCTGTTTCATTGCAGGTTCGACATGATGGGAGAATATTATTCATCTTTTTCTTTTTAATACTCAACAAAAGTATGTTAAATGTGAAAAAGATAGTATCGACTCCATTAATTTTATAGGAAATTAATTCTTTATTAATAATAGGGAACATAATGAAATAGCAATAAATTTAGTATTGTTTGCAGCTTCATAAATTAGCGGCGGAATGGCAAAAAATGGGTGTAGGTTTCGCTTTCGCTTATTTTCTTGCTCAGCAATAGCTATTTGTGTATTAAGAGCGCTAAATGGCACATTGTCGATCGACAATGTCCATTTGCGCTCGAAACACACACAAGATTTTTTTTCTACAGTCTATATACAAAGTAGCCATTTGCGCTCTCTTTTGTCAACACAAAATGTCACTTTGCCGTTCTAGAGCGACAAAGTAGAAAAAACGCTCGCTCCTCAAATTTCTAACTATACAATGTTGAGAAATGTTACTTGGCTACATTCTTAATGGAAACGTTTAGTCAGGAATTAATGACACTGTACTTACACATTACCCACTTACATAACCAAAGAAAATGCCGCACTGCTGTGAAAATAAAATAGGGCATTCATTTACAAAAACGAAAGTATAAAATGCTTAGATTAGATTGAAGCAATAGCTCAAGAAGAATGGAAAATACCGATAAGTAAAAATAAATAAAAAATAAATTTTTGTTATGGTGGAGCACCCCATTGTGGCGACTGTAGAAAAAATCTTGTGTGTTTCGAGCGCAAATAGACATTGTCGATTTCGAGAGAATGCCTCACTCCTGCGTCGCGCGGCAACAACCTCTCAATCGACAATGTCCCATTTTGCGCTCTTAATACACAAATAGATATTCTACAATCGCCACAATGAGGTCCTCCACCATAACAAAAATTTATTTTTATTAATTTTTACTTATCGGTATTTTCCATTCTTCTTGAGCTATTGCTTCAATCTAATCTAAGCATTTTATACTTTCGTTTTCAAAAATGAATGCCCTATTTTATTTTCACAGCAGTGCGGCATTTTGTTTGGTTATGTAAGTGGATAATGTGTAACTACAGTGTCATTAATTCCTGACTGAACGTTTCCATTAAGAATGTAACCAAGTAACATTTCTCAACATTGTATAGTTAGAAATTTGAGGAGCGAGCGTTTTTTCTACTTTGTCGCTCTAGAGCGGCAAAGTGACATTTTGCGTTGACAAAAGAGAGCGCAAATGGCTACTTTGTATATAGACTGTAGAAAAATTAATTATTGTAGTTATTTTATTTTTACTTTTTGTTATAAATTATTTTGATAAACAGATTTTTCTTCAAGCGTATTATAATATTTATATTATGCTTCTGTACACACACTATAGAAGATGTTCATTGTCTTACTAGTACAAAAATGTTGTTATTGTTGTACTAGTGAAAAATGTTAGTGTTTTAGTTCACCGCTGGCGGCGGCAGTTGTCACAGCAACACATATTATATTGAAAATTGTTACTTGACAGTTGTGTCGTTTTTGTTTTCTAATGTACACAGCCAGCTTTGGCTGAAATTGAAAACACTACAATTAAAAAATTCAAAAAAAATATAAAGTCAAATAATTCTTTGAAATATTTGAAGAAAAATAGTATGTCATTCGGAGTAGAACGCCCTTTTTGTGTTTTACCCAGCTTGCCTAGCATCGGCTAGCGCCTCAGCTGCAATAGCTGGGTTCACCACAAAAAGACCGCTTTCTACTCCTAATAACATAATATACTATTTTCTGAGATGTCCAGATGACAGAAGAGTACTCTGTATGTGACAAAATGTATAACTTTTTGTGATATTAAGGTCCGCATTTAAAATGTGTGACGTAGGTAATATAGGTATACCAGATGTCAACAAACAGTGGTTCATAGGCTTACGAAAAAATAATGAGCAAATTATAAAATAATGTATATTTAAATTGAAATATGTTTCATTATTAAAGGAATAAAATACATTATTTCACTTTTTTTCAAATTTTACAAAAACAAAGAAAAACGAATATTACCCGAGGAGCTTCCGAACAGATCCGACATATCCGAATAAGTATATTCTTAGTTGAGGTGACGGTATAGGACTTCACAAAATTCCAGGAAGGTCCTTCATCCGCGATTGGCGGGAAGAAATTTTGTTACTTTTATCCTGGATTTTTTTTTTTGGAAAAATCCCTTCAATAATTTTTGCAAATATTCCGTAAATTTTAAAAGATATTTGGCCTTGATGTTTGATGCAAGCTGCTATAAATAATTATTAAATATATTATACGTATATTGTACATTTTTTGTGTAATTTAAGTGTCTTTCATAATAAATTGTTATTCTGGTTATTTTTTTAAACTAAATATAAGTATCAAGGAAAGAAAGAAAAGAATGCTAGCCGGCGGAATTTGAACCCACGATCTCAACATTTGTACTGTTGTGTGTTACCAACTACACCACGGCTGGCCTGCAAATCCGCCGGTCTATACAATCTTCTGCTTAAGTTATATTCTCATAGACTTGTGTATGAGACCCGCATCACATGTTAGGTGTGGGGTATATCTAAACTACCACTACGTTTAAACACCTGTGAATTGTCACAACCTTATCAGAAATGTATTGCAAATAGTAGATTAAGATGAATGTAAGTGCTAATTTTTATTTGATTTTAAATCAAGGAAAGAAAGAAAGAAAATAATGCTAAATCTCAACATTTGTACTGTTGATATACCCCACACCTAACATGTGATGCGGGTCTCATACACAAGTCTATGAGAATATAACTTAAGAAAAAGATTGTATAGACCGGAGGATTTGCAGCCCAGCCGTGGTGTAGTTGGTAACACGCAACAGTACAAATGTTGAGATCGTGGGTTCAAATCCCGCCGGCTAGCATTCTTTTCTTTCTTTCCTTGATTTAAAATCAAATAAAAAATAGCACTTACATTCATCATAATCTACTATTTAAATATAAGTACTTGTGAAATTTGGTACGATGCTTTTGAATTACTCATTTAAGGACTTTCATATTTGAAATTCCTTGGGAAATTTCTCGAAGGATATTTTCCTGGAAAATATCCCAAAATAATTTCCGGGAATTTTCTTTATCATTAAATTTTGGGAATTGGCCCATCTCTATTTTAGATTGGCTTGTATGCTCAACGTCAGTCTCAACTTTTCGCGCGGCATCTATACAAGTATTTTTTCTATAAATGTTATTGCAGTATTTTTTTTTAAAATAATCTGCAAAAGATTGACAGCAAATAAGCAATTCTAGCTAATCACTCGAAATCAGCTGCTCATACTACCAGTCTTTATGTTTCCCTTAGCTTAAAAGTTCTTTTTTAGCCGTATTTGATTAGCTGGCATCCGCAGTAAACTTCAAAGCCGGTTAGGAAAGATTAGTTTTACAATCTTGTTACAAGTAATTATTTTCTCTGCCCGTTGAAAAAGTGCAATAATTTTTCATTAAAATACTTTCTTAAAGTGCATATTATTTTTATACAATAAAGATGAAAAATAATGGCATAGTGATTTAATTTTTCTCCCGTTTTCCTTAAAATATGTGGTGGAAGGGATTTATAACATTGCTGCAATAGAGAAGAAAAAAAAACAGTGCAGGAGAAGGAATACTTCCCAACTCCCGACCTAAAAAATGAAGATACTAATTTTATGTGCAACGAGCACCTATCATACACATACGACTATAATCACTTTCTAACACCTCCTTTTTTCGAGTTGAACTCGAGTGAAAAAATATTGGTGTCTGCGCATTATCCTTCTCTGTTGGGACGAGCTCCAGCATCATATTGTACTACTTGTACTATGTTACCCGCTAGTTGCAAGTTGCAACCTATTAACTTTTAAATCATTGCTAATATTTGTGTTAAAACAATTTTTTTCTATTTTGGTGTTCTTATGAGTCTATAAAAGCACTGTTTATCACTGAAAACACGACGTTTAAAAGATCTATAAACGTACTGTTTTTGGCGCCTTTCATGTTCTAGAGGTGGTAGTCATGCTTTCATAACTGACAGATAACCTCAAAATGGTAAATTGTTCGTGTTGCAATATTACTTCTAATTGTGGATTTTATCCTTTCTCTAGGTGATAGGACTAGAAAGAAAATAAATTTATAGCTATAGCTGTGTTAGTTAAGAAAGAATAAGAATCCGTGAAGTTAAAATTTCAACTAAAAAAATATGAAACAAGAAACAATGTGCTCAGGTTTACTTTGTTACAATTTAAATTTATGGTAAAGCAATTTTGAATTGAATGTATTGTTATTCCACGCAGGTTATGAAATGTATGATGCACGTTACTTGGAAATGTTGACACTGTCTACTCAATTTGTGACGGCTACTAGCAAACAAATATGAAATGTTGACATTTTAATCCATGATTTCCAGTTCCACGTTGTGGCGAACTAGCGAATATATGCCTTATATGTTTTGTAGTAAAAATTGTAAGAACAGCTGTTGCAGTTATCTGTGCCACTGAGCAGTGAGTGTTGACAAAATGGTGGAAAGTAAAAGTCTAAATCAATAAATTGTTCATTAAAGTATTTCATTATTTAAAGAGTTTTATTTATATGTTGTTTTCTCAATAAAAAGGCTTGATGGTCCACGTAACGTCCTTTAATAGCATATTCAAGTTTTATTTATGATAATAACCAGCACGAACCACCGATATGTCAAATCAGGATGGTTCATTAATAAACCTTAGAGTTCATTGTATGTATTGGTTTTCCTCGTTCATAATTGTATAATGCTTGATACAATGTTTTAATGTAAACAATCAGACAAAATCACAAGATACACAAACTGTCAAAATGTGATATTTCAATTTGTAGCGGGAAGCGCTACCAACATAACTGATAAAAAAATCACCAACTCATATTTTTGATAAGTCCTTTTTAAAAAAATCTAATTGTAAAATTACCTAAATAGAAAAAATAAAAAACATGTATCATAAGGCCTGTTGACGCACTCGTCCTTTGTAAAACTCGCCTGGCGGCTCGTTTTCCAAACTTGGACTCGTACGTTAACAGATTGCCTTATGATACTTGTGTTTTAATGTACTACAATAATATTGAAGCATTTTGTTCAACACTTTTATATAAATTTACGGTTGAAAAAAATAGATACCTTTTTTATTCACTGTCTGATATCCAATAAAGAGTAAAATTGAAAATAATTTTTGCTTAATTGTTAGCAGCTTAAAATAATCAGAAACAAATGATACATCAAGTACAAATACAGGGTGTTATGTAAGTAATATGCCATACGCTACCACTTAATAAACAAGGTTGCAATGTATCGTCATCTGCAATAATTTCTTTATTAATGTGTTTAGTGCATATATAAAAGAATTTCAAAGTGGACCAATAAGAATAATTTAAAAATCACAGTAGTATGAAAGAAAACAAGAACACTTGTTATTTTTGGAGTCAGAGGCGGAGTATGAATGAAACATTTTTTTTTATTGACAAAAATATTTATAGCAATTGTTTTCACCATTTTGTCTAGGTAAAACTCCCTGTAGCGTCTAACAGCAGCAGAACTGTTTTGGCGCACTTCTCCATACACTCAATGCATGGCGGTTTATTCTTGGTTAGTCAAAGTCACAGGCATTTCTAAATATGTATCAAATTAGAACTCCACTGTTTACAAATTCAACGTCATTTATGACAACTAACAAATATTGTTTATTTGGAACAACTTGATTTTTAGATTTTACCTTAATAAGAAGCTGGTTTGTAATTGGTCGATTTTACAGTCCCATAACTTTTACAACTCGATAGACAGAGCAATATAAATTTAAGATTATAACTTCTTTCAGTTATCTTTATCATACCATGAAGTATGGCACATTACTTACATAACATCCTGTAAAATATATTTCTTCAAAGAAAGAAGGTACAATGTCATAGTAAATTGAAAATACATACATAAAAGCAGAGATAAAAAACGAAAATTATTTGGATCGTTTCCACTCGGTACGAAAACGCGATATTTCGTTTTCACGCGTTTCGTTCTTTGTTAAAAAAAATTCCTTTTAGTGAATCGAAATTAAAAACCGGGTAAAATGAAAATTAACTCGTAAAATTTTAAACGGTTCGTTATATTTTTTCGTACCTCCGTCCAATTTGACTAGTATTACAGAACTCAAAATCGTCCAGAAATGCGCTGTTGCTGACCTAGGCCAGCAAAAGGAGTTCGCATTACTGTTCTGGAGATATGTCAATTTAAGATTATTTTCAACACAAGAATTAGCAAAATGTTTACAAATTTTAAGGCTAAATCTTTAATTATTGTAACTTAAACAACTAAATTTTGTCATAAAATAGCTATTTGTGTATTAAGAGCGCAAAATGGGACATTGCCGATTGAGAGGTTGTTGCCGCGCGACGCAGGAGCGAGGCATTCTCTCGAAATCGACAATGTCCGCGCTCGAAACACACACAAGATTTTTTCTACTGTCGCCACAATGGGGTCCTCCACCATAACAAAAATTTATTTTTTATTTATTTTTTACTTATCGGTATTTTCCATTCTTCTTGAGCTATTGTTTCAATCTAATCTAAGCATTTTATACTTTCGTTTTTGTAAATGAATGCCCTATTTTATTTTCACAGCAGTGCGGCATTTTGTTTGGTTATGTAAGTGGGTAATGTGTAACTACAGTGTCATTAATTCCTGACTAAACGTTTTCATTATGAATGTAACCAAGTATCATTTCTCAACATTGTATAGTTAGAAATTTGAAGAGCGAGCGTTTTTTCTACTTTGTCGCTCTAGAGCGGCAAAATGACATTTTGCGTTGACATTCATTCATCGTTCAATTATGAACGAAAAAAAAATATTCCATTTTCGTTTTAAAAAATCGGTTTATTTCGTTATTTCGTTTTTGTGTCTATTTCGTTTTTAATGTAAAAATATTGTATAACTGTAAAGATAATTAAAAATACATCATTCCATTTCAAAATTCAACGATAATATTGCTTTCTGCAAAACTGGAAGTGAAATACAGGACATTATTACAACGAAAAATGGCATCTAGGTTCGCCCCCGACTTTTTAATTTAAACTATTGGTCTAAAATTAACAATAAAGAAAATAGATATTTGTCGACATATTTCAATCCTTTTTACCTTCCGTCACCTTTAGGTAACAAAATTTTCGTCTACGATAACTCTAATACTACAATTCCAAAAATTATAATTCTTTCGTATTCCTCTTCGTTGCATACATATGAAGAGCTGATTATATTTTGGTTATAATTGGTCAACCGAAAGTACCCTCATTTGAAGATTTTAACAGTTTTTCTTGAAAAAACTATGTTAAATGTCATTTTCTCACATTTAATGTTATTATAAATATTAAAGAACGTTGTATTTTCTATACGATTTGATTGCATTTTATACTTCATATTAAATGGATATAGAATTATAAAATTATAAAGAAATTAAATTTCATAAATTAGCCAGCTATGCTAGAAACAGCTACTATATTAAGAAAATTCTAATTGACAGATGTCAGTGTCAAATGGAATGACATATTCGTAGTATATATATGCTGTAATTTTATTCGAAATATAGGATTTTTTTGCTCGAAACTTTCTGTATGGAATTTGTATAAAATACATACAACTGTCGAAAGGTAATGTTAGATTCTACGAGCAAAATTACATAAGCATACCAATTTTCATAAGCTTTGAACAACTACTACAATCTCCAGAAGGAAAAGTCTGAAAATGTACGTACCCCTTGCGATTTTTTCAGTTTTTGACGATTTTAAGGAAATGTTTAATAATTAATGTATACGTTGGAATATTTTGATGAAAATTGGTATACTTATGGTTTTTGGTACGAGGAATTTACTGGTGAGATCGCTGAAGGCGTACCGCACACCCATTTTTGGCTATGAGGATGGTGTGGTTTAAAGAAGAGTGGAATTTTATTAAAAATTAAAAATTCTGAAAATTGTATTTACGTAGTTTAAAGGGTGTAGATTTAAGATTTTAAAACCACAGGTCGATATCTCTTTTCGTGTCCGAGATATTCGTCCTCAAAACTTTGCTCAAAAATGCCCATTTTTGGGTCATATCCCAAAAATGGTCAATTATACACCATTAGATTCTACGAGCAAAATTACATAAGCATACCAATTTTCATAATTTTTGAACAACTATTACATTCTCCAGAATGAAAAGTCTGAAAATGGCCAAAAATCGCAAAAAATCTAAGGTGTACCCCTTGCGATTTTTTCAGTTTTTGATGATTTTAAGGAATGTTTAATAATAAATGTATCCGTTGGAATATTTTGATGAAAATTGTTATACTTATGGTTTTTGGTACGAGGAATTTACTGGTGAGGTCGTTGAAGGTGTATCGCACACCCATCTTTGGGTATGAGGGTGGTGTGGTTTAAAAAATGGTCGAAATTTTTTAAAAAATTAAAAATTCTGAAAATTTGTATTTAATTAGATTGAAGGGTGTAGATTTAAGATTTTAAAACCACAGGTCGATATCTCTTTTCGTGTCCGAGATATTCGTCCTCAAAACTTTGCTCAAAAATGCCCATTTTTGGGTCATATCCAAAAATGGTCAATTATACACCGCTGGCGATATCACCATTAGATTCTACGAGCAAAATTACATAAGCATACCAATTTTCATAATTTTTGAACAACTATTACAATCTCCAGAAGGAAAAGTCTGAAAATGGCCAAAAATCGCAAAAAATCTAAGGTGTACCCCTTGCGATTTTTTCAGTTTTTGATGATTTTAAGGAATGTTTAATAATAAATGTATCCGTTGGAATATTTTGATGAAAATTGGTATACTTATGGTTTTTGGTACGAGGAATTTACTGGTGAGGTCGTTGAAGGTGTACCGCACACCCATTTTTGGGTATGAGGGTGGTGTGGTTTAAAAAAGGGTCGAAATTAAAAAAAAATTAAAAATTCTGAAAATTTGTATTTACGTAGTTTAAAGGGTGTAGATTTAAGATTTTAAAACCACAGGTCGATATCTCTTTTCGTGTCCGAGATATTCGTCCTCAAAACTTTGCTCAAAAATGCCCATTTTTGGGTCATATCCCAAAAATGGTTAATTATACACCGCTGGCGATATCACCATTAGATTCTACGAGCAAAATTACATAAGCATACCAATTTTCATAATTTTTGAACAACTATTACAATCTCCAGAAGGAAAAGTCTGAAAATGGGCAAAAATCGCTAAAAATCTAAGGTGTACCCCTTGCGATTTTTTCAGTTTTTGATGATTTTAAGGAATGTTTAATAATTTATTAATCCGTTGGAATATTTTGATGAAAATTGTTATACTTATGGTTTTTGGTACGAGGAATTTACTGGTGAGGTCGTTGAAGGTGTACCGCACACCCATTTTTGGGTATGAGGGTGGTGTGGTTTAAAAAAGGGTCGAAATTAAAAAAAAATTAAAAATTCTGAAAATTTGTATTTAATTAGATTGAATGGTGTAGATATTCCATATTTTTTACAAAAAAGTGAATGCTCCCTTTCTCTCGGTTATTATTATTATTATATATATATATATATATATATATATATATATATATATATATATATATATATATATATATATATATATATATATATATATATATCATTTTTTCACATTTAATGCTATTATAAATATTAAAGAACATTGTATTCACTATACATACAAGAAATTTAGAATCTTTTGCAAGGAACTTTGTGTATGGATTTTAGAGAAAATACATAGGCATTTACGAAAATTCTACCGGTAGATACCGCATCTACTGACTGTGTTCAAAATCACAAGCCGAAAATTGTTCAATATCTACCAGATCCATCTACCGGATTCATAAAGAATCTAATCTCAAAAAAAGGTAGTGATGCAAAGCGAAGCGCGCACGTTCAGTGAAAATGTGTTCGAAGTAGGACCTTGCTCAATTTGTTAACTACATCAAATTTCTAACCTGTTTAAAATTTTCAATTTTTTTCATAGGTTATGTATTTACCCTATTTACCACTTGCGTTCTTAAAATATCGATTCCGGTAACTATGCCCTGATAAAAAGCTGTTTACCGGTAACAGTCCACCGATAAAATTTTCGTAAATACCTCATATAACTGACGGAAGGTAATGTGCTGGCAGATTTTTTAACTTCTATTTTCAATAATCATAAATTCAATTACTGTGACATAAATTTGCAAAGTTAAATTCATATTATGAAAAGTGATTAAAAGAATTCTGAGATGTAGGTAAGGTACCTTGTTTTGTACTTGAGTTTGAAGCCTCATAATATTCAAAAACAATGGCATGTAAAAGTGGAAAAAGGAGAGCAAAGATAAATAAATGAAGAGACGGTTTTGCATTATGTGTTGCGTGCTTCACCTGGTTGTTTATTTTGCTTTCGTTATTTCGCAGCCACTGAAAATATTTTGGCGAGGGGTAGAAGTGTTATCGTGTCTTTCTTGTTATTCTTTTACTTCTCGTCAAATTGATTTTCATTGTTCAATTTCGGTTTATCTCTATTATCCGTTACGCCGCCAATGAAGAAATAACAATAATCAAGTATTTATAATCTAAACATTTTGCGTTTTCTTGTGGAATTTCTCAAAAAGTAATTTTGTTGTGGCACGTTATACAAAATATTTTGATGGAATCAAATACTTTTCTGATAAAAGTAAATATATTTATAAATAGGTACTGGCTGGCTAAAGAGATTTTGCACGATTTTTTTTTTTACTCTAATCTCTAATCAAAAGAATGATGAAAAATATTAAATAGATATTTCTTTATTTTCCACCATTTCTTTATGGAGTAAAGTTAAGAACTCGTAGTTAATAATTATTTGGCCTATAAGAAAACAGCTTTCTGCAGCAATTGACGTTAGAACAGGTCTTAATTTTGACGTTGATTCAAACATATTAAATTCTGAACTTACACTACTGTTGTTTTCAATCTATGAAACAGCTGTGGAATTCAAGTTAGAAAATAGTGTTCAATTACTTCAAAGATCTTGCCTTTATCTCATCTATGTTCGCCAAACGTCCTTTCAATGACCTTTTCAAGAACAGCAAAATGGCACAGGGGTCAAGTCTGGTAAATATGTTGGCTGCAGCTTCACGATGATGTTCCTTTCAGTCAAAAAATCACGAATAAGTAGTAAAATGGGAGCCGATGGGTTGTCGTATGTAAAATTTTGCACACAATTATTCGCATGAACCGTATGAAAAACTAGCATTCTCAGCAATCATCTAAAGGTGGCTTTAGACGATCAAATAAATTGAACTTCTATTGGACAAATAATTACAACATAATTTTTGATCAAATGTTTACGCTTTACACGTTCTAATTATAAACACATTATTTGCTTATAAGTAGGCTACATAATTACATTTTATTTTGGTTTGACATTTCATCTGCGCGTTTGTCATTTGGCTTGTCTCTAGTGTGAGTCTTAATATTGCGCGTTTATTTTTCTTTACTGAAAATACTATGAATTTTTGTCAAAACAAAAACAAATATGACATTTATCAAAAATCTTTATGCCAACATTACAAAATACAGTGCATGCAACCTAGGATGAAATAATCCCTCAAAGTAACTAAAATTTTAAGTAAATGAGCTTGATATTTAGAACATACCCTAAGTTGGATTTTGTTGATCGAATGCTCAAATTTCTTTGAACGTGTAAAGTTCCAGAATCTTATAGTACAATAAGACGTTTTAAAAATTAATGTAAATGTTTGATCGTCTAAAGCCACCATTAGTAATTCGGCCATTACTAAGCACAATTTTCGCAACATTTTCATCGGTGGTTGATTGTGCTGGAACGTCCGTCTCCCTTATCATCTTCCTGGTTTTCGTGGGCCCTCTTTGATAACTTTTGTATTCGTAAACCCTTTCGGAATAGCTTCCTCACCAAAAACCTTCTCCAACGTTTGCTCCACTTCACTGCACTTCATACAATTTTTGACACAATATTTAATGCAGATAATTTGTTCCGTCATTTTGAAATATGAAAAAATTCGCCGTGCGTATTACAATACTTCGTTAATATGTAGCTGTCAAACACAAACTGTGCGGGCACAGGCCGTGGTTCCAACTTAAAAAATCTGATGTGGCCAGCACATTACCTTCCGTCAGTTCTATGTATTTTGTACAAATTTCATACGGAAAGTTCCTTCCTAAATATTCTATTTCTTGTACATTACCTTCCGGCAGCTGCCTGTATTTTATGCAAATTTCATACAGAAAATTTATGTCTTAAATTATTATTTTGTGACGTTTTCTATATACAGTGTATTGTATCTGCGGAAATAAAAGATTTATTATTATTATTTCTTGTACATTACCTTAAAGCAGTTGTATGTATTTTATACAAATTCCTTACAGAAAGCAAAAGATCCTATATATCCCGTAACATTATAAGACAAACACACTATGTTAATTTCACTTGACACTGACATCTTTCAATCAGAATTTTCTTAATATAGTAGCTGTTTTCATAGCTATAGCTACTTTATGAAATTTAATTTCTTTATAATTTTTTAACTCTATATCCATTTAATATTAAGTATAAAATGCAGTCAAATCGTATAGAGAATAAAATATTCTTTAATATTTATAATAACATTAAATGTGAAAAAAATGATATTTAACATAGTTTTTTCAAGAAAAACTGTTAAAATCTTCAAATGATGGTACTTTCGATTGACCAATTGTAACCAAAATCTAATCAGCTCTTCATATGGATGTAACGAAGAAGTATACGAAAAAATTATAATTTTTGAAACTGTAGTATTAGAGTTATCGCAGACGAAAATTTTGTTACACACACACACACACACACACACACACACACACACACACACACACACACACACACACACATCCACACACACACACACACACACACACACACATACAGACATCAACGTAAAAATAGTAAATTCGTATTCCAGGGACCCTAAAACGTGCTTATTGATTAAAAACTCATCATCGAATTTTTTGACCAAAGACAATATCTTCCTTACCTAAAGGTGACGGAAGGTAAAAAAAATGAGCTTAATCAAAACATATAATGCGCGAAATTGTGATAAGAGGGTAAGAGCAGTAACAAATAAATAACTTTTTATAAACTTTTGTTAGTCAAAATTCTACTTATAAATAATTATCATATTTCCCACAGCAGTTTGTTGAGTCTAGCTGTCAGAAATCTTTGACAGTATTGTGTTGACAATAAAGTATTTAAGTTATTACAAGCTTACTTGCAGGGTTGATAGTTTCTTATGGAAGCCGTACCCTGGTGCTCTGCCCCCCCTCGAGATATCTGCTCATAAACGATAACGCTTTGTTTTTGAGATAGTCTGTATTAGTTACTCATGTTGTTAAGACATGAGAAGTCGGTTTTAGATTCCTATGCGGAAGCCATGTAACCTGTGCGATACGCTAGCTGAGTTACAATGTAACATGTTAGTAATTTGTTTAGTTGTATTAGTTATCTGTAGTTAATAATAAATAATTGTAATCATGTAAATAAAACTTTAGTTATAAATTTTAAGTATTTTCCATGTTCATAAATCTAAGTGTTCATCAGCATCCCTCATCAGTCAACAAGTGAGTGGATGTGTGAAGTGAAAATGTGTGTTCGTTCCTATTCACCAAGTCGTGGACGCTAATCATCCAAGCATCCTCCAGTTAGATAAAGTGTGTCACCTTTGGAAAACAAGTAAGCAACCCTCTCGTATTACAAAATTCACAAATATTCGTTACTTTTTTATCAAACCTCTGATATTAATAAATATCAAATTAAAGACTTCCATTATATCTTAAAACACTTTTAAACTTAAATGTTTAAATTACAAAAAGCTATGTTATTATTTACTTTATTATACATTAAATATAAGCATTAATATTTTTAAATACTTGGCAATGCTACATTGACATATGAAAATGAAATCTTTTAAAGTTCTTCAGCTTGCATGTATAGTATATGATTTTGCACAAAGAGCACAATTGCTTTTGTATTATATATTTTAATATTTAAAATGAAAAATATATACCTCCATGTTTGGATTTGAAACTGATAACTATTATTAAAGGATTAAAAGCGAATCTCGACAAAATTGGATAATATTCTTTTCTCTCGCGGATCTAATTAAATTTTTGTTTTCATCACAAATCATCCAGCAAAAATATCGGCTGTCCATATAAATCAAACTGCGGGTATTGTTTGGCCGCATAATAGTGGAAACCGGCAATGTTTTAAATCCATTCAATATTTTTTTATTCGCAAAAGGATATGTTGTTGATTGTGTTTCTGCATGTCTACTAATAATTCAATAATAATTGATAATAGACTTTACAAGCGGAACATTGCCAATGTGTCGAATAAGAAATAGATTATTTATAGAGAATAATAATAACAATAATAATAATAATAATAATAATAATAATAATAATAATAATAATAATAATAATAATAATAATAATAATAATAATAATAATAATAATAATAATAATAATAATAATAATAATAATAATAATAATACTAATAATAATAATAATAATAATAATAAAGTAAGATATAATTATGAACATTGCTATCAGTACAAACAATACTTTAGTAATATTTTATGTATCAAGGGTATTAAGACAATAATTATGCCCGTCGAGGGCTATAAACATCGATTAATACCCGTGGTGCATACAATATTTTGTCTTACTACAAATTTTTAATATTCTAGACGGATTACGATTCAAAAAGTTTTAATAAAATTTACAAAGTAGATAGGCTATGAATGCTTCTGTTTGTTTATTAGGCTTTATCCCAGTGGCAATAACAATTACTTGGCATCGTTACCATAGCAACAATTCATAATGCCCGCGCGGGTATTGTAATCTACATGATGCACCTGGAATCCATGACATCAATAAACAATAATGTACTAGTAAGACATTAAAGAAAAAACTATAAAATTAGGAAGAAAATTAGTGAGAGAATTATAGATAGAGTAAATGAAATCTAAACGCATTCTCACTGCACATCTTGTGGACTTTGTTAGTATCATATACAATTTTAACGTTAAATGTATGTATGTCAATTATACACATCTGATATTTATATAACAGAAACGAAATGGACGCAAAATGAGGAAATATTAAAGTCGGTTATTACATTACAGATCTAAAACATATTCATTACCTTTATCGAGACTTTTATCAATTATTTAGGATTGGAAGAAAGACTTTGAACGACCATTTTGGGAAATTTATTTTTTTGGGATTCACAATTATTACATTCCATTACCTTTCGGCCAAAAAATTAACATGCAAAATTCATATTTATTTTGTTTTATAAAAATGTAATTTTATTTAAATCACAAAACAAAAACGAAACACGCATAAATAATTTACATCAACGTCCTCCTTCATAAAAACAGAATGGAGGTGAAGTCACTAATAAAAAATGTTTCATAAATAAATCAATCAGGGCTTTATGTGCAAGCAGATCCTAAAAATCACAAACGAGAAAGTGTAAACAATAAAATTTCGAAATACGCTCCTTAGATCTCCGCTGAAGATGACAGTTTTGGGCCCTTGAAACATCCGATTGTAATAATTGTGAATCCCAAGATAGTACATTTCCCAAAAATTCTGTTCCATGCCTTTCTTCAAAAATTTTCAAGACGGAATACAAAAGTTAATAAATCAAATGTATCAATTTGGGATCACTTGTAAAATACTATTATAACGGATACAAGCCACGCTTATGAGGTATTAAAAATTATCCAATATTGTAAATTTTCTGATATGAGTTACCTTTTATCTTGAATCACACCTATTAGAAAATAGTATCGCACTGGCATTACACTAGTATTAAGCTAGTAGATGGAACCTAATAATTATTTCCAGTTTGAATAACTTCTCTAATATTATCACGATAATGGGAAAATAAAGAAGTCAAATATGAAACAAACATTTTTTTATTATAACACTCTTCCTCTAGTCACATACCAAATACAACTAACTCCCAAATTACTATTTCAAAACTAAACAGTATATTTACGTACTCGTACATTCCATACAAATTAATTAACAACTATAATTTGTGGCGTAACATTATAATTTAAAAATGATTTGCACATTTCGGTAATGATATAATTTTATCGAATGAGGCGATACCAGGGGCGTGGGTGGGTAATATTAACAGAATAGGTTTCAAAAAATACGGATCACATATTTTTCCTATTGAGCTAATTTTACAATGAGATTTTTTTTAAAATGCGGCATGTTAAAAATATGACTTAATACTTTTCGTCAGTTATGTTGGTAGCGCTTTCTGCTAACAATTGAAATTTCACATTTTGACAGTTTGTGTATTATGTGTAGAGATGTGCAAATTTCGGAAACTTATTTTTTTGAAAGTTTCACTGAAAATTTTATTGATAGTTTCATAAAATGTTTCACTATGAATTTCAATGAAAGTTTCATATAAAAATTTAACTGAAACTTTCAATGAAAGTTTCATTTACATTTCAAGAAACTTTACATTTGTCAGTTGAATTTGAAATATTTGGTTCTCAAATGAACTAATTTGAAAATAAATAAGAAAAAAATCTGATGTGGCCAGCACGTTACCTTCCGTCAGTTCTATGTATTTTGTACAAATTTCATACAGAAAGTTCCTTGCTAAAGATTATATTTCTTGTAATTTACCTTCCGGCAGTTGCATGTATTTTATGCAAATTCCATACAGAAAATTTATAGCAAAAGATCCTATATTTCCAGTAAAATTATACGACAAACACAGTATGTCAATTTCACTTAACACTGACATCTTTCAATCAAAATTTTCTTAATATAGTAGCTGTTTCCATAGCTGTGGCTACTTTATGAAATTTAATTTATTTATAATTTACTTCCGGTTGTCCAATTCTAACCAAAATCTAATCAGCTCTTCACATGGATGTAACGAAAAGAAATACGAAAGAATTATAATTTTTAGAATTGTAGTATGGAAGTTATCGTAGACGAAAATTTTGTTACATACACACACACACACACACACACACACACACACATATATATATATATATATATATATATATATATATATATATATATATATATATATATACACATACACACACACACGCATACACACACATAGAGAGACACACATACATACACACACGCACACACACACATACAGACATCATCGTAAAAATAGTAAAATCGTATTGTAGGGACCCTAAAACGTGCTTATTCATCAAAAACTCACCACCGAATTTTTTGCCCAAAGACAATACCTTCCTTACCTAAAAGTGACGGAAGGTAAAAAGGTTCAAAATAATATAAAAATATATAATTCAAAATGTAATACAAAAAATGTAAAAAATAAGTATTAAAATATTTAAAATAGAAAGTGTCTTATTATCGTTTGTATTACTTCATTGGAATATCGCCAAATTCTACCTTTAATTTTCACCATACTTAAGCTGTACTAAATCCTGAATTTTATATTCGAGAAATATAGAAGTTCCAACATGTCACCTGCGCAAGTCTATTGCAGAGAGTTGGGCGGCGCATGCGCAGTATAGCTTATGAGAGTTTCAAGAAATTTAAGTCTTGAAACTTTAATTTTTGAAAATTTTTAATTGATACTTTCAATATGAAACTTTCAAATGGCACATCAATAATTGTGTTTTGTGAATTTTGTCTAATTGCGTACATTCATATATATATATATATATATATATATATATATATATATATATATATATATATATATATATTATATCAAACAGTGCGCTTATAGATCTTCTAAACGACGTGTCTGCAGTGCTTTTATATACTCATAAGTACATAGTACATATGGTCATAAATCGGCTAATTTTTTACAGTGCTCTGGAGTGCCACAGGGCTCAATACTTGGACCGCTGATGTTTAATATCTTTATAAATGACATTACATCAGGCATTAATATTG
Organism: Harpalus rubripes; assembly: GCA_963082715.1. Lineage (NCBI taxonomy): Eukaryota > Metazoa > Arthropoda > Insecta > Coleoptera > Carabidae > Harpalus > Harpalus rubripes. Next base: position 105,054,825 of record OY720448.1, read on the forward strand.
AACATCTTATTTATGCAGATGATCTGAAATTATTCTGTGAAATATCATGTATTGAAGATTGTCTCAAACTTCAATCTAATCTAAACCTTATTAGAGAATGGTGTGTTTTCAACAAACTACATCTCAATATTCAGAAATGTTATGTCATGTCATACACTAGGAAACGATCGCAAATAACATTCAACTACACACTCGACGGTCTCTCAATTAGTAGACAGAATTTAATTACAGAATAATATTTGATCCCAAATTATTATTTAATAAACATTGAAAATAAAGTTGCCGCAGCATTTAAGTGTTTGGATAAAATAAATCAAATGTACAAAATGCCGCATCTTCATGACAAACTAAACCGAACCCTCAAACTAAAGTCACCGAATACATATTTATTTTATAACTGAAAGAAATTTATATTGATTGTATTTTTTTATGTAACACGAACTGTTTCATTTTACATGTGTACGTTCCTATTTTTGTATGTTATAACTATTATTAAATTTCATTAAATATAATTACATATTTTTTCTAAAATTGATATAAGACTGAGTAAATTTGTAATGTTAAATTTCGTTAAGAACTGAAACAATATTTTAAATTAAAATCTGTAAATTAAATCTATTATAAATCAATCATTAAGTAATATAACAATCTATGGAAATAATATGTGTAACAAATAGTAACGTAATAGCATTTTAAATGATATCAAATTGAAATACATTTGGAATTAAAAACTTTTTATTGAATAACTCGGTATAGAAGTAATGTAATGCAGCAATCTCTGGCTGTATGCACGTAGAATAAAGCCATCGGTATGAAACCCCATCTCTAGCAGTTTAACTTCATTGATGCGTGTATACAATACATACAGTGATATTTGAACAAAAATAGGTATTGGCAATACCCAGAGAGTTATCGCATCGGAAGCTGGCGCTGGCTTCGGATCGAGATTGTCGACCGACATAAAACAAAATAATGTCGCGACGGTTTTAAACAAAAGCGGAGCGGAACACAGCGTACGTCGATACTCGGGTAATCTGCTGACGCCGTACCCGTATCGCTGCCACCCGATGTCGATGTTGATGCTATTGCCGTTTCAATAGGATTCTACTTTTTGTTCAACACAACTTCACTTTTTTCTACTAACGTAAAAAAAAAACAATTGGATAAATTAAATACCTACTATTGATAGCAAAGTGCGTTACATGAATAAATGGCTTCACTGTGTTAACAGATTAACAGATTAATAAAAACCCCTATGTACCACTTTCAACACCCACGTTTGCCTAATAATACTTTTGTCACCGATATTATTTTGCGTAAGATTATTTTTATTAAATTTATTATGGTTTGTCTCTAATTAGCTATTTAGGTACGTAACCGATGCTGTTGGATAAGAGCTACATTTAATGATACTGGTATTCACGTATTTTATTTCAGTTTATTTCTAGATTTCAGTGTGAGAACGTCGATATTATAGTGATTCAGGTGAGAGAGTTAATCTAGCATGTGTATGATTGTGAGTGTGCATGTGAGCAGTACTGGGTACTGTAGTGGCCGCATCGTGTGAACCCGAGGGTCGCCAGCGTAGCAGCAGGGAAGGCTGTAGTGACCCACATTCTGTGGTCGCCAACGGTAGCAGCAGTTAAGGCTGTAGTGATCTGATCCAGTTGGTTAAGAGGATTGTCTCCGGATCACCACCGAAGCGGCAGAGGTTCCGTAGTAACTAGCGGTACTGCCCGTAGTTGCCAACATGTGTGTACGGTGTGTGAATGCCTAAACCTTTTGTAAATGATTGCCTCCTCACTGAGTATTTCTCATGTGTTAATTCTTTTACAGAAATAATCACGGCGTGAAGGAGGATTCCGCGTGACCGGGTTTGGCCAGGCGACGGTCATCTAGATTTGTTATTATTTTTGTATTAATACTGTATATACCGGTTTGATGATAAATGTGTTTTAATATTCTAATTTTCAGCGCTAACATTTAATTGTCATTTATAACACTTTTAAAAAATTACTTTTCACGGCAAATTTTCATTCATGTAATTAAACATCTGTTTAAAATTAATCGGTAAGTGAAACTGAACATACAGAGTGATGATTCGAACACCCGAACATAGAGGATTTTAACTTGTACAATCAAATCTTTATAATATCCTGCTTCCCTAATTGTTTTAAATAAAAAATCTGATGTGGACACCACACTTCCTTGTACGCAAGACCAATATGAAGATTATTAAATTATAAAATTGAACGTGTTTGACGCAATTTGACATTAACATCTATTTTTTATTTTTTTGTTATTTTTTGTCCTAATTCATAGCAAGCTTCATTACAAAAACCAAAAAGTATATAAGTTTTAAATTTACATATCTTGCTTATACAAAAGGCTAATTTAATAATACTTGATGTGCTAGACGCAGAATTTAATTCTCTAAAACTCTTATTTGAAGCATTTATTTCTAAAATTAAAATGAAACCATTTTATTGAAGAAAAACTGTTAACAACTTAAGGTAATATATAACTTCCGGTTAGGCTGTTTTAACCAAAATCTGCTATGTTATTTCAATTGATATAAAAGTCTTATATACCAAATTTTGGATTATATTTTAATATGGTTTTTCATTAAAATCTATTATAGGCTTCAAATAAAGTACCATTTCTGGAAATTATGTAATCACCAAAAAGGGAGGTGCACAACTAGATGTTATAGAAGTCCTAAATACAAAATGCGAGTTACGTACGTACAGACGTCACGACGAAATTAGTCAGAATGGATTCAGGGATGGTCAAAATTGATATTTCCGTTGAAATCTTAAAACCGAAATTTTTCGCGATTACAATACTTCCTTTACTTCGTACAAGGAAGTAAAAAGCTTCAAATAAAAGTTGTGGAGCTTAAAATTCTTCATCTGAATCAATAAGCACAATAGACACTTATCTATGTTCAAATAACACAGTATAAATGAATCTATTTATTCCACATCAATAGGATCTCGAAAACTATAACAGTTATATCGTCGATTAAATAGGACTTTGGAAGGCCATAATTAACACTGTTAAAATCGGACTCCTGGCAGGTATTTTCGATCTGTTTCTTTGTTTTGTTTTATTTAGTTCTTAATATATATATTATTCTTATTTTTAACATCCTCAGTATATTTTATAATCCTATTAATTTTAATTCGCTTAAAATAAATAGTTTATAATATACTCGTAGTTGAGATTAGGCCATACGCAGTAAAATATTACTCCTACTGTTTTTAAGAAGTAAAACAGTTAGTAATTTTTTGATTGCTGAACCAAAGGTACCTACTTATTAAATTGTCTCATTATTTAGCAACACAACAAGAGTTTTTTGATTGTGCTCCTCTTCACTTTATTTCAATCAAAGCAAGTATGAGAAACAACCAATACCCAACCACATAACACAATTTAAAGTATTTCAAATCAAATGAGAAAAATAAGATATTAAAGGTACATTCAAGTTTTACTTTGATGTAAATAAAATAGTGCCACAAATATATAAAAAGTAAAATGTAGACATGTAATGCTCATGTAACGAATATAAGATGTACGAACTGTCTAATCGAAAATGATGCGAGAAAAGAAACAAAAATATTTTTCTTTTCTGATATAAATAGGAATGTTAAGCGAAGCATATCTTATATAAAATTTTATACTTCTGAAGATATTTTTCTCTTATCTCTATCTTCTGAAAATTCATGCATATCTATGTTTTCTTTTACAAAGCTGAAATCCATTGAGTTTGATAGGTTCATACGTTCCCATAGCAACCCAACAAACACATTAGCTGATGAAAGAGAAAAATACTGAAGACGTCATTTTAAATTTTCAGTTATACTTTACTGGGATATATCGCGCAATAAGAAGCTTGAAAGATCAATGTCTATAATTTCTCTGTAGTAAGAAAATCGCCCACCTTATAAAATATTCCTGGTGCGTTTTAATATCGTTGACGTGAGGCAATCACTAAATGTCAAGTAGAATGAAAATTTCACCCGAATCGAATTCAGATTCATTGAAATTACGGAGCGGCACGCGAGACAAGAGCGCAAACCAAGCTCACACTCGAAAACTGAGATTTTGGATTAATCAATAAATTTTATTATTTACGAACAAGAAACAAGACGTTCAATTCAATATTTCTTTTCAAGCGACATTTTTAGAGAAACGAAATGTATTTTAAATGAAATAAAAAATTCAGCTCTTCATTAGTCGAAGTGGAATAGGAACAGTTCCACGTTCATACCACTGAAGACTAAATTCAAACTTAATTTGAAATGAATGAATAACCCAATTTATCTTTGATGATAAACATAATAATAATAATAATAATAATAATAATAATAATAATAATAACAATAATAAAAAAATAAATGCACATGTAGGTATCAATCTGCTTCTATTACTGAGTTTGCATGCAGTTTTCAAAACATTTTTAGTTTTCAAAACGCCATGTATACAGTGTCAAAACGGTTTCGAGTTATCTCAAACTTGACTTGAAAACTAGTTTCAAAACTACTCATGTAAACACTTAAAATTCTGTTTCGATATTGCGCATGCGTACATAGCATAACGTTTCTGTCGCATTGTCTTACTTGGTGTTACTAACCTACAAATAAACTGACAGTTTCACGTAATTTTTACTGAAAACTGAAACCATTTCCAAAACTGCATGTAAACGTAGTATATATTTGCAGATTTCGGATATGAAGATTTATTCTGCTCAGCTGAGGAATTGTACCAGACAACTTGTAAATTGATATATGTATATATTATAAAAATAAATACAGGGTGACACTGAAACACGTATGTTTGTAAACTAGGCTTAATGGCTCACAAATCATCATATTTGGTATAATAGTAGCACTTACGGTTTAACCGGAAGTGACATTGACTTTCATAATTCAAATGGAACACCTATATTTTTTTATATATTTTGAATCTTAGTAAAATTACGAATATGCTTGAAGTGCAATTTTATTGAAAAAATAAATTACAAACATAAGAGAAAATTATGAATAATTAACCTGCTAAGCCATGATATCAGGCAAGCTCTTGTTGTTGAGATGATACTGAGTAATATTTAAGTTCAATTTTTAAATAGTGAGATATTTTTGTTAGATTCTATATTTTGTTACAAACAAAATAATAAATTTGTTATCACAGCCTACCTGATATGACTTACCAGGTTAATTATTCGTAATGTTCTCTTGCGTTTTTGGAATTTATTTCTTCATTAAAAATGCACTTCAATCTTATCGTTGAATTCGTAATTTTACGTAGATTCCATATATATATATATATATATATATATATATATATATATATATATATATATATATATATATATATATATATATATATATATGAAAATATTGTTACTTCCTAGTTTACAAATACAGGGTGTCTATGATAACTTTTCCAACATGGGGATCTCGGGAGCTATAAGAGGTACGAAGTCGGCTAAATTAGACAAAAGTTGCTCCATTAGATCATTTTTTTAAATGGTGTTTTGTTATTTGAGAAAAAATTCATAGGTTACTAGATATTGGAGAAAATGTAAATTTTGCAATTGTTTATTTTTGCAAATATCTTCCAAATTGGAAATAATACTGGATTTTAATTTGCACATCTTTAAGACACTTTTTATGTTCTTTCGAATGGCGATGCTCAAATTTTTTTATCATTTAGTTTTCGAGTAATGATGTTCAAGTTTTAATTTTTATATGGACGTCATATTGGAAAGTTGCACAATTGAAAATATATTTATTTTAGCTTTCCAACCACGTGCAATTTGTCTATTTTTATTTGTTTCAAACACCGATAATACTACAATTTCTAAATTTATAGGTTAAAACAATGGTTCTTGCAATAAAACAAATAAAATCATCAGTCAGGTATTATCATTTGTTTAATTTTAAGTTTAATATTTATATTCTTTAATATTTCTAACATACGTAGCATTGAAACATGTTTTTTTTTTTAATTTCGTTATAAATGTCACTGCCTACTATGACGTCCGAATAGAAATATTAATACTTTATAAAACTTTGAGAACTAATTGAAGAAATTATGAATGAAAATAATAAAATTGATATTTCCATTGTGTTTTTCAATTATTGTCTCATTGTAACAAACATTGGTGTTAACATATAAATTTAGAAATTGTTGTATTTTCGGTGTCCGAAACAAATGAAAATATACAAATTACATAGGGTTAGAAATTTTTAAAAATGTTGCAACTTTCCAATATGGCATCGTAATAGAAATTTAACCTTCTTTGTATCACTTATAGTTCTCGAGATAGCAATGATGGCCCATTTAAAATAAACAGGCTGTATACAAAAATAATAATAAGGTACTATTTTTGGAAATATTATTTACATATGAAACAAATTAATTTAAAACTATCCTATATTAGGTTTGTATTTAAATAATGTTAGAGACTGCATTAATTACTTTTTCAAATTTTTGCTTTAACTCAATTTGACTTGGGAAATTCTGGAGTGTAAAAGTGTCTTTGTTTCTTGTGAGAACGTTTAGTCGATCAGACTGTCGAGTTGTTAAACTTCAGTTCAAATACACTCGACTGAGGAAGTTAATTCAATTATAACTTGAATTTTCAACAATCGTTATTGGAAAAGCATCCCAGTGGTCTCAAATGGCCGCTTTACGAGCGAGTTTTGCTTGTATAACAATCCTCAGTTACCAATTTCAATAGGGAAATAAAGAAAAATATGTAAGAAAGGAATGAGAATAAAAATGTAATTCTTCAAAGGTGAAATATCGAGATTAAGCTTGTGACGATGGTCACTAGATTTGGATTTAAATTTCGTGTTTAGCATTGTAGTCTTGTGGTTAACAAGTTAGTTTTTTTGTAAAAGTTTATAAATTCAAATCAAGGTTCAAATCCCACCAGTAAAAATGTTGTGTTACATTTTTATTATTTTGTATTGGTTGAAATTACGCATACAATGTAATTGTTTGATTATATTGTATGTCGTTTGTTGTAAAATGAATTGCTGTATTATTGTTTAAAATTGCAAATGTTTATGAATTTGTTGTTTAGCTGTCAGGTACAGCGTAGTCGAGGGGCTGGCATTAGAGGTGGGCGCGGGTAGGGATGAAAGTATCGATGATAGGTATCGATACTTCATATCGGAATCGGTATCGATGTGTAGTATCGATACCACGTCAAATATCGGAAACAAGTATCGATACTAGCAAGTATCGGTATCGGTATCGAAAAAAATTCCTAAATGCTAAATGCATAGGTTTACAGGTATAAATAATTGCAGAAACGCAGTAAATAATTTACTAAAACCAATCTCCCCCTTTACATTCTCCTAAAATAGCATCTTTTCTATTTTTTCCCCCAATAGCCTATTCCTTTCCTGGCAGACAGTCGCGCCTGCTTTGGAAAATAATCGTCCGCTGGCACCGATGTTGCAACAATTGTAAAATGAATTCATGCCTGCCTATACAACGGATTAATTTGACAGGTTTAGATCCGAGAAGACTCGAGCTCCGAGCCTAGCGAGCAACTTTAACGACCGAGTATAAAATATCAACTATCAAAAATCAGATGTCACTGTTAACTGTATTAATGCATTTGTAAATTTAGTAGTATTCTGCTTCCACCGATACCGATACCGATACTTTCATACAAATACCGATACAAGTAAAAATATCGAAACAAAGTATCGAGTACTAAAATACTTGATATTGCAAAGAAAATATCGATACTTTACTGGTATCGGTAGTATCGCAACATCCCTAGGCGCGGGCCGTGATTTTGTCGGGTGATTGAAATTTAATCGGGCGTGAGTACAAGTTTTCTTCTATTTTTCATTTAAAAAATTGTCAATTTCCATCTTTTACTTTACATTCTTGTTATCTTTTACTTTATATTATTGTTATGTCCAAATATGTCATCAACAGTATTTTTTCCAAAAAATAGTGTTATTGTTGTACCCAAAATTGTATACACAGTTGCTCCGATTGCACTAAAGATATAAAAATCTTTAAGCCCGTTTGACACGATCATAATTTTGTTAACAAATTTGTTACCAAATTTATAATGATATTTGTGATGGAATAGAACAACCTAATTGTCCATAAACATTCGTTTCCAATGAAATCAATCTCTTACCTAACTTATTACCAATTTGTTAACAAATTTGACAACAAATTATGACTGTGTTAAACAGGCTTAAATGTACATAGAAACAATTACGTGACACGAACGTGACCCGCCGGGCGTGATCGGGCGTGAGTGCCAAAATAAAATCGTGAGCGTGAGTGATCGTGAATCAAACATAAAAAGTCGTGCGTGATTGGTCGTGATTACATTTTTAGTTCCGTAACCGTGCGTGATCATGAACAAAAAGTTACTCACGCGCTCTCAACAGAGCGTTAGCTCTTCATGGAGTCTTAGACAGAGAGAGTGTGTGCTCTCTCAACAGAGCGTTAGCTCTTCATCGAGTCTTGGAGAGAGAGTGAGTGCTCTCGCGGGGAGACGGTGTGTGCCGTCTTCCGCGAACCTGGTGCCGGGCGAGCAGTTTGTTAGGACCTTGGCTGCCTCTGACTCAGTGCTGTTGGTGTGTGCCGGCAGCTCGTGAGGGAGTGCAGAAGGTGCCTTGTACGGCTACGGATGCCGACGTAGCCGAATGTTTCCGCACAGTGGGGTTTACCACTGGTTACTGTAATCGCGATTATCGATGAGTGTTGGTGTGTGTCAACACGGCTCCGTTTCGAAATCGCGATTGTTGATGACTGTTACCGTTTTGCTTTTCTCAACTTTGGTGTGTGCCATTGTTGCCCGTTTCTCTTAATAAACGAATCCTGCAAGTACCGCTGATTCATTTGTAGTATCCTATAGTAAGCTAACGTTTGCTACTTTCATTTATTTGTTATTATTATCGTTTTAATATATTTTAATAAAATATTAAAATACATTATGATTTTATTGTCAAAAACCGAACTCTGTCTCCACTAAGCTACCAGAGTCCTTTTGGCGTTCAAGACACTCTTTTCAGCGACGCTATAATAGCGTCCTTCACCTCTCCTGTGCTGTGTTATCGACCGTTCGATTGGCGCCCGAGAAACCCGTTTTGACAGCAAGGAGAACTGAAGAGAACGTCGAGTAAAGTTGACAGAATGACCGTTTTGCCCTCACAAGCTACATTAATCTTTTTAACCGAAATACTCGCAATGCATTCCGTTGTAAACATTATTATAATTATCTCAATTTCCATGATTAAATCGTGAATATCTTATTAAACGTGGGTTTTATAGCAGTTGTGCGTGCATAAAAAAACCGAAATCGTAATGTCCGAGCAATAAATTCAACAAATATTAACCTTACTGCTATTGTAAAACAGCGATCGCGGCCAGCCATGAAACGCATGGAATTGCTGCAATGAACGTCAAAGTAAACGGTGCTAGCTCAACACATTTTATCTGACGTTTTGTTACAAAACCTAATGCAATTACATGCACATGCAAATAGAACGGTGCCGCTGTGCCCATAACGCATAAACACATTCTATATCACTAAGCACTAAACAGGCAAATCCGACAATTCATTCTATAAATAATTTACATTTTGCAGGCTGGCCTTTGTATATTACACTATTGTACCTATTCATTATAATGTCAATTTGAAAACTGTAATATTCGTTTTAATACAAATTTTGATATAATGATTAATTTTAATATTTTCTCAATTAATAGTTTTTACTTCCTTGTACGAAAGTATAAAAGTGAGATCATAATATTATATAATAAACAAGTAAAATTATTGTAATCAATAATTCAATTATGTATTATTAATTAATTATCCGAGTACGCCAAAATTATTTTGAATTTTAAATGGCACAAAAGTGACTCCTGTAGTGCATTCTCCATTCCAGCAATGGGATAAAACTATAGGCGTAACAAGAGGGGGGGAGGGTTAAGGAGGCCAAGCCCCCCTGCCCCTCTCCAGAATAGTCATGCCCCCCCCCTCCTAGGAAAGCTACATATTAATATATTTTTTTCTATATTTCAATTATTGATATAATTTTGTGAATGGTGTGGTTTACAGTTTAAATTAATTAACCGACAGAAATTTAGGTGACTAGTAAAAAATTTAGTAATTTTTCGATGAGGCAATAATTATTCAACAAATTATGTGTGCTCACCATATTATTCTTAAATACTCTGTATTTAATGACTAGGTAAATTAAAAAAATCCTTAGTATAGGTATACTTAAGTTCCAGTAAGTTTAGGCTTATATGTATATGTACCTATACCTACTTTTACCTTCCGTCACCTTTAGGTAAGGAAGGTATTGTCTTTGGTCAAAAAATTCGGTGATGAGTTTTTAATGAATAAGCACGTTTTAAGGTCCCTTGAATACGGTTTTACTATTTTTACGATGATGTCTGTATGTGTGTGTGTGTGTGTGTATGTGTGTATGTATGTGTGTCCGTGTGTGTGTGTGTGTGTGTGTGTGTGTGTGTGTGTGTGTGTGTGTGTGTGTGTGTGTGTGTGTGTGTGTGTGTGTGTGTGTGTGTGTGTGTGTGTGTGTATGTAACAAAATTTCGTCTGCGATAACTCTAATACTACAATTCCAAAAATTATAATTCTTTCGTATTCCTCTTCGTTGCATCCATATGAAGAGCTGATTAGATTTTGGTTATAATTGATCAACCGGAAGTGCTCTCATTTGAAGATTTTAACAGTTTTTCTTGAAAAAACGATGTTAAATATCATTTTTTCACATTTAATGTTATTATAAATATTAAAGAACATTGCATTCTCTATTCGATTTGACAGCATTTAATACTTCATATTAAATGGATATAGAGTTATAAAATTATATTGGAATTAAACTTCATAAATTAGCCAGCTATGCTAGAAACAGATACTATATTAAGAAAATTCTAATTGAAAGATGTCAGTGTCAAGTGCAATTGACATATTCGTATTATATTTGTGTTAGGATCATTTTGCTCGAAATTATCTGTATGGAATTAGTATAAAATACATACAACTGTCGAAAGGTAATGTACATACAAGAAATTTAGAATCTTTTGCAAGGAACTTTCTGTATGGATTTTATAGAAAATACATACGCATTTACGAAAATTCTACCGGTGGATACCGCATCTACCGACTGTGCTCGAACGCATGAGTGGTAAAATGTTACCGTGTTCGAAAATTGTTCAATATCTACCAGATCCATCTACCGGATTCATGAAGAATCTAATCTCAAAAAAAGGTAGTGATGCAAAGCGAAGCGCGCGCGGTAAAAGTGGAAATGTGTTCAAAGTAGGGCTCTGCTCAGTTTGTTAACTACGTCAATTTCTAATCTGTTTTAAACTTTCAAATTTTTTTGTAGGTTATGGATCTACCCTGTTTACCAGTTGCGTTCTTAAAATATCGATTCCGCTAGCTATAACCTGATAAAAAGCTGTTTACTGGTAATAGTTCGCCGGTAGAATTTTCGTAAATACGTCATATAACTGACGGAAGGTAATGTGCTGGCCACATCAGATTTTTTAAATTGCCTTGACAGAAATTTATAGAATATTCCGGTATCATCCACCGAGCAGGGCATGAAAACATTCGGAACCAATAAATTTTTACACTTTTTTTTTGTAATTCGAGATAAATTCTTTAATGCGTACTTGGGTAATATGCCGTGATGATACATTTCTTTATACAATAAATAAAAATTGGAACAAGATATATCAAATTTATAGTCGATTTAAAGGACATAATTTGATTACGATTGAATTGGACGTATTGTACCCCGAACAGTAAATTCTCACGAATTCCTGCGACACTTGGCTTAAGTTAGGGCGCAGTGCAGCCGATTCCTGCGGGAGCCATCGCAGGACGTGGCCAAGATGTCCCGGATATCCGCCCGAACTTGATTGCATTTCCCGGTAAGACGACACCAGATACGCCCTGTCCGCTCTGAGACATTTCCAGTGATCTGTCTTTATTATTTGACGCTCTGTTTTGTTATCGCGAAGGTAAATTTTCCGACGGTGATTTGCAACGCTATGTTTACTTGATACACAAACAACCAAGATAATTTTCTTCCGCGAAATTAATCTATTGTAACACGAACACCATTGGGGGAAAATTAGGAGGGAATATTATGTTTGCTTCTAAAAATATTTGGGAACATAAAATTACCAATTTACATATTTACCTTAAGTAGAATGTGAGATAGCTTGACGGTATAACGTACCTGTAACAAATAAGTACAATTAGTACTACAGTTTAAATCGAAGAAACATATACATATAATACATAAAGGGTCGTACTTAATGCATGAAAAAAGAATTATTCTAAGGAATGTTATTTAATTTAACGTCCGACTATAGCTATTTGTGCATTAAGAGCGCAAAATAGGACATTGTCGATTGAGAAGTTGTCGACGCGCGACGCAGGAGCGCGGCATTCTCTCGAAATCGACAATGTCCATTTGCGCTCGAAACACACACAAGATTTTTTCTACAGTCCTCCACCATAGCAAATAATAATAAAATGTACATTTTGTACTTACAGTACTACTCAATAGTTTTACAGTGAACGTATTCAAATATGACTTTAAGACATTGTTTTTGGTTTCGTTTTTTCAAAAAATTATTGCCAATTTTGTAATGAATATTATAAGTTTTTTTGTATAATTTATTTGTTTCAAGTACTCGAACAGAGTCAGTAGATGCGGTGTCTACCGGTAGAATTTTCGTAAATGCTTATGTATTTTCTATAAAATCCATACAGAAAGTTCCTTGCAAAAGATTCTAAATTTCTTGTATGTATTGCGAGCAAAAAGATCCTAACACAAATATATTACGAATATGTCAATTGCACTTGACACTGACATCTTTCAATCAGAATTTTCTTAATATAGTAGCTGTTTCTAGCATAGCTGGCTAATTTATGAAATTTAATTTCTTTATAATTTTATAACTCTATATCCATTTAATACGAAGTATAAAATGCAGTCAAATCGTATAGAAAATACAATGTTCTTTAATATTTTTAATAATATTAAATGTGAAAAAATTATATTTAGCATCGTTTTTTCAAGAAAAACTGTTAAAATCTTCAAATGAGGGTACTTCCGGTGGACCATTTATAACCAAAATCTAATCAGCTCTTCATATGGATGCAACGAAGAAGAATACATAAAATTATAATTTTTGGATTTGTAGTGATAGAGTTATCGTAGACGAAAATTTTGTTAAAAATAGTAAAATCATATTCTACGGACCTTAAAACGTGCTTATTCATTAAAAACTCACTCAATTTTTGACCAAAGACAATACCTTCCTTACCTAAAGGTGACGGAAGGTAAAAATAACATAAAGTCAAATTCCACCCTGTTCCAACCTAGAAAATTAAATCCCTAAAATCTGACGTCATTAAGTGAGACTACATGTTTGGAGACAAGTCGCTAAAATGAATTAGAATCGGTTCACTGGTGACTCCAACACAACAAGCGCCAATTCCAACTACAACCTTGCCCAACAAATTATTTTACATATGAGAATATTCAAATAAATAAAAAAATGTATTGTTCAATTAACAGGAAAGAAAGCAAATATGTGTATAATTAATTATTAAATCATTTTTTATGCTACAGAAGTCCAAATGCTAGCACAAAAATAAAGTTTTTTATTTATAAACATTATTCTCCAAAAATATCGACAGAAAAATGTATCTGTCTGAAAAAACCTCAATTTTAATAAAGAATAATGCCGGCTGAGAGATCTGTGTCAAAATGGGAAATAACCACGCGAAAGGTACAGCAGTGCTGTGCAGTCTACGGCACCCACACACCCTCAATCGTAGTCACATAGCTAGAAGCAACGCAACGCAATATTCCCTGTACGTGTATGTATGTGTGTGTGTGTATGGAAATGTATAATCATTTTTCAGGCGAATGAATAATGCATGTTGTCACATTTTGCCGTATTTCTTGTGGGCGCTGCTGCATGATAGGTTAGGAAATGACGTTTGGGCTCACGTGACCGAATATAAATATAAATATATAAACGTGCTAAATATGGGAGGGGTGTGCAGGGAACAATGGAGGACGCTTAAGGAAATTGGGATCGATACAATACACGCCGAAGCTAAACTCATTTTTATCACGACTAAACGAAATTTCTCATGTTACTACTGCACACTGATTGTATTTTAAAATATATTAAATCTATATTAGATGTCATCACTGAGTTAATTTAAAAATATATTTAATCCAATGTTTGTTATTGTTATATACTCGTATATCGCAGTCCTTTGAAAATAGCAATTTCCTAAATAAATACTAGATATTAGTATGCATGACGTAGTCAAGTAATTGTAAAATTCATCTTTTTTTGAACGCGACCAGATTGCCAAATCTTCGTTGACTTAACGAGGTTTTACAATCTGGCTAGTGGATTTATAAAACGTTTAAGCGTTTTATAAAACGACGAATAACTTACATAGCTTGTTACTCCCTTGTACGAAGTAAAGGAAGTATTGTAATCGCGAAAAATTTCGGTTTTGAGATTTCAACGGAAATATCCATTTTGACCATCCCTGAATCCATTCTGACTAATTTCGTATAAATGCATAGTTCTCATGAAATAGAAGATATAATTAATTTCAATATATATTTATTTGAGACAAATAAATGCTTCAAATAAATTATCACATTGTTTCAATTGAAGATATATTTGGATCTATTCAAGCTTAGGATTTATTTGTAACAGATAAATTTACAGTTCACGTAATTATAACTTTTTCTCAGTGTTCGGTACCTATGTACAGACTGTGTATTTATACTTTTATAATTTTTTATGTACATTAATATTTTTAATGATGTAATTTGAGTTGATAAAAATATAGTGTACGAAAAAAATACATATACTGGTCTTTATATAATTATTTTCCTTCAATTTTAGTTTATTTAGAGTGGACAGGTTATGAAAGATAGGTATATAAATTTGGTTCAAATAAATTATTATACATCCAATAGTAATGAAATAAATTTAGCGCAATTAAAATAATTCTTAACATAAAATAAATGCATAGTTCTCATGAAATAGAAGATATAATTGATTTCAATATATATTTATTTGAGACAAATAAATGCTTCAAATAAATTATTACATTGCTTCAATTGAAGATATATTTGGATCTATTCAAGCTTAGGATTTATTTGTAACAAATAAATTTACAGTTCACGGAATTATATCTTTTTCTCAGTGTTTCTAAATTATAGTTCAGGAATAATATTTCAACTTACCTAATTGTTAGTAAAATTCTGTTTAGAAATAATTATAATTTTTTCTATCGAGGGTTTTTGTTTAGCCCTTTTCACAAATCATGGACGCCAATCATTCAAGCGTCCACCAGTTAGTTAGAGTGTCATCCTTGCAAAACAAATAAGCGCACCATCATCAGCTTACGAGAAACGCCCCCCCCCCCGTGTTACAGTGGCGTAGTCAACGGGTAGGATAATGAGAGTAATGTTTTACTCTTGTTTATCCGAAGAGTTCCTACAGTTTTAGAATCATAAGTTTGTGACCGAGGGGGTACTTGGTGTACAATATGTACCCATTTGCGAGCACGACGCAAGCGATGACACATCAACCCGGGCTGTATCAATCGTCACCGGATATGCTTGACGTATTACTTGCAATGAATACGTTCACTGGAGATGGCAGAATGGAAGAATATATCCACAACATGGTTGCAGCCAGCAGAAGATACGGCTGGGATAAAGTCTTTCTCGGCAGTGCAATAGTGTTTAGACTCAGTGGTAAGGCAAGGCAAGGGAATTGTAATTTGCACTTTGCAATTCCATTGTATAAGCGGCCTACCACTGGCACAGATATGGTGCGTTGTTAGAAATAACCTATGCAGGACGCACCATATTACCGCCATCATTTTTTCCGG
The DNA here is from genome assembly GCA_963082715.1 of Harpalus rubripes. Taxonomy (NCBI): domain Eukaryota; kingdom Metazoa; phylum Arthropoda; class Insecta; order Coleoptera; family Carabidae; genus Harpalus; species Harpalus rubripes. The sequence goes on from OY720448.1 coordinate 105,070,810, forward strand.
CTTGTACGCCAAGTTTTTATAGTTCAGTGTGGACCCAACAGCAGGTTTATGCACCGCATGAAGCATCAGTAATGTGTTCGTACATTATAATACCAATATAATTTTTGACATTCCGTTTCGGTGCCAATGCCAGTCGGTAAGGTAAGGATACATTCGGTTAGTTTACATTAAAATTTAATTTTACACAAAAAAATTCAACTGTACTCGACTCTAATGGCCAACTTGACTGCATTTTTACAGATTTGACCGTATAGATCACAATATTTTGATCAGCAAACTGTGTACCTTTTCTTTTTCTACTCCCCTTATTAATCTCATCTCTTCTTACTTACAAAATCGTCAACTCTATGGTCAGTATCTCAATACTAATTCTTCTTATTTTTTCGCCACTTCCGGTGTTCCTCAAGGCTCTAACCTTGGACCATTACTTTTTCTTATTTTCATAAATGACGTCACGAGTGTGTTGCATTGTGATAAACTACTATTTGTCGATGATATGAAAATCTTTTATCCCATTTCTTCCCCAGCTCATTGCATTCTGCTTCAGAATGATCTGGATAACCTATTTAATTGGTGTTTTTTAAATAACCTCCATCTCAATATAAACAAATGTACAGTTATGACAATCACTAGGAAAATGACACCCTTCTCATTTAATTATTCACTGAATAATATAACCTTGAAAAGATCTACAGTAGTTAAAGATCTAGGAGTCAAATTTGACCCTACATTATCATTTGTGCCCCATATTCGTGATGTTTACAACTCAGCTATGCGAATGTTGGGTTTCGTAATCAGGAATACTCGAGATTTTAATACTATATCTGCTATTTTTACACTATTTTATTCTTTCATTAGATCCAAATTGGAATTTTGCAGCATAATTTGGAATCCTGTTTACGAAACTCACCAAGATCTGCTGGAAACAGTTCAAAAAATTTCTTATATTTATTTATTTCAAAATCAATAAATCCTACCCTGAGAGAAATATGCCTTATTCAACCTTATTACGTATGTTCATTGTAAAGAGCCTTTTGGAACGCCGTGAAAACACTCTCATTCTTCATCTTTTTAGTCTAATTAATAATATAATCGATGATCCCCGCTGTCTTGCTCTACTAAATTTCCATGCCCCCTCTATCTCTACTCGCTTCTACTCCACTTTTTATCTCCCTTTCTCCCGTACCAATCTGCTCATGTCTTCCCCACTTTCCCGTATGTGTGCTCTTTACAATAAGAAATTTTCCGATTTAGACATATTTCGTTTGAATTACAAACTTTGAACTCATACTGTTTTGTTATTTACTTATCTTGTTTTGTATTTTTTGTACCACTATCCGTATTGGGCTCGTCCTGTAGGATAGTTTTGACTAAATAAATAAATATATACCGATAAATAAATAAAATAACTTGAAAAATTAAATTATTTCATAAAGGAAAAATATAGGATTGTAGTGCATTCAAATATAACATTATTATTTTTAATGAAACGTTATAGTATTCACAAATTAATTCTATTTAACTACATCTAACTTAATTGAATCCAAACAATAAATTGTTCAACTGAATGCTGTTCACTCGAAATGGGTTCGCCTCGTCCAGTGTTATATTTTAATTTAATATATTATATTTATAATCATTTGTTAGTTACATAGCTCTAGTGGAAGCCATTCTTTGCGTCAACGTATTTCCTTCAAAGTTTTCTTTCATTTTTGGTGGCTTGCATAATAGGAGTCTCCATCTCCATTCAATAATAATTTATTTATTTATTTATTTATGAACGGACTTACGTCCACTATATTATATGAAGTACAAAGATTAGTAATAAGAAAATAATACATAAATAGGTATAGTAACAATTAAATTCAAAAATGTATATAAAAACATTGTGATAGTTACAAGAAAAATTTTCTACATTATATAAACAGTGTGATAGTTGTAAGAAAAATTTTCTACATAAGTCTTAGTTTTGACTTATACACATGCAGAGACATATTATTTAAATCAACATCAATTTGAGCATCATTAAATTCTCTCATCATTCTATTTAAAGGAGAATTATAAATATAATTTTTATCTGAGAAACATATATAAAATAAAAATTTCTTCCTCGCAGTAGAATAACGCACATTAAAGTTAATGAAGGAAAGTAGTAAAGGGCAATCAATCAGGTTATTAATTAATCGGTAGAGAAAAACTAAGTCAAAATAAATACGGTGCTGTTGCAAAGTTGTGATGTTTAAATTTTTTAAGATTGTATCGTAGGATGCATGGGAAAATATGTACGTAAATTTATATCTAATAGTTCTAAGAAATTTATTTTGTACATTTTCAAGGGTAGCCTTATGTACATCATTATACGGTGACCAAACTGTTGTACAATAATCCAAAATAGGTTGTACTAATGTAATATATAAAAGTTTTAAGGAGTTAATGTTTTTGAAATTACGAGTAGATCTGCAAATAAAACCTGAAATTTTCATTGCTTTCGCCTTGACAAATTCAACATGATTATTGCACCCAAGATCAGGACTCAAGATAACACCCAAATCTTTAACAAAGGTTATTCTAGGTAGCAACTGATTGTTCAGACAGTAATTAACTTGAAAAGAATTAATGTGTATTGTACTTCTTATATCCAATTAAAATCAAGCATTCTCATATTTCGGCCACTTTTTCTTCACTGAAATTTATGTAAAATATCGGGAAATATATCTGGGAATTATGGAGTTGATGAATCAACTCCCTACTTTGAATAAAAAAGGAATAAATATAAAATATCGTTGTGAAAAATTGAATTACAATCTTGCACCATATGAGTCAGAATTCATCCAACTCTAGTGCAGAAACCCAGAAACTTTGTTACAATTCTATTGTGACGTGAAGCATTTTAGCACAGTAAATCATTCGAGCATACCAAATTCTTTTAAAATTTTATTCTGAAAATAGAAAAAGACTGGAATGTGTTGTAATAATAAAATAATTAAACCAAAATAGATGTTTAATACAGAATCATTGAAATTTTTATTGAATAAATTAAAATTCCTTCAGCAATTTTAATTTGCGTTTAATTTATGTAAATATTATTGGCGCAGGAAGCTAATATTTGTTTAGTTATAATTAAAAACTAATTAAAAATACATTCACGGCTGTATAGACAAAACAGTTCTTGATGCTTCGTGCTTGAAAATGCAAATGCTATTAAAATTACAGTAATTTCAGCCCGAAAGCCGTAAGTACAAAAATTTACTTCGCTTTAATAATAACAAAGTTATAATTTCAACTGTTCTAGATAGTTTGCGAATATTTTAATTGAACATAATAATAGACGGTAATCAGGGCCGGATTATCCTAGAGGCGCCGACGGCTTGGGGGGGGGGGGGGTCGCCGGCGAAGAACAAAACAATAAATTTTCATTATTGAAAATTATCCACAAAAAAAAATATGTGATTTGGCCGTTGTTTTAGGAAGGTGTTGAGAACCTATATTTTGTTGTAAATAGACAAATAGACTGATGCTGAAAATATTTTGATATTTGACAAATACTTACTTTCTAAATACGCATGCTCTGAATGCACGAATCATATGCTTAAAGGTGCATTCACAAATAAAAATTAGGTTTGTGGTTTTTGTTTAGGTTTAAGTAAGTCATTCATAAATGTAAAATTTAATTACCTGAAAATTAGTTTAGATATGTACAAACATCCTATGTAAATGCTTCAAAAATAAGATTAAAATATCGGTAGATCAGTACTCAACAAGACACCTGTGCGCCGTAGAACTGTCATTCGCTTGGCATTATTGGTTATATTTCAGCAATTAAGTTATGACAGTCTCTATGTTCTTCTCGCATTTGTTTAAAAAGCCAAATCCTCCAAGTGGATAATACAGACTCGTTCTCATTGGTGAAGTTTGTGACGTCAAACTAAATCATAAACCTAAAGTTTGGACCTTGCAATGTTTAGCTTTATGATTTGGATTTAGAGACCCTGAATTCTGAAGTGTGGAGTTATTACATAATATGCGGCCAAAGTCTTTAAATCTAAACTATAAACCATAAATCTAAACCTAATTTTCATTTGTGAATGCACTTTAAGAGTACAACATTTAATGTTTTATTATTATTATTATTATTATTATTTTAAAAGTTTTGTTGTGGGGGGGGGGGTATCTATAGTATAGACTACGTTTATCTCGACGTTTGAAGCCGCTTGAATTTCGTAAATCCGTTTTCAGTATTCGAAATAAACGATCGAGATTAATATTTCAAGCCACTTGAAAATGTTAAGTCAAGCCTATAAAGTAACAAGCTTGGACTTACGAAGCGGCTTGATTTCTGTCGAAATAAACAGTGAAGCTTCAAATAATGTAACTACGCATGCGCACATCCGCAATATGTTGCAGTGTTACTAAATTCATATCAGTTGTTGGTTGTTTGCATTTTACCTCATTTTATAAAAGTCGCGATAAAACTTAGTAAAATAGAATTGAAAAGCGAAATATTTGGAGTGATGAAGAAATAAATGTTTTTTTAAATGTTTTTGAAAGAGAAGACAAATAACACCATGACTATTTTTAGATTTTGGGGTTATATATTCAGGATGAAATTAGATCATATACCTCTCCCTGTCTGTTTGCATACTAAAGTATTTAACTATCTTTTTTTAACTGATACGAATTTAAAGAAGCTTGAAAATAACTCAATCCTATTTTCAATCCGCTGAGATAAACCAATAAGATTTTTCAAGTCATAATATACTTGAAGCCGCTTGAATTATCGAGATAAACGTAGTCATAGTTGCCTATGGGCGAAAAAAGTCATAATCCGGCCCTGACGGTAATTTATAAGAAATAAGTACCACGAGAGAAATAAGAAATCTAGTAACGCCAACACATTAGCACTGAAATATATACTAAATTGAACTCGCATACCCTACGTATCAACGTATGCTGCACTGAAGACCCATTGAACAATAATGGCTGGTTCCATTCGCGCACGTTCGTATCGAACCGAACCTAGCCGAATAATTCGTATCATAGCTGAACGCTTTATTTTCATATTTATGCCTCATTTTGAGCTTTTATTGAGTTGATGTTGGTGACAATAATTATATTTTATATAAAAGAAATACCGGAAAAATGATTTTTAGGCAGTTTTAATAAAGTCTTAGACAAAAAAAATTGTTTTCACTGGTAAGATATTTCTATATACATAGTTGTATTTTTTTATAAACCAGTTAATTAATAAAATTTCTATCTATACTAAAAATTGCAGATTAAAATTGAAAAACAAAAATATTGCGGACATAAATTTTAATGATGATACTTTTAAACAATATTTTAATTCCTAATAATTCATTTAACTTATCGGAGTATTCTCAACATATTGTTACATATATTGCTGGATTCGTTAGTCGCATGATTAAGAAAAAAGTATATTGCAACGTTTGTGAGAATGAGTTTGATAATGAAGGAAAGAATAGTGATTTAGTTTTCATTTTGAAAAAAAAAACTCATGGAAGTCTAACAGTTCTATCCGAAGGAGTAAAAATCATATGTGAAATGACTGAGGCAATATATAAGCAAAATTTAATAAGGAAAAAAAATAATTACGGATACTTACTTCAAACAAAAAAACCTGCATTTTTAAATTCCGCTACCCTTGGTAAGGGAAGTATAGGGATCGTGCTAAAAATCGCATATCGAGATTATGGTATATGACCACGTTTTAAGACCCTTAGAATCTAATTTTAACATTTTACGATGATGTCTGTGTATGTGTGTGTGTATAGGTATATGTGTGGATCCTCCACTCTGACTCAAATATTATTATTCAGAAAATTTTGTATTTAGATCTTTTTCTATTATTGAAAGAGCCCATTAGATTTTGGTGTAAATCGGATAACCGGAAATGGCACTTTACTTGAAGCTCAAAATAGCTTTTCTTCGAAAAATACCTTTAAACATTATTTTTTCGAGATTAATGTTATTATAAAAACTAAGGACTATTAACTTTTCTTTGCATTAATACTTTATCTACATATTTTATGGATAAATTAAAAAAATTACCTATAATTTAAATCCCGGAGCCTACGCTTTAAACAAACAAAACTCCTGGGTTTCGCAGTTATTTAAATGTATGTAACTGACAGATAAATGTCACTGTCAAAGAGCTAATCATTTCAAATTGATAATAGTAACGTTATAAAAAGAAAAAAGTAAATAGAACAATAAGAAAGGAAATCAATACAGTTTCCAGCATAAGTAAATATGTATATATGTATTTAGATTAATAAAAAAAAGTTTAAGCTACTCCTCATTTTTGGATTACTGAATTATATTCTATCCCAGTATTTAAAATTTAATCTTTAATATTTTGTCGTATTTATATAATTATTAATATTATATAATTCCGAGAGACAGTTCAGCTTCTAGTGGTGATATGACAATTTGAAATAACATGAAATAACGTATCAATGACACTGTTTAGCGCATGAAAAGAGGCAACTTTTCTCGAGGAGTCTGTTTCCATGTATTCAACAGTGAAGTACATTTGTAGTCATATTTCGTTCAACATTGAGCATCATAAAAATCGTACAGCTGTAAAGCATGGTGTAAACCCCAGGTTACAACAAAGACATAAGAAGAACACAGGCGCGTAAGAGGGTTGTACAAGCTTGTGGAGAGTCTATTACAAGAACAAAAGGCTGGAGTAATTCTTATGCACCCCTGTGCCCACTTCGCCTGCCGCAACGGCGTTAGGGATGGAGAGTTTATCCGCTGCCAATGTGTCTCGCATCAAAAACGCTTTCGCAAAATATTCCATGTATCGAAAGTTTCTCTAAAGAATTGAATTATTTACATTCCATATAGATAAATCATATCTACGTTGCATTGGTTGTGCAATTTTTACCTCTCGCTAAGAGAGGTATTGTATTCATGCTAAAAATCGCATATCCAGATTTTAGTGAATAAGCACGTTTTAAGGTCCCTAGAATCCGATTATAACATTTTTACGATGATGTCCGTATGTGTGTGTGTGTGTGTGTGGGTGTGGATGTGTGTGTGTGTGTATATGTGTGTGTGTGTGTTTGTGTGTGTGTGTGTGTGTGTGTGTGTGTGTGTGTGTGTGGATGTGTGTGTGTGTGTGGATGTTGGATTCACGATATCTCAAATACTATATGACTTAGGACATTTTTAACTACGGATTCCTCAATCTAACAATAATGGGAAGAGTCGAGTCAGTTTTGGTAACAATTGGACAACCGGAAGTAGTAGTTACAAGAAAAAAAATCATCTAAATATTATTTATCGAAAATTTATGTAAATACTTATATTAAAGAACGTTAAATTCTTTTTTCTACAGTCTATATAGAAAGTAGCCATTTGCGCTCTCTTTTGTCAACGCAAAATGTCACTTTGCCGCTCATGCGCGACAAAGTAGAAAAACGCTCGCTCCTCAAATTTCTAACTATACAATGTTGAGAAATGTTACTTGGCTACATTCTTAATGGAAACGTTTAGTCAGGAATTAATGACACTGTAGTTACACATTACCCACTTAACAAGTCAATCTGACATATAACTGCTCTGTCGGTATGTTACATAACCAAACAAAATGCCGCACTGCTGTGAAAATAAAATAGGGCATTCATTTACGAAAGTATAAAATGCTTAGATTAGAATGAAGTAATAGCTCAAGAAGAATGGAAAATACCGATAAATAAAAATAAATAAAAAATAAATTTTTGTTATGGCGGAGGACCCCATTGTGGCGACTGTAGAAAAAATCTTGTGTGTGTTTCGAGCGCAAATGGACATTGTCGATTTCGAGAGAATGCCGCGCGACGCATTCCCATTTTGCGCTCTTAATACACAAATAGCTATATTCGATAAATATAAATTTATTATTATATCTTCTATAGATTTAGAGATAAAGAAATACATATAAAATAATTTGATGTTACCAATCTTAGATCAAACTACTTCAAAACAAGAAATTCAAATGTTTGTAATTCACACATAAATGTCACTGTCAAAAATATTTGTATGCCGCTGTCAAAAATATTTGTACATTATTATGAAGATTATGAAAATAAAAAAGTCAACAACGTAAAAGAATATACGTAAAAAAGAATATAAGAGGAATTTGCGAAAAAATGACGAATATAAAGAAAAAGAAAAGGAAAGTAGAAAAATAAAATTTCAGGATATTGAATATAAAGAAAATGTATGTATTGTACATAATTTATATTAAAATATCCCATAGATTTTGCAAATATATGTGAGAATTATTTTGTAGTGAAACATGAATATATGTGTTTGTATTTAAAAATATTTTTCGTTTTATGCGTACAACCAGGTAAAATATCTGGCGAGAGGTTATGTGCTGGCCACATCAGATTTTTACTTATTGTTTTCGGAATTGAAGAGTGTTATTGAAAATTAAAGTTTTCCTAGAATAGGTTAATGTTTCACTACTACGCAGTTTTGACGCTGCTGTAATTTTAATACAGTCTATCGTAAAACGCCAGCCGCAAAAATTAAGTCACATTTGAAATTTTGTTTGTTTCGTAGGTGGTTCCAACTACTCCTAGCACTGACATGATGATGTTCAGCATCAGCAGTAGCAGTAAACATTTGACAAGTCCACGAAATCCTCACAAACACAGGTCTCCCAGAATAGGAACTCATATGGGTTGCGCAAAAGATAACATGCGACATGCGATAATGTTGAAATAAAAACAATTTAAAATATTATTTTTATCATAGTTACTTGAAAAAATAAATAGTAGTATAGTTGTCAATCAATATATGAAATGTCAATATAAAAATATAATAAAAATAAATAATCATTTTTTATAAATACCATCTTCTTTTAATTATTTGTGAATTGTGATTAGAGACACACTCTAATAGATAGCACGATGAAAAGAGAGATAATCATAAAATTATAGATAAATAATCATTTGTACAGTCAGTGCAACAAGATTAATGACAGCTCGGCATACTCCGCTCTTCTTCGTGCTTACGAAAGATATTAGTAGGACTTTACAATATAGTTTCCCTTTCACTGTGCCATTGCGCATTCAATCTTGAAATGAGTTGCTATACTTGGACTACTGTAAACCGTAAAGTAGAAATTAATTTATCGTAAGTAATGTTTGTTTGCGTTGGGTGACTTGTTAAAGACATTTTACTACACAAACATAATAAAAATATGAGCATTAGCATTATAATAAAAATGTAACCAGCCATTGCCCAGTGACATTTACCTCACTACTAATATTTGAATTTATAATCGATTTTCTTAGAATTAAGTATATAATCTTCTAATATATAAATAAATGTAATTGTACCTGTCAGTCTTAAATATTTAATTAAGTAAAATGTTTTCTTGGAATAACTTAGGTTTGAAGAATCATACTTCAATATAATATTAGTATTAATATATAATTCAATTAATATTTGTTTGATTTTCACTTTTAGCATGATTCCTCTACTTATCTTTTGAGCAGCTGATAAACCTGAGCAAGTATATAAGTTCATATGCTTGGTACTTTTTTAAAAATAATACAATTTATTATAAACTGTCAATATAGGTATTAAATTTTTAGGTAAAAAACTAATGTTTAATAAAAACCACTCATATTCTTCGGGGGATCCGAATACGCGCCTTTTTAAATTTTGGAGAGAGCCCCCTTTGAACACATCAAAGAAAGTACCTACTCTGTTCGGCATCTTCAAAGTTTCCAGAATCCCGACGTGCGTTATTATGACCTATTAGTGTATAGTGTGTTCCATTTTAATCTGCCACTATTAGAATCTCGAAAACTTTAAGAGCTACGACTTCGGACAAATGATAAATGAAACTTTTTGTGCGCATTTCAAAGGCCATCTCAAATGTGCCAGTGTTTTGCCAAAAATTCTTAGTCTACTAGATGATCTATTTTTTAAACAATAAATAATGGAGACTATCCAACTCATCAGAAAATATACCAATCAGACCGCTCAATTTTTCTTAGTTACGCTGTACAACATCGGTTATTTGCGTTGCTAAGTTGTGTTTCCATGGATATAAATCAACAACTAATATTTTTGACATATCGTAAAAATATAGTTGGTTGATTCATTGTATAGTCTTAACATATACAACTCGAGCTTCGCAAATCATTTAAATACGTAGTTTGCGGCCTTGATTACCTGAAAACAACGCGTCCTCTGAACTGTATATTCGATTATTTTTATTCTTATTGTATAACTTTTATGGCTGGTTTATGATGGATTTAATTTACAAATTTAGATTTACGAATTTAAATTTATAAATATAAATTGTTCATATTTGCCTTTACTGGTTCATGATGAATTTAAGATTTTTATGATTTAGAATTTATATTTAAAATATCACCATATTTTATATTCTAAATGTAAATTTGTAAATGCGTCCAATCATTTCACAGTATTTCAAACAATGATTTTTGGTGGGGAAAATGACAGTTTCAAGTGACAGTTGAAACATTTAAATTTTTATTTGACAAATGGATTCTGAAAATATGGATATATTATTAATATTATCTATAGAACAATACAGATTGATTATGATAAAAATGATAAATATCATATAACTGTCATCCCATTTGTGTCCAACCACGTAAGTTGATTGGGGATATTTCATACCATTAAATTCACTATAAACCAGCAAGATAAATCGTAAATTTCAAATCTAAATTTGTAAATCGAAATTTATAAATTAAATTCATCATATACCAGCCATTAGAAATAGCAAAGTTATTTTTATTGTGAATCCAGTGTCGTGAAAACTAATTATTAAATTTATTTGTAAATATACATAGATACTGTCATTTAAAATTTCAATTATCTTGGTTTCTGATAAATACAGATCTTGACAAGTGTTTATATGTGTTCTCCCAAGTAAACAGTCCAAAGTGATAATTAAAGAAAAATTAACTTTTTTGAGAAAAAATAATATGTCAAACTTTCATCTCATGCTACTCTAATAATTTCGAAATATTGATTATTACGTATTGCTCTTGTTATACCAACGTAGCAAATTTATAACTATTTAGAAACACAGAGAAGAAAAATCCGCAGTGGGACGAATTCCACTGGGTAGCGACGAGGTCTCCGTCCTCCGTCCCATTAAACACGGTATCCACGTCGGCCAATTTGCTCGGGAGTCGGTAGTCGGCGCTGCGATCGCGTACCCCCTCCCCTTGGGCGTCGCTGCCTTCTCTTCGTCAAATTGAATAATTTACATAAAACGCACGTGGCGGACATCTCGTAGCACGACGTCGCCGCCGACGCCCGCGTCGCTTGACATTTGCACCGACACGAAGATGTGCTTAAAATTCAGCATTTTGTAGTCTTCACTTTGCACTGTGTTACTTCATCACCAGGTGGGGCTGCGCCGCTGCCTCTGCCTGAAATATAGATCGCGCACCGACGCTCAAAATCAACGGATTAAAAATGCTACGAATTGACTTACTTATTTAACAAAAAGTTTTGCTCATTCATTAAGAGTACCTATATAAATAATTAGTTTGAATATTAGATACGATCCAAAAACAAATTCTTGGAAAAAATTTATATCGCTATATTGCTACTTTTTCAATATTTTAGTTATTTACATAATCAAGACTTAAAAGCTTATACACAGTGTATTTGTTTTAAATCTTTCTTTCTACTACCGATTACAATCAAATAAAAAATAGGTTTATACAGTGCTCTTTTTGTAGAAAAAAAGATGCCGGTACTAAGAAAAAAATCTGATGTGGCCAACACATAACCTCTCGCCAGATATTTTACCTGGTTGTACGCATAAAACGAAAAATATTTTTAAATACAAATACATATATTCATGTCTCACTACAAAATAATTCTCACATATATTTGCAAAATCTATGGGATATTTTAATATAAATTATGTACAATACATACATTTTCTTTATATACAATATCCTGAAATTTTCTTTTTCTACTTTCCTTTTCTTTTTCTTTATATTCGTCATTTTTTCGCAATTTCCTTTTATATTCTTTTTTACGTATATTCTTTTGCGTTGTTGACTTTTTTTTATTTTCATAATCTTCATAATAATGTACAACTATTTTTGACAGAGGCATACAAATATTTTTGACAGTGACATTTATGTGTCAATTACAAACATTTGAATTTCTTGCCTTGTAGTAGTTTGATCTGAGATTTTTTACATCAAATTATTTTATATGCATTTCTTTATCTCTAAATCTATAGAAGATATAATAATGAATTTATATTTATCGAATAAAGAATTTAACGTTCTTTAATATAAGTATTTACATAAATTTTCGATAAATAATATTTAGATGATTTTTTTCTTGTAACTACTACTTCCGGTTGTCCAATTGTTACCAAAACTGGCTGGACTCTTCCCATTATTGCTAGATTGAGGAATACGTAGTTAAAAATGTCTTAAGTCTTATAGTATTTGAGATATAGTGAATCCAACATGCACACACACATCCACACACACATACGGACATCATCGTAAAAATGTTATAATCGGATTCTAGGGACCTTAAAACGTGCTTATTCATTAAAATCTGGATATGCGATTTTTAGCATGAATACAATACCTCTCTTAGCGAGAGGTAAAAAGTGGCGGAACACGAACAGTATATAACACATTAATGTGTGAATTTGAATCAATATATTATTCGCGCAATTTATATATCCATAATTTCAGAAAAATATCAAAATAAATACAAGACTAAATAATTTTTAAAAAATCTGATGTGGCCAGCACATTACCTTCCGTCTGTTATATGAGGTATTTACGAAAATTCTACCGATTTTTCACACAATTCAATAATCAATATGTGTATTTGCAATAATAACCGGGAGGAAAAGTGTATTCACCTTTTTGTAAAAAATATGGAATACCTCGAAAAAGAAAAGAGATATCGACCTGTGGTTTTAAAATCTTAAATCTACACTCTTCAAACTAATTAAATACAAATTTTCAGAGTTTTAATTTTTATAAAAATTTCAACCCTTTTTTAAACCACACCTCCCTCATACCCAAAAATGGGTGTGTGGTACACCTTCAACGACCTCACCATTAAATTCCTCGTACCAAAAACCATAAGTATACCAATTTTCATCAAAATATTGCAACGGATACATTAATTATAAAACATTCCTTAAAACTGTCAAAAACTGAAAAAATCGCAAGGGGTACACCTTAGATTTTTTTGCGATTTTTGGTCATTTTCAGACTTTTCCTTCTGGAGATTGCAATAGTTGTTCAAAAATTATGAAAATTGGTACGCTTATGTAATTTTGCTCGTAGAATCTAATGGTGATATCGCCAGCGGTGTATAATTGACCATTTTTGGGATATGACCCAAAAATGGGCATTTTTGAGCAAAGTTTTGAGGACGAATATCTCGGACACCAAAAGAGATATCGACCTGTGGTTTTAAAAACTTAAATCTACACCCTTCAAACTAATTAAATACAAATTTTCAGAATTTTTAATTTTTTAAAAATTTCGACCCTTTTTCAATTCTACCGATGAGCTGTTACCAGTAAACAGCTTTTTATCAGGTTATAGTTACCGGAATCGATATTTTAAGAACGCATGTGGTAAACAGGGTAGATCCATAACCTATGAAAAAATTTGAAAATTTAAAGCAGGTTAGAAATTTGACGTAGTTAACAAACTGAGCAGAGTCCTACTTTGAACACATTTCCACTTTACCGCGCATACTTCGCTTTGCATCACTACCTTTTTTTGAGATTAGATTCTTCATGAATCCGGTAGATGGATCTGGTAGTAACTGAACAATTTTCGAACACGGTAACTTTTTACCACTCGTGTTTTCGAACACAGTCGGTTATGCGGCATCTACCGGTAGAATTTTCATAAATGCCTATGTATTTTCTATAAAATCCATACAGAAAGTTCCTTGCAAAAGATTCTAAATTTCTTGTATGTACATTATCTTTCGACAGTTGTATGTATTTTATACTAATTCCGTACAGAAAATTGCGAGCAAAAAGATCCTAACAGCAATATACTACGAATATGTCAATTGCACTTGACACTGACATCTTTCAATCAGAATTTTCTTAATATAGTAGCTGTTTTTAGCATAGCTCGCTAATTTATGAAATTTAATTTCTTTATAATTTTATAACTCTATATCGATTTAATATGAAGTACAAAATGCAGTCAAATCGTATAGAGAATACAATGTTCTTTAATATTTATAATAATATAAAATGTGAAAAAATGATATTTAACATCGTTTTTTCAAGAAAAACTGTTAAAATCTTCAAATAACGGCACTTCCGGTTGAACAATTATAACTATAATCAGCTCTTCATATGGATGCAACGAAGAAGAATAAGAAAGAATTATAATTTTTGGAATTGCAGTAATAAAGTTATCGCAGACGAAAATTTTGTTACACACACACACACACACACACACACACACACACACACACACACACACACACACACATCCACACACACACACACGCGCGCGCGCACACACACACACACACACACACACACACACACACACACACACACACACACACACACACACACACACATCATCGCAAAAATAGTAAAATCGTATTCTAGGGACCTTAAAACGTGCTTATTCATCAAAAACTCACCACCGCTTTTTTTGACCAAAAACAATACCTTCCTTACCTAAAGGTGACGGAAGGTAAAAACCGTCGAAAATAGGTGCCGGCAGCATCGTGCTCATAGTTTTTATCAAAATTTAACAAATGTTGTATATTTAAGTAAATAAATAATAGTTCTCTTGATCAGAAATTACAAATGATACATAATAAATATAAACTAACCTAACTTGATAGATAAAGCATTAAACATTCGTTAATGTATTTGTTTCAATTCCATGGCTATCGCTATTTTTGGGGAGATTTTTGATATTTCCATAGCTAATTATCACCGTAGAAAAGCAAAATTAATTTTGCTTATTTATTTAGGGTTTAGGGTAAGACCTGGAGAGATGGCTTATCGGGTGAGATGACTTGTGTCAATATCCAATTAATAGTTGAGATGACTTTTGCGCGAAAATCCAAATAATAGTAGAACGATATTATGTTCAATAGTTTCAAAGATATATATAGATTTTGTCACAAAAATCATCTCACCCGATGAGCCATCTCTCCCGGAATTACTCTAGATACAGAATTTTAAGTCCTATAACTTTAATTTAAAACTTTTTATCAAAAATAATTAGGTAAGCAAGAAATCGTACGTCACCACCCTGTATACTCACACACACAGTCATTATCGTTAAAATGTAAAAATCTAATTCTAAATTCTTTAAAATGTATTTATTTATCTCCTTTACTAATGTAGAAAAATTCTACAGGGCAAACAATATATACACAAAATGGTGAATACTTCCGAGGTAAAACAATAAGATATCGGTAGGTACATTCCTTGTCAAATTGCGTTAAATTTAAAATTAATTTATATGTACTTTACACTTATTCCATTGGAACATATTAAAAAGAGATAATTTTTTTAACGTTCGAAAATTGGTGTCACGCTCCTCATTCTTCAATTCACAAATTTATTTAATAATTATATCTCTTCTAGAATTGAAGAGAGTGCTTTTCTTCTGCTTCTATAGAGATGATGGTAAAGATGGAGTTATTTAATAAATATAATAAAATAACTTTTTATGAAAAAAGTTTTCGTTAAGTAAAAAAATTATAGCGCATGAAATAACTTGAAAGATGTTTACAATTTTATTTTTATTGTTCATTTTCTTTTTCATTCTTTATGAGAATTTTAACCCTAAATTTTACATAATTTATACCTCATATTACAATTTATTTTCATGTCTGATCTTATCTTTAATGAATTCGTAGTCGATTTCTTATAAAATATGAAAAGACATTTTGTAGAAAATCGTCCGAAGGTACATAAATGGAAGCCATCGTTATAAAAAGTTAACAAAACTGTCCATCATTTTTTTCCTATACAAAACTCTAGAAATGTTACGTAAAAAAAAATTGAAAAATGTCAAACGCAGACAGTATTGTTAATGCATAAAACTGGCGATAAATTTGTCGAAATTTCTTTTATTTCATAATTTATTTATTTTCTATCCAGTTTACAAAACAACAAAACGAAAGACAAAGACAAATAAAGTACTTCAGACATATCTAGAACTCA
This sequence comes from Harpalus rubripes, assembly GCA_963082715.1. NCBI lineage: Eukaryota > Metazoa > Arthropoda > Insecta > Coleoptera > Carabidae > Harpalus > Harpalus rubripes. The sequence goes on from OY720448.1 coordinate 105,087,041, forward strand.
ATGTTGCGAGTAGGAATAACAAACTTCATTTCACTTATTTTACGCTCCGTGTGTTTGAAAAATTCAAATCACAAATAAAGTAAAGCGACGTCTAAATAAATTGGGGAGAAAAATGCTTGACTGAATAACTGCTCTTTAATGCCTTACATACATACATCAAGTACTTTTATGCAAACTAAAATAATAATTTTACGTTTAATTTAAATTTAAAAGATTGTGGTGACGTTTCAAGTCATATTATGGGAAGGAACATTTACGTACGGTGTTTACGGTTACTATGTACCACATAAGAATTTTACGAGATCTTACAAAGTAAGTCATGTTCTTATGATTTTCAGTTAGTACATAAATAAATAAAAATAAATATATCATCACGGCATATTACCCATTGCTGAGTGTGCCAATATATTTCTAGTTAGTACATAGATACGCATACTTTTATCTTGTATCATTATGAGTAATTACCCATTTCTGGGCGTGCCAATCTATTTCTATTTGCAGATTTCGTTAATATCTTGTACTGCTGACACTGTTCATCAGCTGTCACTTCACGGGCTCTCAACACCGTTGCGGAGAGAGCACCACAAGAGTAACTTTTGTTTTAATTGGAAATGGTTTTTGAATTTCAAATTTGACGTCTGTCAGAATCAACTGGGGCTGTTCGAATTACAATAGGGCTGTTGCAAGAATTTTTAAATACCTTCTAAGTATTAAATTTAAAAAGATATTACTAAATATCCATTAGATATTTTAAAATTAATTTTTGAAATTTGAATATTTTGAAAAATTCATATGATCTGAAACAGAATGTGACGTCACAACACATACATCTTCAACGGCTCCAATTGGTCCCTTACGGCGATTTCGGGCGACAACCGTTCACTTGCGGTATGTTGCGTTCAGGTACGTTCACACATTCGGGCGCTAGGAACAACATACCCGGTATGCTTGGATCAGTGCTCACAGCTGAACGGGTTTGCGAGTCGGGTCAGCTCTCTGGTCACTATTTCTATCTCTTTTTATCATGTCTTTTTTGAAATGCCAAAAGTCAAAACAGTCGGAGTCGTGGTCTTATGTCAAACAGTGTGACATTATTTTCGTTGACTCTTTTTTGGACAAATATGGAAAAAAAAACTATTTTTCTCCGTTAATGCATTTTAATTGTCAGACACTATTTTTGACAGTTTTAAATATCGCAGAATATACATAACCACCAAGCACGGTGTCAACAAGTGAACCAACGATTTTTGACGCCACCATTAACCATATCATACCGTAACTAACCGTAAGTGAACGGGTATGTCGCCCGAAATCGCCTTTATAGTGTCAATTCTTTGTGTTTTATTACAAGTGTTAGGATAAATATAGGATAAATATATTGTCAAAGTTGTCAAACAAGTGTCAAATTTTTGAATTTGATTCGTGGTAGATAACACAAAATTCAATATAAAATAAGTAATTTACAGTATCGTATTGTATTTATAAATATGCCAAAAGATGCAGAGAAAAGAAAATAGTGGCTAGAAGCAGTACATCGAAGAGCTGATGCTTGGGTTTTTACATTTTATTTTACCTTAAATCTTTAACACACCTTATTTCGGTAACAGTAAAACAGTTGTTTTCTGATATAAATTCAGCTATCACCCAGCTTTCGATATTCGGTAAACTGTCCGACTTAGCTTGAATGTATTCTGTATTACCCATTATTACTCATTTATAATGGAAAATGCAGCGTCAAATGTCAAATTAGAAGTTTGTTATTAACATGTGACAAGGCGATTTCGGGCGACAACCGTTCACTTGCGGTATGTTGCGTTCAGGTACGTTCACACATTCGGGCGCTAGGAACAACATACCCGGTATGCTTGGATCAGTGCTCACAGCTGAACGGGTTTGCGAGTCGGGTCAGCTCTCTGTTCACTATTTCTATCTCTTTTTATCATGTCTTTTTTTGAAATGTCAAAAGTCAAAACAGTCGGAGTCGTGGTCTTATGTCAAACAGGGTGACATTATTTTTGTTTACTCTTTTTTGGACAAATATGGAAAAAACTATGTTTCTCCGTTAATGCATTTTAATTGTCATACACTATTTTTGACAGTTTTAAATGTCGCAGTATATACATAACCACCAAGCACAGTGTCAACAAGTGAACCAACGATTTTTGGCGCCACCATTAACCATATCATACCGTAACTAACCGTAAGTAATCCGAAGAAGTGAACGGGTATATCGCCCGAAATCGCCTAAACTATCGCCTACGTTTATAAAATAACAAAAACAAATGTAGGTGATGGAAAAATTGTTTTTCTATTGGCTGTGAATGACGTAATGTATGTGCTTTTCTACGACACAGGAGTGGGGAGTTGTTTTTCATGACTATTTTCGGCGCCAATGTTCGTATTTAATCATTTACCAAAATAACAACAATTATTAATAAGAAAAATATTGCATAAACTTTCAATTAAAATACTTTTTGAAAAATGTGAAACAGGCTCATTGGTGACCTAACATATACATACGCGTATAATATTATATTATAGTTATCAATCAAATAATACGCATTAGAATTATTAAATTCTTAAAAAATCTAATTATGCCAGGTTATCCTACGTAAAAATCTGTATAAAAATTGTTAAAATAATTTTTGAATCCCGAAGAAACCCTCGCCACCTTGTGAAAAGAACTCCAAACGAGAGACTTCCTAGAAGCTACACAGAAAAATGACTGGTTTTTAGCAAATAAATATTCATAATGGTACTTCATTCATTTAATTATTGCAACTTTGGAACAAATAGAATATAATCTTTAATATGAAATGTATTTTATTCATTCAGTTATATTATTTATTTGACCGTGATTTATTTCATTTAAATTACATTTAATTTTCGCAAATAAACTAATATATTTATGTTTAGCATTTAAAATTGAGATTTTTAATAAATAAATTTATAATTTTCTGAAATATTTATTTGTTTCTTACAAATATGTAATTGTTTAGAATTAAATTCATAATATATTTGTGTAAACTTTATCTTAATTACAATGAAAAATAGTTTTTATTGTATGAATCCATATTTATTTGTCACAAATAAATATTATTTGTGGCAAAATAATATTTCCATTGGGTGAAAAATGTTCTATTTGTCAAATGACGATTTTAAGTGAAGTGTGACTTGTATGGACTTGTTCATTTGTTGTACGTTGCATCTTGTTTATGGTGGTGCTCATTTGTGACAGTGTTCATTTCTGGCGATTTGTTTTTCATTCGTGTGCTAAAAAGTAGTGAATATGGGTGACGAAACAGTGAAAAATATACTACTTTAGTGGAGTTTTGGATATTTGCTTTGCATTCAGTGTATCTTTTATACCAAGGCACATGCATCGGTATCTGTACAGATTGTGTATTTATACTTTTATATTTTTTTATTATATGTACATTAATATACTTACGGATTAAATTTATGTGTTAATAAAAATATGGTGTACGAATAAATTAAATGTACTAGTCTTTATTTAATTATTTTCCTTCAATTTTAATCTATTTAGAGTGGACCAGGTTATGAGAGGTAGATATTTAAATTTGGTTCAAATAAATTATTATATATCCAATAATAATGAAATAAATTTAGCGCAATTAAAATAATTTTTAACGTAAATAAATGCATAGTTCTCATGAAATAGAAGATATAATTGATCTCAATACATATTTATTTGAGACAAATAAATGCTTCAAATAAATGATTACATTGCTTCAATTTTAGATATATTTGGATCTATTCAAGTTTAGGATTTATTTGTAACAAATAAATTTACAGTTCACGTAATTATATCTTTTTCTCAGTGTAGACCAAAATTGTTGAAATGACTTGTAAATCTAGATATAGACAGTTAATTATGAATTGTATGTTCAAACTATACTTTAACAAACTTTAATAAAAATTTTGTTATAAATAATTGCATGTATTTTAACGCCATACGCTAAATAAATAAATAAATTAACTTGATAAGATTTTGCCTATAGCTCAAAAACGAAAGACAAAATAAAATTCATATAGTGTAAAAAACATCGAAAATAAGATACATTACAAAATGGTTATTTGGTTTATAAAACTGACTTCACAAAATGAAAGTAATAAAAAATACTCCTACATAATTTTGATTTTATTGAGTAAATACATGAAAATCTTTAATATTTACAGAAATTTAAATTCTCGACTGCAGTGAACAATGACAGTAATTTCCCTGTCAAAATAAAATATCTGGATGTACTTAACGCCATTAAGATGGGCAGATAAGCATTGTAGGTTTGTTAATAACATATTTGGGCAGCAGTAAAACATAACGAGAACGACCGTTTTGTTCGTGGCATGTTCCTCGGCAATCGGCTATATCGGCATATCGCATCTCGGCTTCGATCTCGCCTCTGCTGCTGCTCTCGTGGCTCCAATGGCAAACACAAACGACAATTTCCAAACTTTATCATGCGTGTAATCCGAGATTTCATCTAAAATGGTTATGAATATTGGGGAAAATTTTAAATTAGTAACGGTAGCCCAACTCCAACTAGCGTACTTTGATGAAGAAGTCATCTGAATATATAGCCTGATGCCTGATAGAACTTGGAATATAAAAAAATTATTTCGAAAATATTATCCTTTTACCTATATTTCACAAGACCACACATTTTTTAAATGATACTTTATTTTAATGGAAGTATATTCTACAATGTTTTAAATGTACAACCTATTAAAAATGTCATTATTATTATTATTATTATTATTATTATTATTATTATTATTATTATGTTCCATTTTAAAGAATATTCATCACATTTAAATTATGCAACAATACCTACTATAACGCTCAATTAGTTTAAGCAATAAATACTTTTTGTAATTTTGAAAATACCACAATAAATTTGTATATAAATAATTTGCTAAAAGAGTTTTACCAAAATAACATATTATCTATTGACATTTTTACTTTTCAAACCACATTGCCACAGCGCTGTGCTTGTTGATAATTTTTGCAACTATGGCATAAATGAGTTAACAAACTCCACTGTCAATATGTGACAAAACATAATGGCAGAATATGCTGCCGAAACGTAGGGTTTAAAATGTCAATTTTTCATAAAATAAGAGTATTTAAGAATTTTTTGATATTACACACTTTAATAACAAGTTGACAGCTTATGCACAACTGTAGTTCCTAAAATTGCCTGCGTGCCGTTTAGCATGTCAGTTGACTATAACTGGTTTCGACGTTCCATCATATGTGATTGCGTTATCTGTTTTAAATGTTCTAATTAATAATTCTAAATGGTTTTCAGAATTTTGCTTCTATTGTAAAGTGTGTGAAATATTATATATATATATATACATATAAAATTTAACCAGTAATATAACTCATCGAGAGCAACAATATTTCTTAATATCGTTTTCTCGAAGTCGCATATTTTTTTAGCATTTTTACCACCTCGTAAATTGACAAGTCGTTCCAAATATTTTTGTGATAATTGAATGCAGTAGCAATAGCTATGAAAAATTTTGTTTTAGCAATTGACAATCCTGTCAATTATTGCAATTAAATTTTGACATTAGTAATAAACTTGTTTGTAAGGTAAAATTCTATCAAAATGCGAGTACACAGACATTGTAATTACTTACCTATGGTTTATTTATTTATTTTTTACTCGTATCTGTACTACATTTTACTTGACACCACGGTTGACATAAAGACAGTGTTATGGAGTTGCCAACGCATTTACACGGAGCGTTTCCAAATCATCACCAAATCATTTTATTGTTAATATTCGCACATTTGTTAATCTTGTACATCTTTATCACAATACGGAGTGACACATATGACAATTTTTAAACAAGCAACAGTTGTATCCATACCATGTGCAAAAAGTTCAATGTTTTCACCACATAGATTTCAATTGTGGGATGGCTCATAATGTTCATTTATGAGACTGAATTTATTTGGGAAGGTGTATTTATTATGCACAATACACATCTCGGCAGACGAAAATGCTGTAAAAATTTTCATTAAAAAATGTTTGGGGAACAATAAATGGACGACTAATTATTGGTACTCATGTACCTCTTTTAAATGGACAAAAATTTGTGCTTACATTTTTTGAATAACGAATTTAAACTATTATGATTTGTCGACGATAAATAATTATCTCATAACCTAATAACTATGCTTTTGCTCTTCCTCTAGTTATCCCGTCGCTCCTTGTCTTCCTCTATTCACAATATTCACAGGTAATTAAAAGCCTGTTTTAATAGACAACTTTTTAATTTTATCCAAAATTTAAATTTATTTATTTTAAAAATTGTATTATTACGTATTAATTAATAATAGTTATTTCCCTTGATTCGTTTATTAATTACTGTGACTGTAAGTGTAACCGATAACCGACAATTTTTGAGCTGTTTGTATCCCATTTGAATGGCAGCTGCCATTTGTACTCCATGAGCGGGTAACGAAATATGCAGCAAATCTTTAAAGAATTTTAACTCAAAATCTAAAAGACTTGGAAAAAAAAGTTATTAAGAAATATTGTTGCTCTCATCGAGTTACATTACTGGTTAAAATTAATGCACTTATTTCATTTACATCCTGTATACAATGGGATCTCGTGACCGCGTGCCTGATTGTCAGGTCGCGGATATGGGGAACCGGGTTCGATCCCAACCAACGCCAAATATTTCGAATTTTAAATGGGCACAAAATTCACCTCTGTGGTTCACTTTCCACGCTAACAATGAGTGCCCCTGAGGTGACGCCTGGTAAGCGCCCACATTCTCGCGAGAGTCTCGCAATAAAAAGTATTTGTACCTTTATAGCTTTGATTCACAAATTCAATGAAAAATGCACCGTACAGGGAGTGGAGTCAGCGGTAATTCGTGCAGAGAATAGGTGAATGTGAAAATTATATGAATTGACAATATTTTTTTGAGTGTAGCGTTTTTTTTGTGAGTAAATCTTACTTAAATAGTGGCTTATAGTTAATGATGTATAATGTAGAAACTTTTAGCTACAAAAAATATTTTTTTTTAATGTTTAATTAGTTTTACTGAGGACAGAATGTATTAACAGATGTTTCGTCTCTTTATTATAGTTATACGACTGTAAATACACGGAAGACGAAACGATTGGTGCGAATTTGACTTTTGTAGTGCAATTGATACGTAAATACCGAGGTAAATACGTAGTGCACAAGCGCTTATTTTTACAACGAGACTCTCGCCAGGCTCTCGCGCGAGAACGAGACGAGACCCAAAAAAATGTCCGAGAACGAGAGAGAGATCGAGATTGCAGATTCGAAAACGAGACGAGATCGATATTTTATATTTCTCGTCTCGTCTCGCCTCGCGTATATCGCTAGTGCAAATATTTCATCATTACCGACATCTGTGTACAAAACAGATTGGCACACCCAACAATGAGTAATAAGCCGTGATGATATATTTATTTATTTACAAATACCTGAAATTTACTTCATAATATTAACAGGAATTTTAAAATTTATTTTATTACAAAATACTGAAAGAGAAAATTTATTTTAATAGCTAAGAGCAAAGTATAATGTTTAAATTTGGTTGTACGTTAATTATTTTGTAATCTAGTTGTATTATAAATCCCCTGGAACAAACCTCTTGTAATTTGGTTGTGTGCGTGGTGTGGACGTAGTGCGTCCCTATGCGTCGCGGCGCGGCTCGTGATGAAGCACCGACCAGGGAGTATCAGATCGCACTCATGCCCGCTCCATTGTGTCGCCCTTGCGCCCACAACAGATTTATAGCCACTCAAGAAAACATTACTTTTTCTACTAATTAAATTGCTAACCTGTGGATCGTGAAGGTTTTATCAAATAAAATACCTGCGGTTGTTATAGGTCCACTTTTCTTATCTAGAAAGCATACAGCAGAAATTTTATGAGTTGTAACATTTTCGTTTGACTATCACGTTTGCTTCATATTAAAAGTTTTGCAGTTTGAAGCAGGGTTGGAAAAAATCACAATTTTTTTTTAATAACGATGTAATTATTAGTTATAATCATTTTAAAGTGTTTTAAGTTTATCAAATTTAAAATATAAAATTATTTGAAATAGATATATCGTAGCTGTACTACAAAATATTGTAGTGAAAGCCGAAAATTATAAACTTATGATGAGTTCTCTATGCGTTTTCGAGTACTGGCCGCCTGGCAAAATTCAACAAACCAACACATTTTTTATTTTTTTTATTTGAAAAATAACGCTTTAACGTCAAGGTCATGAGCGCTTACATGAAATTGTTTGTGATACAATACGTTATATTACATTACTAATTTAGTTAAATATCATTATAAATGTTTATAGATTTTATGTACTGTATGATGTTGTTGGTTTCTTGATAAGTTAGGGATTCTTTGAGAGTCGGTTTTATATTGTGTCTTGTTCTTTCTTCTGTATATTTTTGGCAGTCTATCAGGATGTGTTTTACGGTTTGGGGTTCATTGCATCTCTCGCAGAGTGGCTGTTGTTCTTTAGTGAGGATGTGGCTGTGAGTTATTCTGGTATGGCCGATCCGTAACCTACTCAAAATTATTTGTTCTCTTCTGGTGTGTCCTGTTATGAATGGTTTTGTGTTTTCTTTTACTCCTCTTAGTTTTTTGTTTTATTCGGGTTTTGTTGTAGGTTTTGATGCCTTCTGGAGGGATGTGAATATCTGTGATTTCTATGGACGGGGCGGCTTTTGCTTCTTTGTCTACTTTTTCATTTCCAGGTATCTGTATATGTGATGGTATCCATGCAATAGTAATTTGGTATTTTTGTGTCTGTAGGTCGTGTAGTCTAATTAAGGAGCTGTTGGGGTTGGAGCGGCGGCACTGCTGTGCGTCGCCGGGGATGGTGGCGTCGGTGCTGCTGCCGCCCCCGCTCTGTACACTCTAAGAAATATCGTCCGTGTAAAGTAACCAAATCGATTGGTGAAGTAATTTGGTGTTAATTTTAACACATAAATAAGTACATTTTTCGTCCGTTTTAAAAATACGGTTTAGTTAAATTTTGTCCGTGTTATTTTAATAAATTTCAAATATGTTAACCACATATGGAGTAAATGAGATATATTACTCAAAAATATGGTTACTTTTAATTATCATCCATTTTTTGAGTTACTTATGCTCAACTTAGTGTACATTTGCACAATAAGGTGCTGGAACCACACTATATTTCGTTAAATGTAATATAACACTCAACGCTGTTAATATGATGTGTATTTACTACAAGCAGCGATCAAATCAGCACCAAAGTGTGGATTGTGCAACTGTGATATGAGATATACATATTCTTGGTTTGATCTGTGAGATGTACGAACGTGTTTATTACTACAAAAGTGTTATTACATACTTCAATATGGATATATAAAAATGAATAGTTCTAAATGAATTTCATGTGGTTTCTTTTATACCAACTAACTTTCTCGTGCCAGAAATTATTACGTCTTTAGATACAATATATTTTGTTTAAACTCTATAGCCACTAAAATTGCAAAATTAAATGTGTTTGAAATGACTTTAATATTTTTAAATATTTGTTTGTACAAAGAACCATAAGAAACGCTTCCATGTTCCGAGTTCCGTTGGAAATTATATTAACATATTTTTGTACAACGCAGATATTAGCCAAATATAAGATTTATTTACTTATGTATTTTTTGATATAATAAAATTATATTATTTATATTGCAATGATATCCTTATTTAACTTATTTAACACATATTCTGTAAAAAATTACTCAAATACGAGTAAATGAATACATCAAGAGGTGCTACTGAAACGCGTACTTTGCACTATTTAGTGTAGAAGGTAATTAACTCGTACATTTAGTTAAAATACGAATTTCCGTGTAAATTTTATCACACACTCATATTTTTAACTAGAGATTTTGTGTTAAATATTAAACAAATTTCCAGTGTACTTTTTAACCAAACAGATACTTTGTTAAAATTACACGCAATCTGATGGACCTCCTGGAACCAATTTTGGTGTTAAAATTGGTTAAAAATTTCTTAGAGTGTATCAGCGAAGCCTCCACCAGAAGGCTAATCTGGTACTCCGTGGGGCTGACCGTACCCGGGGTATTTATACCCGGTCAGAGTTTGGGATGGTGCGCTGTGGTCTGCAGCATGCGCTATGGCGGAGGGCTTTGGTTTCAATAGGTATACACTCTAAGAAATTTTTAACCAATTTTAACACTAAAATTGGTTCCAGGAGGTCCACCAGATTACGTGTAATTTGAACAAAGTATCTGTTTGGTTAAAAAGTACACTGGAAACTGGTTTAATATTTAACACAAAATTTCTAGTTAAAAATATTAGTGCGTGTTAAAATTTACACTGAAATTCGTATTTTAACTAAATGTACAAGTTAATTACCTTCTACACTAAATAGTGTAAAGTACGCGTTTCAGTAGCACCTCTTGGTGTATTCATTTACTCGTATTTGAGTATTTTTTTACAGAATATGTGTTAAATGTTAAATAAGGTAAATAAGGATATCATTGAAATATAAATAATATAATTTTATTATATCAAAAAATACATAAGTAAATAAATCTTATATTTGGCTAATATCTGTGTTGTACAAAAATATGTTAATAATATAATTTCCATCGAAACTCGGAACATGAAAGCGTTTCATATATGGTTCTTTGTACAAACAAATATTTAAAAATATTAAAGTCATTTCAGACACATCTAATTTCGCAATTTTAGTGGTTATAGAGTTTAAACAAAATATATTTTATCCATAGACTCAATAATTTCTGGCACGAGGAAGTTAGTTGGTATTAAATAAACCACATGAAATTCATTTGGAACTATTCATTTTTATATCACATGGTATATTGTATACTCATTTTGAAGTATGTAATAACACTTTTATAGCAATAAACACGTTCGTACATCTCACAGATCAAACCAAGAATACATATATCACATATCACAGTTGCACAATCCACACTTTGGTACTGATTTGATCGCTACTTGCAGTAAATACACGTCATATTAACAGCGTTGGGTGTTATTTTACTTTTAACGAAATATAGTGTAGTTGCAGCACCGTATTGTGCAAATGTACACTAAGTTGAGCATAATTAACTCAAAAAATTGTTGGTAATTAAAAGTAACCATATTTTTGAGTAATATATCTCATTTACTCCATATGTGGTTAACATATTTGAAATTTATTAAAATAACACGGACAAAATTTAACTAAACCGTATTTTTAACACAGACGAAAATTGTACTTATTTAAGTGTTAGAATTAACACTAAATTAATATTGAGAGATTCGGTGGTAGGCAGTTGATGAAACATATTTTAAATAACAAGAAATTAGTTACAGAAAAAACACTTGGTGTAAGTTTACAAAATTTTATTTCAAACACTTTATCGATTTCGGTTTCTTAGACCATCATCAGAAGTATAATACTTCTGATGATGGTCTAAGAAACCGAAATCGATAAAGTGTTTGAAATAAAATTTTTTGTGAAACTTACACCAAGTGTTTTTTCTGTAACTAATTTCTTGTTATTGAACACTAAATTACTTCACCAATCGATTTGGTTACTTTACACGGACGATATTTCTTAGAGTGTATGCTGCTCAGGGGTGCTACGCCACCTCCACGGGTGAGCTGCGTGACAATACAGCTCGGGCGCTAGCCTGCATAGCTAGTAGGGTTTTGGATAGTGACCCGCCCCCACCAGTGGGCCTTAACCGGGCTTGCACCCGGGGACAGGGATCGCTCGGCAGCGAACTGGTAGTCTTAGCTTCGGCTCTGACGCGTCTGATTGAGCGTTATTTAATTCCTGTTTTTATGGTTTGCCGAATGTAGTGCCTAACGACGGAACATTACTGACTTCGTGTCTGTAGGTCGTGTATTATTTGTTTGAATTTTTGGATGATGGGGTGTTTAGGGTGTGGTTGTTTTATTGCATTTATGTAGGAGAGGGAGTCAGAGAAGATTATGTATGGTTTTGGTGAATTTAATGGTTGGATGTATTTTAAGCAGGATAGGATGCTAAAGGCATCTACAGAGAATATTGAGAGTGGATTGGGGAGGTGATTTTTGATTATTTTGTCTTGAATTAAGGCTACTGTTCCGATTCCTTCTCTGTTTTTTGGTGCATCTGTGTAGATATGTATGTGTTCTTTGTAAACCAACACATTTCTTTTCAATTTCGTTGAAATTTGGAAGGAGCTAGTTTGATTCATTATTTGACGAAAACTGTTCTTTGCAACAAATTAATACATTAAGAAAGAGATATTCTCAAATATCACATTTAATATGCTAGATCCAACAAAAAATACATATCTATAAATTAATAATTGAAACACAACACTTGATTATTCCACAGATTTATTTCTTTAAGTTACGATCGTTTCGTCCTTTCGGACATCATCAGACAATAATATTACATTAAGAAGACAGGTATTTATATGTTCCAAACATGTTGAGTAGAGGTGAGTTGCTTACATCTAATTGCTCGTTGACGATGTTTTTCTTGGAATTTACGGCTTTCCTAATTTCTAAATTTTCCAAAAGGTTTAGTCTTAATCCTTTGTCAGCAATATGTAGAATGTCAAAATTTCCGTTAAAGTTATGATTGTTTTCGATGCAATGTTCAGAAAAACCAGTGGTGTAGCATTGTTTTGTAATTGAATCTTTATGTTCCTTGATCCTGTGTTTAAAACTTCTACCGCTTTGACCGATATATAGTGCATCACAGTTTTCACAATTAATTTTGTAAATTCCATTTAATTCTAATTTTGAGGTTTTTTGTTTGTTATTTGTTAATATTTTGCCTAAATTGTTTTTGTTTACTGATATGGTTCTAATTTGGGATTAGTTAACTTTCGAGATACTTTTTCGGGTACATAGATTGGTTTCAATTCCATTAAGCCCCTTCGATTTCGAAACTGAATTGACCACAATTAAAAACATTGCAGCGAATAACGGATACAACCCTACAATAATAGATAAGTTAATTATTAAGAAAAATAGAAAATTAGTACAAAACCAAATTTATTGTAAATGTAAAACATCTGATCTTAATACCAAATGGCATTATTTAAATTATAGTCCTGGAATAAGCGAAAAAGTATCTCGAAAGTTAACTAATCACAAAATTAGAACCATATCAGTAAACAAAAACAATTTAGGCAAAATATTAACAAATAACAAACAAAAAACCTCAAAATTAGAATTAAATGGAATTTACAAAATTAATTGTGAAAACTGTGATGCACTATATATCGGTCAAAGCGGTAGAAGTTTTAAACACAGGATCAAGGAACATAAAGATTCAATTACAAAACAATGCTACACCACTGGTTTTTCTGAACATTGCGTCGAAAACAATCATAACTTTAACGGAAATTTTGACATTCTACATATTGCTGACAAAGGATTAAGACTAAACCTTTTGGAAAATTTAGAAATTAGGAAAGCCGTAAATTCCAAGAAAAACATCGTCAACGAGCAATTAGATGTAAGCAACTCACCTCTACTCAACATGTTTGGAACATATAAATACCTGTCTTCTTAATGTAATATTATTGTCTGATGATGTCCGAAAGGACGAAACGATCGTAACTTAAAGAAATAAATCTGTGGAATAATCAAGTGTTGTGTTTCAATTATTATATTTTAAAATGTTCCATCAAGTACCGACTACACAAACCCTAACAGTTATCTATAAATTAACTTTAGAAGAAAATGTACGCGGTATAAAACAAGTTAGCAGCATGTACAATAACAATGGAGTACTATGTCTCATTATAAAGGGACAAGCGTAGACGGAACCTTTTTTAAAAAAATATCTTTAGTGAAGAAATTTTGTGTAACGTCACTCCTCCTAAGTGTTTGATTTCACAGAAGCATGTAGAGGAAATAAAAACTTGATCCTTATTAAACAATTCATTATCTACAGTAAATTCATCTCCTTCCAAAGAACGTATTTTTTCTTCATTTGGAGTTGTGCACTCCAAACTGAAAAATAAGTTTATTAATTAATTTAATAAGATTCCAAAAGAAAGGCTTTGATTTAGTTAGATAACATTTTTGACAATATCTCAAATTGACATTTAATTAAATACTTTTAAATTAAGACATGCGTTTATCTATGCATAGCCTAATACGAGTTAGGATTTTTTTTGAACACTGTACGGGGTGTCTCATTTTCGATATGTTTTTAAGGTATCTCGGGTAATATTAATGATAGAGCAAAACCGTTTGCCCATTCCAGGGTCAACTTTCCCAGAAATGTTTAATAGTCACTACAGGAAATTTCGATCTTCTTTTGTTTCTGAGCCACAGGTATAAAAACTCATTTTTCGCTCATTTTGAAAATATCTGATATCTTATTTATTATAAAAGTTAGAGAAAAAATGTTTTTACAAAAATTTTACAATTTTTTAAATAGAATAAAATGGCGTAATTATATTTTTTGAAAACTTAGTGATTCTCGAGATATAACACAAACTTATGATTTTTTAAATGGAAGCCTGTGTTGAAAATAGTCTCGTCTCTTTGCTTATTTTATAAGCTTTTCAATGATATATAACAAGACTACATTCTTTTGTTTTAAACTTAAATAAGAAATAATTATTAATTTATTGGGTTGAAAAATTTAAAATTATTAAGAAACAAATGAAAAAATCTATTACAGATCATCATTTGCAAATTTCTAATAGTATTTGTTTCAGTTTTACTCATTTTTTCAATTTATTTACTTCAAAAGCATATTAAATCATCTTTTTCGGATTTTGTCAAAGCCAACTGTAACGTCGATAACTAGTAATTTAACTATCCCGAAAATAATTGGTTAAGAATAATTTTGAGAACATAATTAATAGATATTGAGTCAAAATAAACAAATGATGATTTGTAATAATTTTTTTCATTTGTTTCTTAATAATTTCCAATATTTTCATGTCTATAAATTAATAATTCGTCTTTTATTAATGTTTAAAACAAAATAATGTAGACTTGTTATATATCATTGAAAAGATTATAAAAGAAGCAAAAAGACGAGACTATTTTCAACATAGGTTCCCATTTAAAAAATCATAAGTTTGTCTTATATCTCGAGAATTATTTAGTTTTCAAAAAATCTAATTACGCCATTTTATTCAATCTAGAAAATGATAAAATTTTTGTAAAAACAATTTTTTCTAACTATCATAATAAATAAGATATAAGATATTTTCAAAATGAGCGAAAAACGTGTTTTTGCCTATAGCTCAGAAACAAAGGAAGATCGAAAATTCCTGTGGTGACTATTAAACTTGTCTAGAAAAGTTGACCCTGCAATGTGCAAACGGTTTTGATCTATCATTAATATTACCCGAGATACCTTATAAAAACTTCGAAAATGAGACACCTGTGCTTTTAGTATACATTATCAAAACATTGAAATTTCACTTAATGATACTCCCCTATTATTTCTAGCTTAAATAATTCAAAAGATTGTTAAACTTTTATATAAATACAAATTTCGCCTGAAATTAAAGTTTATCTTACAGTTACAACGAAATATAAATATACGAGCACATAGTAAATTATACAACACGTGAAAATGTTGTTATTTCGTGAAAATATGTTTGCCTAACAAAATTTCATTACAAGGTGTACGAATATATTAATGGAATTGGCCTCGCTCTCGCATACCGTGTTTTGTAATGTAATACTTTATTATTATTATGAAAATTAGGTAGCAGTTTCCATCACGGAACATGTGATGCGTATGTTGAGTGAGAGCTGCCCTGCGGGCCACGTATGAGGTATGGTCCACTCGCGTCTCTGAACGTATTAAACTTTAATATTGCATGTTACACTTCCGACCAGGAACGACAGTTACAAGTCCCAAAGGAATACACTACGTTAAAATGGGAGAAAAACTGCCCTAGTATGAAACTTGTTCAATAATAACTTGTAAACTCATCCCCTGAAGTTACGCGACACTGAAACATATTAACGTCGTTAATTTATTTGTGAAAATAATATATTTCTTTTCTACCTTGTACATTTTAATAATTTCAAATGTATACGAGTGAGTTTCAAGAATATTTGTTGCAATTAACTTTTGCTGTAATCAATATTTTTGGGTCATAATGTAAATACCTTATGTTACAACGATTTTACAATTATTGTGTGTAATATAACAATGCCAGATAAATATCAGCCGTCAGTGTATTTATCCTTTTTCTCTATTAAATTTTAATAGTAAAGTAGAACATTATCAGTAGAAGAATAAAAAAAGAAATTATATCTAAACAATTTTTGAGTAATATTAAAAATATTGATTTTATTTGTAGATGTATATTTATAGTAAATATTTTTGGTCCAAGACTACGTTTATCTCGACAATTCAAGCGGCTTTAAGTATACTATGACTTGAAAAATCCTATTGGTTTATCTCAGCGGATTGAAAATAGGATTGAGTTATTTTCAATCTTCTTTAAATTCGTATCGACTAAAAGAAGATAGTTAAATATTAGATTATGCAGACAGACAGGGAGAGGAGTATGATCTAATTTCATGCTGGATATATAACCTCAAAACCTAAAAATTGTCATGTTATTTGTCTTCTCTTTGCAAAACATTAAAAACATATTTGTTTCTTCATCACTCCAAATATTTCGCTTTTGGACAATTTTACTAAGTTTTATGTCGCGACTTTTATAAATATGGTAAAATGCAAAAAACCAACAAATGATATGAATTTAGTAACACTCCAACATACTGCGGATGTGCGCATGCGTAATTACATTATTTGAAGCTTCACTGTTTATTTCGACAGAAGTCAAGCGGCTTCATAAGTCCAAGCCTGTTATTTTATAAGCTTGACTTGACATATTAATCTCGATCGTTTATTTCGAAGATTGAGAAGGGATTTACTAAATTCAAGCGGCTTGAAACGTCGAGATAAACGTAGTCTATAATCAAAATATCATTTGTTGTAATGTAATCAACAAAAAAGGTTCTTCTACCTCAGACCTCTGAAGGTATATGGTCCTGTAGGTATATACGTATACGTATAAGTATTTTTGTATTGTTATATTTTACTAAGTAAATTCTCTCAGTAGATACTTAGATTGTGCCAAAGGAAAGAAATAGTAATTTTTTAAAATCGATCAACAAAGACCAAAATAAAAATTTACAAAAATGAATCATTAAAATTATAAATGTACTGAATAATGATAAATGCAATGATTTTACATCAATAGATCTAGAATAAAGAGTAGAAAGCAATGGGTAATTAAACCAACTATAGGCACAAAATTACTTTTTGCCTGAAAACAAAGGATGTGTAACAGCAATTATTTATGTTAAATCTGTGTTGGAATAATTATTGAAATTATAATCGCTAATCGACCATTTCCCTGAATTTCATATTTCACTAATTCATATACATATTAATACTGATAAATATTTTGCTGCTATAAAAAAGTAACATAAAGCATTAATTTAATTATAAATATATTGATTAAATTGAAATGAAATTTGTTGCGATGGAAACGCAAACTGTAAGTAACACATTACACAAATGATATTGAATTTCTCGGAGAGAGAAACATTTCATTTGTTATTTTTAGATTCGTAATTTGGTGGAAGCGCCATAAAAATTTACTGAAAGTTTCTTCCAGAAGTAAAAAGAAATCAAGTTAAAGTTTAGTTATTCCTTGCATCCGAAAACAAATATAGATGGAACATAAAGTGAAATTCCTCAATAATGTCACAAGAAAAATAAAACAACTACCTTACTTCTCCGTAGAAACGTTCTTAGCTCGCTGGCAGGGCAGGGCAAAAGGCAACGTCTCGTTCTACCGCATGCATATTTGATAGAATGTTTGTTCTGTTTCGCTGTACTACGCTCAACTTATCATTTATTCAAGATTCATAACCGCGAGAAAAAGTAATTTAATTCCCAAATATAATCAGAAGTAATGATATTGTCTTGTATCAATCTCCATGCAGGAACTTGGAGTTTTTCGGTCAATAAAGAATGATTTGAAAGCAAACAGCGGAGCGTATCTTCATCTTCGTAACAAAAGCGCTTAAATATTCATATTCAGCGCAGGGTAGCGTTGTATGAAGGCAATTCATTTTTATGTACTGGCCGTATCCAAGCGTATGTTTCGCTATACCACACGTTGCAACTTGCCTGCTATATGCTATCTGGTTTAAGAACTATAACGTCTTCATCTACGGAAATATGAGGAATATATTTAAAGGAATGCAAGTACCTACTCATAAGGTTTTCTTTTCAAATCATAGAATAAACTTTATATTAAAAATATTTCCGGCCACAATCATGAAGTTTTATCTAAAGAATGGTTTATTATATCATTGGGCAAAGGAATAGGGTCCTCCATCGTAGTTCATTTCAGAAAAAATCTGATGGGGGCACCATACGACTACCTTGTACACAAGACCAATATGAAGTATAGACCCAAGTATAAAATTGCACGTATTTAACGTAATTTGACATTAGCATCTATTTTTTTTATATTTTTACCTTCCGTCACCTTTAGGTAAGGAAGGTATTGTCTTTGGTCAAAAAATTCGGTGGTGAGTTTTTAATGAATAAGCACGTTTTAAGGTCCCTAGAATACGATTTTACTATTTTTACGATGATGTCTGTATGTGTGTGTGTGTGTATGTGTGTAAGTATGTGTGTCTGTGTGTGTGTGTGTGTATGTAACAAAATTTTCGTCTGCGATAACTCTAATACTACAATTCCAAAAATTATAATTCTTTCGTATTCCTCTTCGTTGCATCCATATGAAGAGCTGATTAGATTTTGGTTATAATTGGTCAATCGGAAGTGCTCTCATTTGAAGATTTTAACAGTTTTTCTTGAAAAAACGATGTTAAATATCATTTTCTCACATTTAATGTTATTATAAATATTAAAGAACATAGTATTCTCTATTCGATTTGACTGCATTTTATACTTCATATTAAATGGATATAGAATTATAAAATTATAAAGAAATTAAACTTCATAAATTAGCCAGCTATGCTAGAAACAGATACTATATTAAGAAAATTCTGATTGAAAGATGTCAGTGTCAAGTGCAATTGACATATTCGTAGTATATTTGTGTTAGGATCATTTTGCTCGAAATTATCTGTATGGAATTAGTATAAAATACATACAACTGTCGAAAGGTAATGTACATACAAGAAATTTAGAATCTTTTCCAAGGAACTTTCTGTATGGATTTTATAGAAAATACATACGCATTTACAAAAATTCTACCGGTAGATACCACATCTACCGACTGTGTTCGAACACATGAGTGGTAAAATGTTTCCGTGTTCGAAAATTGTTCAATATCTACCAGATCCATCTACCGGATTTATGAAGAATCTAATCTCAAAAAAAGGTAGTGATGCAAAGCGAAGCGCGCGCGGTGAAAGTGGAAATGTATTCAAAGTAGGGCTCTGCTCAGTTTGTTAACTACGTCAAATTTCTAACCTGTTTTAAACTTTCAGATTTTTTCATAGGTTATGGATCTACCCTGTTTACCAGTTGCGGTTTTAAAATATCGATTCCGATAGCTATAACCTGATAAAAAGCTGTTTACTGGTAACAGTTCGCCGGTAGAATTTTCGTAAATACGTCATATAACTGACGGAAGGTAATGTGCTGGCCACATCAGATTTTTTTTTGTTATTTTTGTCCTAATCCAACCTTCATTACAAAAACCAAAAAGTATATAAATTTTAAATATACATATTTCGCTTATACAAAGGGCTAATTTAATAATACTTGATGTGCTAGACGCAGAATTTAATTCTCTAATACTTTTATTTGAAGCATTTATTTCTAAAATCAAAATGAAACCATTTTATTGAAGAAAAACTCAGGTAATATGTCACTTCCGGTAAGCCTGTTTTAACCAAAATCTACTGTTATTCCAATTGACATAAAAGTCTTACCAAATTTGAAAAGTTTTAGATTATATTTTAAAATAGTTTTTCATTAAAATCTATTATAGGCTTCAAATAAAGTATCATTTCTAGAAATTATGTAATGACCAAAAAGGGAGGTGCACAACTAGATGCTATAGCAGTCCTAAATACAAAATTTCAACTTTCTACGGCTTACAGTTTTTGAGTTATGCGAGATACGTACGTACCTACGTACAGACGTCACGACGAAATTAGTCAAAATGGATTCAGGGATGGTCAAAATGGATATTTCCGTTGAAATCTGAAAACCGAAATTTTTCGCGATTATAATACTTCCTTTACTTCGTGCAAGGAAGTAAAAATGTCATTTACGAGTTATATTCTCTTAATTTCGAGCATTATTTAGTAAATCACGGTATTTCATTCTGAAAATTTTATAACATTTTTTCAAAATCGTCCCCACTATACAAGGTGGAATCTAGAAACTTCCTTTTTTTGAAGCCGAATAAAATAAAAAGTAGGGTAAGGGCGGGTAAGAGTACGCTCATTCTAAGAGTACGCAGTATCAATATCTTGGAATGGAATATACCATTCAGCTAGTGTAACAGTCAAAACAAGACGTATTTATGTGTCCATCTTCAGTACAAAAAATCGTCTTTCTAAGAAAAGACAATTATAAAGTAGACAAGAAACAAAAATTTCGTGTTCTATATTGTTATTTTGGGTTACTTATACGGTAATGTCGATCAAATTCAGCTTGACATATTCATTATTTTACTTATTGAGAGGTTAGTTTTATCATTGTAGTTTTAAGAGTACGCAGAAGCAATTTCAGAGGTATCTAACGGGTTATATTAAAATTAATATTTAATAAAATATATGTAAAATCCAAGAGTACGCAGAAAAATAAAACTAAGAGTACGCATGCGTACTGTTATGCATACCCTTAGTTTAAATAAAATATTATTTTGTTATCCTGCATTTTATTTTTTTTGCACTATAGATGGGCAATTATAAACGAAAAGCAATCGACAAATAAAATTTTCTCCTGAATTAATGTAGGAAAAAAAATCGAATTAGTAAAGGTGAATTTAAAAGACATATTGCATCATCACTAGATTTACATGAAGCTACTTTAAGACAGCGCTTTAAAGGAGACACAATTTCAGATTCTCTAAGCAGGTATAAGCCTGTTTTCAATCAAGATATGGAAAAAGAAGCTTGCAGAACATGTTAAATTGCTTGACAATTTAAAGTACAAGGATCCCCCAGAAATGGACTGGATACAGTGCAAATTATGCAAACTTTGGTGGCATGATATTTGCACCACATATTCTGGCCAAAAAATATTTAAATGCGACAAATGTGTACCAGAATAATATGCGTACTCTTTGGCTTAATAGTTGCGTACTCTTAGATTCATGTACGTCTAAGAGTACGCATTTCCCATTTTGTTTATTTTCATTAATATTAAAAATATGAATAAATGAATCCACTTAGAATAATTTTAATTTTGTTGCCAAATGTACAAACAATATATATTTTCATAAATTATAAGTATTTTTTTCAAAATAAATTTTTTACAGGCCAAAAAAGAAAATGTGCGTACTCTTACCCGCCTTTACCCTATTGCTCATAGACAAAATTTTTTTTTCGTGCAGTTAAAAAATAATAATAAGATTCGTGAGATGAAGCAGGGTTGTAGGGCGGTGTTTCTAAACATTGCCATCACAACTCTAACGCCATGTGATTTTATACGGGGATATGTCAAGGCAGAAGTTTGCAAACACCGCCCTAAATTTCCTTCAGCTGAATAATCTATTGGACAAGTAATAGCCCGATGTTGGAACGTGTAGAAAGGTGATAACCACCTTCAAGACCGTCGCGCACTTGGGCGAGGCGAAGCGAGGCGAAGCGAAGCGCAGCGAAGAACCGTTTTTTCATTCAATATATTATTATGTGTATACGCGCACTTTGGAGCAGCGAAGAGCAGAGAAGCGAAGCGACTCGCCGGAATACTTCGGGGAGAATATTTTTCTCTGCTCTTCTCTACTATTCGCTTCGCTGATCTGAAGTGTGCGATAGCGCACTTAGCGCAGCGCAGCTTAGCTACCTAAATCAGAACGAATATACCCGAGACGCATCGGAAATAGCCGATGTGGAACTAAATTTCAAACCTTTTACACATCATAGCAAAACAATACGTATAGATTATGGTAAAATGTGAAAAATTAGTTATTTTGGTTTCAAAATATAAAGAAATGAATGTACAAAATATAAATTTGATTTAAAAGTGGAAACAGTTTATAAAACTAGTTCAGAAAATTCCTTACATATCAAACGATTTCTATTGTACAAAATAGTATTGCAGACTCAATAAAAAAGGAGATTAACTACTTGGTTCCAGAATATAGTAAAATATATTAAAAAATGTAAACATTTTTTCGGCGTCTTTGTACCATGGCATTTTGCCACTGCACTAAACCTACGGATGAAACAAAATAATTTATAAATTTGTCTCGTATAGATAGTGCCTGCGTTGTTGCGTTTCCTCCGAGCTGACCATCATTTGAAGCAAACGCGGCCGTTTCTTGTTGAAAACTGCTCGCAAGTGCGCATTGGTTCTAAAAATGACTCTTCGCCGCTCTTCACTTCGCCGCGCTGCGCCTCGCTCAAGTGCGAGACGGCCTTTAAGATGTTTTGTACAAAAGTCCTTGATTTTTTTCGCCTTAAAAATAAGGAAGTTTCTAGGCCCCACGGTGTATATCTAAATTATATACTAAGTTTTATAATTACGAGTAGAATTATAATTTGTCACATGATCTCGTCCCAGAATTCAAGATCATAAATAAAAAGTATCTTCTTCCAATCATGATATTAACTGTGAAAAAGTAAATAATTTTGTATAGTAAATTCCCTGTTATTATCTGCTATATACAAATATACCTACTAAATAAAATGTAATTGTCGTGGTTCGCGAACAAACGGAGCAGTAATAAATTTCATTCTTTCCAAAGGAATAAGAAAATGGTTTGCGTCATTGTAATAAAAAATATGACAGGTGATTTCGCGGGTGGTCATATTTCTTCCCACCTCGACGTTTTGCAAAATACGATCCTGTCAAAATCAGGACGTTCAGGCAATCAACAGATGATAATAATTCTCCGGACATCAGAATCAGCTGCGTGTGTCTCTCTCTTGCTTTTTATTAATCGTTCTCCCTTCCTTCTCACCGTGATTTATCACATCTCGACCGCACAATACACTGTGTCACCGTTTTATTTACACTTGCGTCCGCCTTGCGTCGCGGCTGTCGCAGATAAAACACGATCGACGACAGAAAGAATCGACAATAAAAAGAATGCGGCACGGCACGCATGACCCCTGCACTCGTCCTGACACTGCCAACTGCCAGCCCAATCTCAAAGCCTACTCGACTGCTGCTCTGATGCTATTCTTTCTGCCGATTTCCATCATCCACTTGGATTTATCACAAGATATATTACGTTAAAATGGGATTAGACAACTGATACTCTTATAGCCATTCTTTCGTCTTGCATCCACTTCATACAAAGGAGAATGATATACATACCAACCTTAAATTACTTTTATAATATTACCATATTTTATCTTGCTTGACAGAATTTTCAATATTATGGAAATTTATTTTTACGATTCACATTATATACGAATAAAATATTAACGTTAGCGAAAAAATTCGTGCTTTGCACAATTTTTTTCTTACGTTTTTGGAAAATCACTAAAATCAGGATATTTTAATTCAGATTAGGCCACACATTAGGCTGGTAGTATGATCACGGTTTTATCCCCAGTTGCAACTCTGTTGTAACTAAAACCATGACAATGTCTAAAAACCAACTTACAACCAAGCCTATACCTTGTTCCATTTAAGCCATTCAGTATTGCGGAGCATAGGGAATAGTTTTATCCTCTCTGATTGGCTGAAATTAGAGACAAGAGACAAGTTTACCCAATGGAATTTCGGCTACTTCAGATTTGCGCTGTTGCCAGTGCCATCTACTGAATGGCTTAAATGGAACAGAGCATAGTACGGTCACGGTTTTAAACCGGTATTAAGATATAACCGAGAAGCAATAAATTTAACTTGGCAACATTGCAAACACTTGTCATAATTCACGTCAAACTGTCATTTGTTGAGTTTTGACATTAAGGTTAGATTGAAGGTTCGTGAATCTTGTGGCAAGTTTATTATATTTATATAATATTATTGTGAAAATAAACTAATATGATATTTTTTTGGGAAAAAAGTATAAATGAGTGGGAAAAGAAGTGAAAATTGGGCGACAGAGGAAAAGGAGTTTTTGTTGGAATGTGTATAATAGGTGCGTTCGGTTATGCAGTTCTGTGCGCACATTTTTAATAATTTGCACAGTAAGTGTTCGGTGATTCACTTCAGTGCACTCTGGGTTGCACAGAACGTGTTCGGTAAAAACTACGCTGTGTAAAGTATGAAGCGAGAATTGATTTTTGTCTGAGAAGTATGCAAATTTTCACTAATTTTGTAAATATGTAAGCTATTACATTAATTAATATTTACCGGAAGCTTTCTTGGTTTTCTAAACACCTTATTAAAATCATTACCTCATTTTTCAAGCCATTTTCTGATGTCCTCAAGTTTTTTTTTCTTATATTTAATATAGTTCGCGAACAAGAATTATTTTATATAATAAAGCCCTGTTTTTTTTATTTCTTGATAAAGTTCCACTTAACTTACCTGCCAGATAAAAGAAACATATCGCATCATATAATTGACGTGTATATAATTTTGTCAATTTACGCCGTAATATCGATGAGATATTTTTATTTTATGTGGCAATTAAGATAACTGACACTTTAACCAGAGGTGAAAAAACCGGGCCTAAATTTTCAAAAGTATTGATATACATTCGAAAATGAGTTTTAAAACAATATATTTTGCTGTTTGTTTTGTTACTCGATATCTTCTTTTTAATTCATTCTCTGGCAATACTTGGAGAGGATTTATTCTTTCACGAAATGTTCTCCTTCTTCCTCTGTGTTTTGCTATTTCTTGTACTTCATTTTCCTCTTCAATTTCATTAAAAATTCCTTCTACACCTGCCATTTTTATTCTTTGCAACAAGTCTTATACTACCCCTATAACAGTTGTAAGTTTGGTTTTAAGTTTGACAGCGTTGCTATGGTAAATAAAACCAAACAAACAACACATCTAAAACCGTACCTTACTACGCTTTTTAGTCTGAAAATTACAACTGGGGATAAAACCGTGACAATACTTGCAGCCTATGATTTTATTGATTTATTGGCTCTAATACTGCTACATTCAGCTTAAGTAAGGAACCTTAAAATTTAACTTCAGTCATCAGATGATTACCGAAAGGTCAAAACGTGTCGTGCTCAACATTTACCGAATCTTGTAATACAACCATTGTCGTATCTCGTATTTATCATTGGTCGTTAACGTGTTAGTTTTTACAACAAAAGTACTGCGGATGGTTTGAATAGCGCCATTTTCAGGATTTGATGGTATGTCGTGATCGTGGATGACAATGAAGCGGTAACTCCTAGCATGTAGTTTAGATAATTTTGAAACTACTAGCAGCATTAGGATTGGCGTACAGTGACGAGTCGATCAATTGAGATACCTAGTTAATTGCGGATTTGAGTTGAAACAAAATAATTCTCACATATATTTGCAAAATCTATGCGATATTTTAATATAAATTATGTACAATACATACATTTTCTTTATATTCAATATCCTGAAATTTTCTTTTTCTACTTTCCTTTTCTTTTTCTTTATATTCGTCATTTTTTAGCAAATTCCTTTTTTATTCTAAAAATTTAGAATCTGTTGCAAGGAACTTTCTTTATAGATTTTATAGAAAATACATAGGTATTTACGAAAATTCTACCTGTAGATACCGCATCTATAGACTGTGTTCGAAAACACGAATGGTAAAAAGTTACCGTGTTCGAAAATTGTACAATATCTACCAGATCCATCTACCGGATTCATGAAGAATCTAATCTCACAAAAAAGGTAGTGATGCAAAGCGAAGCGCATGCGTTAAAAGTGGAAATATGTTCAAAGTATGACTCTGCTCAGTTTGTTAACTACATCAAATTTCTAGTCTGTTTCAAATTTTTTTTTTTTATTGGTTATGGATCTACTCTGTTTACCAATTGCGTTTTTAAAATATCGATTGCGGTAGCTATAACTTGATAAACAGCTGTTTACCGGTAACAGTTCACCGGTAGAATTTTCGTAAATGCCTCATATAACTGACGGAAGGTAATGTGCCGGCCACATCAGATTTTTTTATATGGACGTCGTAGCAAGTAGTTCTATTATAATGTTAGTTTTTAATTGGTTTAGTATTGTGTTATACATACGTAATATTTAATTGTATTAAAAATGTGTGTAATATATTTTATTGTCGATTGATATGAGTTTTACTTTACAAACAGCAAGTGTTAAAAACGTTAAATACACCACAAAACATAAATAAATAAATGGAAATATATTTTATTAATAGTACCTATATCAAAAAAGGGTCTGTCTACAGTAATTTTCAATTTAGTTGTGTATGTGTATGAAACCAAATATTACATCAAATTGGTAATTATGAAAGTCTACACAGAGTTCCCAATATCTTGATCTAATATTTGCTTACGTTGTGCGGTACCCGACGTGATTGAAAACAAACCAAGATTTTTTTCTTACAAAATAAGATTGAACGAAGGAGGGCTAATATTTCCCTTCATCAATTCTACCCGCTCTTTGACAATGAAAAAGATATAGATTAATTATAAGAAATAATAAATTATGTAATTCTAAAATAAAAATCTCGAAGAAATTTAAGAGTAAAACAGTATGCTGTATAGTTACAAATATGATACTATATGTATATGTATACTCGTAGACAAAATTACGATCGTTTAAAATAAATTTTACTGTTGCAATATTTTATATTAATATTTTGCTAAGACTCATTCGATTTAAGGTTAATGAAATTTGAAAGATATATATAGGTATATTCTTTACAAATCCATAGGTATATAAATTTACATGATGGAGTGATAATAATTTTAAAAAAATCTGATGTGGCCAGCACATTACCTTCCGTTAGTTCCATACATTTTGTACAAATTCCATACAGAAAGTTTCTTGCACAAGATTTCATATATATTAAGTACATTATCTTCTGTCAGTTCTATATATTTTGTGCAAATTCTATACAGAAAGTTTCATGTACCTAAGAGATTCTATATTTCCAGTAAAATGTCAATTGCAATTGACACTGACATCAGCAGTTTCTTAATATAGTAGCGGTTTTAATTATTATAGCATAGCTAGCTGCTTTATGAAATTTAATTTCTTTATAATGTATTAACTCTATATCCATTGAATATGAAGTATAAAATGTAATAAAATCGTATAAAGAATAAAATATTCTTTAATATTTATTAAACTATTAAATATGGAAATATAATTTAACAGTGTTTTTTTTTAAGAAAACCAGTTAAAATCTTAAAATGAGGGTACCTCCGGTTGACCAATTATAATCAAAATCTAATCATCTCTTCACATGGATGTAAAGAAAAGGAATACGAAAGAAATATAATTTTTTGATTTGTAGTATTCGAGTTATCGGATCCGAAAAAATCATCACACACACACACACACACACACACACACACACACACACACACACACGCACATACACACACACGCACACACACACACACACACACACACACACACACACACACACACACACACACACACACACACACACACACACACACACACGCACACAAAATTTTCGATGTAAATGTAATATGGTAATCTGTATTAATCAACTGAGAATAATTTCTCCAATAAATTATAAAAATTTTGTTCAATAAAATTTTATTTTATTTCAATAACCATACATTTATTAATATGTTGTCATAATTTCAATTAAAATTAATAAAATGTCTTTTATTTGAAAGCAGTAATTATATGTTCTATTATTAATGTTATGCAATTTATTAATCGTTATTGATTGTTTTAATAAATAAATATCACTATATAATTATTCAATAAATATTAAAACAAAATAAATAAACATTTTATTCAACTCAATATTACATTATTTATTATGAAAATAGTCTGTATTCTACTAAGCTTTGGAAATCATTCACAGGCAAAATGTTCCTAATAATGTAAAATATGTGTATGTACTCGTATTGTGATCTCGGAAGGTAAGACATACAAAATGGATTAACACGTTCACTTCATTTACGAATAATTTTGTCCGTTATTATTTTTTATACATGCCAGTGCTCCAAAATTGAATAAAGTATCATTCACAGCAAAAAAATTAACGCAGCGGTAGAATTAGTGGCAGTGGTAGTGGCCTGGGTAAAAGATTGAATGCGTTATAGCAAATGTATTCGTTCACATCCAAAAATTAAGAAAATTAGTAGTAGCGCAGTGGCAACGGCAGCGGTAGGAGTATGCAAACTCCAAACTTCTACGTTGCCACTACCGCTAATGTTTTTGACGGTTTTGACGTTTATTGACATCTGATTCCTGATTTCATCCGATAAAATGAGCAATAGAAAAAGGATCATTTTGTGGTGTGCCTCAGATGTTGCGCTATATAAACAGACTTATTAATAAACTTTGCACAATAAAGTGAACGCGTAACTTACCATTTTCGCTTATTTCAAAGGCAATTTGTGCTCACGCATTTTCTTTTTTTGAAATAATTTTAAATTCCCTTAATATCTTCGCTTATCTCACACAATGGAGTGCTTGTGGATAAGTGTAATTAATAAGTCATCATCTATGTCAGTTGCTTTTTACGCAAAAATAAAATGACAACTATAAATATCAACCTTGCACCCTAGTAATTTATAGTAAAAAAATTCCTAGAAACTATAATTTCAATAATTTTTCATTGTGAACGGAAATAATTTTTACTATAAATTTCTTACGCTACCAATGCCACTAATTCTTAGACTATCGTTATTTTTTTTATTCTGAATGGGCCTTAACTACTACCTATAATTTTTAAGAAACTATAACTTCAGTAATTTCTATGAGAATTAAATAATAGTAAAATAATAGCCATTGCTTTATATAGATATCGGTAATAATGATGAATATTCGTACCTTACAGGTAATGACCAGAAATGGCCCATTGGGAAATCTTTAAATCGCTTACGAAGTCAGAACCCACTTTATGTCATTGTGGTCAAGAACAAACAATGGCCCACCTACACACGTGCGACAACTTAGAAGAGAATATACGAGAGAAGGTTTGGCTAAGGCAACACCAGCTGCTATAAGCTGTACAACTTTTTGGATGAATACTATTTAGCTAGACAGTTTTTCTTGTGTCATAAGGAGAGCATCTCCGCAGAAGATGGTAGATGTATCCTCTCCGTCCTAGTTTATGCCGGGCGATGAAGCAGGCCAATGATATCCAAATTTAATTATTTATATGGTCATAGGGGCCCACAGGGGGGTCGAAAGGGTCGACTGACCCCCCTTTCATTTATGGACTGTATTCATTTTTAAAAATAAAATTATAGTTTTATTTTTTCATTTCAATGTATCATTGTATTTTTTAATAATTATTGGTAATATTTTCTTATATTTTAATCAAAAATTTATTACATACTATCTATTACTAAGTACGAAATAGCTGAAGTGTCAGAATGAGTAAATTATGTTATGTACTGTTATTATATTACATTATCTTCGGTGTTGTATTTTCTTTAATATGCCGTAGTTTATTCTAATCATTTTATGATCACGTTCTTCTCAAAACTTTCACAATTATCGGTTTTACTGTTATATAGAAATAAAGAAATAGAAAAGTAAATAATGAACAGACATTGCATTATTCATATTAAAAGTTCCTACGTATGATTAGGGTTGCCGTACTTTGTGAGGAGCGCGATTTAATTAACATTTAATTATTATACATTTTATTTTGAGCAGTTCGATAGAATAATTATATTGTTACTCAGTAATATATTTAATTTAATGCAACATTGTACTTTCAGATTGTCTGTTTCTGTAGTTATTGCTTATGCTCGCATCTCGCATCATAAAGCCTAGTAAAAGGGGCAATTCTACGCTTTTAGAGCGTACATACGCATTTTCATCATAAAATATTGATTTTAAATTTTTAAGAATTTGTTAAATTTGCTTCATTGTAAAGAACTCTATATTATCTTACTTTGTATTAAAACACGTTTGACCTTGAAAATTATTAAAAATTCGCCTGCGGCGCATTTTTTTCTTACAACAAAAATTTCGATCCACCTTGTAAAAAAGTCTGCGGGCGCCCATGTATATGGTTTTAACAACAAATGGTCACTTCAGCTTGTAAGGAGTGAGAAAAATTTGTTGCAATGTTTTATATATTCATTGTGTATTTTTCATTATTTATGTATATTGTATGGTTTGGAAACGAGCAAAAATAATCACTGTCGTTGCCGTCAATTAAAATTCTCATGTATACAAGATCAGTAAACGTACGAAAAAGATACTGATTTTAACAGAAGGGTTACTACTTAACTATAAAAATTGTAATAATGTGATATAAGATGTTACAAATCATAATGAAATACGATTACACAATTTCATTTAAATTTAAGTTTCAGCATACGAAATAAGAAGTTATCTTGTATAGTGGGTGTCAAACGTACGTCAGTACGTCGTGGATAATGTTTCTTTATTCTTTCTGGTTATCCGGCGGTGTAGGGCGTCAGCATGAGCGTTGAGCGCGTTCGTAGCTACGTGCCGGGACTGACAATACCACGCCGCCGATTTGTTCGACTGTGAAATGTGCATTTTACGGATCGTTTAGGTATTAAAATATAAAAGTGTCTACTGAAAAGATTTCGCGCCCTTACAACGACAAATTACAGGCCGACCAGGAAATTAAAAGCGATCGATTCTTTTGTTTCGGTCTTTCAGCACTGAAATTATATTTTAATTATGAATGTAATTATGCCAAGGATTATGCAAAGATTCGGGTTCATTTGTAAGTGAAAGTAAAAATTAATAACGGCTGGATTTTGTTTTAAACTAGGTCTGCCATTGCTGTTAAACAATAAATGAAAAGTAAAAATTAAGAAGTTTACATTATATAAATTTTAATTTAAATTTCGTCAAAGTGAATACGCCTTTATAATATATACGTTTAAGAAATAATTATTAATAATTTAATTTGAATCGAGTTAAGTACGTAAAATGAAGTATTTGTATATTAAATCTGCTTGCTCATACTATTGACAATATCGTCAGAGACATTCTTTTCTACAAAAAACACATATTTAATTTTTGCTTCAAAAAAATTCTAATTTTGTATTCTTGCGATTGCTGTAAGGATTATTATGTTTTAAATAATTTTTTAAAACATATCTTGTATACCTACTTAGGTAAATTTAAAATGTAGTGTTAAAATTAAATTATGAAACAGGGTAAGTATGAAATAAATTATTTAAGTAAAATGAAATGCTATTAAAAAAAAAATAAAGAAATTGTTGACAAATTCTTTCATGAAAAATAATGAAAAATCTAAGATTTTGAGAGTAAAATAAATTTAAAACACAAAGACAATAAGCGAAAATTTAATATGGGTTCCATTTAAAAAATGTAAGTGTGTTATATCTCGAAAAATTGCCATAACAAACAATAACAAAAATATTTTCGTACGCCGCTGAATGCACATGCACAATAAAAATATCTAACATTTTTATTTGCAACTATTTTCTAAATTACCAAATGTTTAAGAGTTATTTGAAAATTCAAATTTCGGCTAAAATAGGTTTTACGCCATTATCTAGTAACGTATGAGAATTTTTGGAAAAACAAATGCACATCTAAGGTGGCCCTCCAAGGGTGTATCACATGTCCCATTTAACTGAAGTCGTATCTCTTATAGTTTCCGAGATTCTAATACTAGCCTCCTGGTGGTCCAGGAAATGTACTAAAAAACACCCTCTACTCCAAAGAAATTGCAACAAGAGCTTTTTAAACGGAACGGAAAAAATCACACACACACACACACACACACACACACACACACACACACACACACACTCGCACACACACACACACACACACGCACACAAACACACACACACACACACACACACACACACACACACACAAACACACACACACACACACACACACACACACACACACACACACACACACACACACACACACACACACACACACACACATATATATATATATATATATATATATATATATATATATATATATATACGGACATCATCGTAAAAATGTTAAAATCGGATTCTAGGGACCTTAAAACGTGCTTATTCACTAAAATCTGGATATGCGATTTTTAGAATGAATCCAATACCGAGGGGTCCGTCACTCAAGAAATCCTTGTACACTTACATAAAAATCCGATTGAAAATCCTGAAAATCTTTATCTTAATACCAATCTTTGCAATCAATATTATAATCCCAAAAATCATTACAATCTTTATAAAAAAATTTAAAATCTTGGAAATCTTACTTGCAATCTCATATTCTTAGACAAGTCTATGCAAGTTCATGGTAACTATCTCAAGAAATCTTTGTACACTTACAAATAAATCCGATTGAAAATCCTGAAAATCTTTCTTTAATACTGCAATCTTTGTAATCAACAATCCCCAAAACAATCTTGTAAAATCCCAGAAATCTTTCCAATAAACATTATAATCCCAAAAATCATTACTATCTTTGTAAAATCCCAGAAATCTTGGAAATCTTGTTTGCAATCTTATATTCTTAGATAAGTCTATGCAATTTCATAGCTACTAATTCAAGAAATCTTTGTACACTTACATAAAAATCTGATTGAAAATCTTTGACAATCTAATAAAATCCCTATAAATCATCTTGAATCTAGTAAATCTTCAAAGATTTACAATATAGCCGACTCTCGACCCACAGGTTCCGGGTTCGAATCCAGGGTAAGGTATGGCTGATGTGTGCGTTTTTCAAAATTTCAACGCCAATCAATGCAATGAAAACGTCGCAACGAATATGAATACATTGACTCATCGCCATTATATCAATTGTAATTAATCAAATGTCTTGAAATACAATAAAGAATTGATTATTATTATTTATGAATTCACAGAATCGAAAAATAAAATAATACCATGCTATACGGACATGTATAAGTACATATCCATCATAGGAATTAAAATAATGAAAACTTTTTTTATACCATAAATAATGAGAATATGAAAACTAACATTAACCTTATCGATAAAATTACTAGTATTTCTTTTACTGCAAATAGTGCATACCATGTTATCTGTACCAATAATCAGTTAGAGAATAATAACATGAAATTAAAAGTAAAAAACCGATTTTAAAACAGTATATTATTTTCGTAACGGTTTTCCTTCCAGTATCACAACAAATGACCGACGGAGAAATGCGATATCGCGACACATGCACGCTAGCGACCAATCAATCAAAAAATAAAGTTTTCTGTCGGCGAGACATGACACGTTGGCAGTAAGCGATCGAGCTCTTTAAAGCTGAGGTTTCACATACAAACTTTCATTTTCTAAATTGAAAATAATATGTCCACTGCGTTTCATGGAAAAATAGTTCTAATATTTTCCTTAAGTGTTTTTATGAAATAAAGAAGTTTAAAAGAGAAATAAGCAGAATGTATTTATAGTCATTGATATTTATTTACTTATCTATTTTATTTAATTCAATCCAACAGGAATAATGCCCCAATTACAGGATGAATGTTATACATAAATATTTCATTCCAAATACATAAATACAAAAATATACCAAAAAAACACAAAAACAATACTTAAAGTGTAGAGAGAAGTAAATAAACAAAAGATATCAAACTGTCAAATAGTAGGAAATTAAATTACGTTTAAACACTAAGAGAGAATCATTAAATACATCAAGGTATGATGGAATTGAGTTGAAAATATTACACATTTGCCTGCTCGGTGACTTAGTTTCATAATTCATCCTAGCTTTATTAACCTTAAAAGTAATTCGGTAAAGTGACGGTGTACGGGGTACATGAAATGGAAATTGCTGCAAAATA
This sequence comes from Harpalus rubripes, assembly GCA_963082715.1. Lineage (NCBI taxonomy): Eukaryota > Metazoa > Arthropoda > Insecta > Coleoptera > Carabidae > Harpalus > Harpalus rubripes. The sequence goes on from OY720448.1 coordinate 105,121,176, forward strand.
CATGGATCATTTGTTACATTATTGATTATTTTATAAACAATAAGACAAGTCTGAAGCCTTCTACGATTAACTAATGATAAAATATTACTTTCAGACAACAAGGAAGGCCACATACAGTGTCAGTGAATAGTCTAGTGTTTAGTTTGAACGTTGCTCACTAGAGGCCACGTAGAAGCATGGGTATTTTGTCTTTGTTTTGTAGTTGTAGTGCTTTTGTGAGTGACACGTTGATTTTCTTTTAATATTAAACCTTATAAATTATTTAGTGATAACCTTAAATGTTAACCACGAAATTTTAACTAAGAACACTTGCGCCTCTAGTGAGCAACGTTCAAACTAGACACTGATATTCTACGTAGCCTCAGTGGTGACCTCTAGTTAGTAATACTCGGACTAGACAAGACATATCTCTATCTCTAGTTTCTCTGTCTGACAAGCCGAAATCAAAACAAACCAAATGAAGTTTTGTCTAGTTATATTTGGTCGTTGCTTTTTACCACTCGTGTTTTCAAACACAGTCGGTAGATGCGGTATCTACAGGTAGAATTTTCGAAAATGCCTATGTATTTTCTATAAAGTCCATACAGAAAGTTCCTTGCAAAAGCTTCTAAATTTCTTGAATGTACCTTACGACAGTTGTATGTATTTTATACAAATTCCATACAGAGAGTTTCGAGAAAAAGATCCTATATTTCGAGTAAAATTATATCACAAATACTACTAATATGTCAATAGACACTGACATTTTTCAATCGACACTGACATTTTTCAATCAGAATTTTCTTAATATAGTAGCTGTTTCTAGCATAGCTAGCTAATTTATGAAATTTAATTTCTTTATAATTTTATAACTCTATATCTATTTAATATGAAGTATAAAATGCAGTCAAATCGTATAGAGAATATAATGTTCTTTAATATTTATAATAACAGTAAATGTGAAAAAATGATATTTACCATCGTTTTCTCAAGAAAAACTGTTAAAATCTTCAATAGAGGGTACTTCCGGTTGACCAATTATAACCAAATTCTAATCAGCTCTTCATATGAATGCAACGAAGAGGAATACGAAAGAATTATAATTTTGGGAATTATAGTATTATAGTTATCGTAGACGAAAATTTTGTTACACACACACGCACGTACGCACGCACGCAGGCACACACACGCACACGTTCACAAACACACACACGCACACGTACACAAACACACACACACACACACACACGCACGCACGCACACACGCGCGCTCCACACACATACACACACACAGACAGACAGACAGACATCATCGTAAAAATAGTAAAATCGTATTCTAGGGACTTTAAAACGTGCTCATTCATTAAAAACTCACTATCGAATTTTTTGACCAAAGACAATACCTTCCTAACCTAACCCATATTGTGTAAATAATAGCGATAATTTTCCTTTGAATTTCGTTTGTGTTAAAATATAGGTAGTCATAGAAACAGCAGTATATACGAAAGTCATGCAGAAAAAGAGAAAATAAAATAAAAAGGACATGTATAAACGAAAGGCAATAAAGAATAATTACGCAACAAAGTTATAAAGCTGTGAATGGTGAGCCATGTGCCGTACTGTGCAGAGTAAAGAGCTGTTCGTTCATGGCTCATTAAAGTGAGTCGTTCATTCTGAATATACGTATTCACACTAAACGTGTAATTCAAGAAAAAATTAGGCTTTGCAATATGCAAAACAAGTTAAAGCTGTTTATTTTTCACGCAACAATGTCGCATTTAATTTCAATAATGCAGGTATAATACCAGAAAACTTTGGTTGTAAGCTAAGTCATAACAAACGTTTATTATTATTTCAACTACGCCGACGTTTCGATAGTACAACTATCTTCTTCAGGGCTAGTTGAAGTCTTGTACAAATATTGATAAAATGGATATCTCACAAAATATAATCAAATGCAAGCGAAATAAATATAACATGAGATTAATAAAATAATTACAATCAGTCACAATTTATAAATAGGCTAGCTGGAGCTATGGTCACGTATGATTTGACGGTGATAGCTAGACTATTAAAATTGTGACTAATTGTAATTATTTTATTAATCTCATGTTATATTTATTGCCCTTACATTTGATTATATTTTGTGAGATGTCCATTTTATCAATATTTATACAAGACTTCAACTAGCCCTGAAGAAGATAGTTGTACTATCGAACGTCGGCTTAGTTGAAAATAAAGAAATAATAGACTGCAGTTCCGAATATTTTTTCAACCTTCATATACCATCAGTCGACTATCAACAACCTTTTCGTTTATTATTATGTTTTAGAAGTATAACAATTCGTCAGTAGAAAAGTAGATTCAAGCCAAACATCCAAACATCAGAATATGCAGTATTTTGTACAAAATACAATATAATAATTCCACCTGTATCACTAACAAATTTAATGTTGCTGGATATACGCATACAATGTGACATATGAAAGCAACAGCTTACAATGGATTTAGTTTCCAAATTAGCATAGATGTACATAGCAGTTTACATGGGGTATTATTTACTAATACTCGCAGTCATTAAAAAGCTTAAATTAAATCAAATTAATTATTAAACATTATTAATTATAATATTTGACAAACATGAGTAAAAGATTCTTGGTTTATTAATTTGTAATTTATAATGAAGTATTCCGATGTTATGGAATTTATGCAAAATAGTAACTTTTTTCTATAGTTTACACCTTCATGTAGTTCGAAAATAAAATCAAACATGTTTAGGAAAAAGTATTCATTCATAATTTAATGTTATAAAATTGAAATTTTTACAAAGATACACTCAGGTGCAATAAAAACGGGCCCTTTTCTATTTTCGTTTTTAACAATATTGTTTTTGAATTATTTAAAATAAAACTTTTAATTTTGGCCAATGAAAGATTATTGCAATGTACTAAAAGGTAACAGATGGTACTTATCGGTTTATTTAATGGACAATAATAATTATAAAACATGAAATTATAAGGGTAGTAAAAACTGTAGCATGAAATCCAATAGTGATAAAAAAATGAGTATCACAATTCGAAAGAGCTTAAAAAATTTAGTATTATTTTGTACTTAGAGGTTTTGAAAATTTACATCTGTATCTGTTTTTCTTCTGCATAAACAATGCATTGCTAAAATGGCATCTTAATACGAGTATACGACAACTTTTGTCTAATTAAACCATTTCGTAGCTCTTATAGCTGTCGAGAAAATTTTGAAAAAATAATAATAATGGCCTGTTTTTTTTGTACCTAAGGTAGAAACGCTCTTGAAAACTGTGACGTAATGGACTATAGGACCATTGTCGAATTGAAGGAAATAAAGTATAAAAATTAAAAATTAACCATTGTGACTACCAATAATAATGATAAAAACTATATATTATTATCTTATACTTTCACGGAAATTAGTATGACGTCACGTAGGAGAATGAGATAGTAATTTACAAAGCTAAAAGTGGGAATTAAATGACCTGAAGTTTTTTTGCTTAATGATATCGAATAAATGTTGTGAATGGTAAGTTAGTCAAAATTATTAATGAAACACTGTATAAGATATCAATATCGGCAATTCATAGAATAAAATAAAAATATTTTGATATTACACAACAGATTGTTTTAGTGTAAGTTTGGATTGCATTGAAATGTCAATGTCATATATGACATTGACACTTCATCATATGACATTGACCTCCAAACTATATGATTCATAAAGTTTTCGAATGCTATTTACATACATCATCTTAAAAATGAAACCTGGGTTCTAAAAAGCAGATTCCAGTAATTTACCAAATGTAGATTATTCTATGACTGATAATTTTCTAATTCTCCTACGTGACGTCACATATCCCCCCTCCAAAACTTTATTATTGTTTTTCTCCAAAATTAACAATAATTGTGCGATTTAAAAAAATATAGGTATTTTTATTTTTTGTAAAGAATAATAAAATGGAAGAAAAAAATGGTCATTTAGCCTATTCAATATGTTGTTGATTATTTCATATTAAAAATATGCATACAAATGGCGCAAGTAGTTACAATGACGCGCATTGATTTTGTATTTGATATTTTATTCATTTTGTTTGCGTTAATTATTACGTTTCTCTTTATATTAGTTTGTTTTCCCATGTTTTTTTTGTTCAAAAGTTGAAAACAGGCGAATAGCTGTCTACATAATATGTTGATGTATCTTTAGGGGCTGAAGTTCGCTGCAGATGTCAATAGGTGGATGCTCGTCATTAGCGCGCCATGATAGAATATTTGAATTTCGATGAATTTTTTGAAGATTCATTTCTCACTTGATACATTTTCTTTCTCAAAATTATATAGTCATAGTCCTACTGGTAAGAACTAATGAAAAAAAATAATAAATAAATAAAAATAAGCCGGAATTTCTGCAGAAATTTCACAAGGACGGTAGTATCGATCTGCTGTACTTCCGTAAAATATATGCTTACCATGATTATTATTTAAACATACTTTTTTGATTTATGAGAAGTGGATAATTTTTGTGATCCAGATTATTTCTTTACTTGTTTCATAACAAAAATCCTCAAAATAGGGTTCTCCAATATTTTTTTATGGAATCATCCATATAGAAAGCGATCTATGGTTCTAGAACATATTGTTTTTCGTCAAGTCGTAATGATTTGTTTAAATATTCAATGACGTAGTTATTAATCTTATTTTGTTCCCAAATTATGAATTTCGCTTATAATTAGTTAGAGTCCCGAATATATATATATATATATATATATATATATATATATATATATATATATATATATATATATATATATGTGTTGAGAATTCGTCACTGTTTTAATTATAATTATAATTTTTGTAGGATTTCAGTGAAAGGGCAAGAAAGTAGAGCTCGTTCTAGATTATTTCATCAAGCTTTCGGATTTATTTAATCCTTCATCAGGGTGAATAATGTGAAGTTGAGTTATAAAATAGCTTCATTGAAAATATGAAAATATAGGTGTTTTTTTTACAATTTTGGAATGAATTAAATTGGGTTCTATTGAAATATGTGTTCATCGCACTGACGAATTCATATGGATTTGTTTCTTCTAAATTTAAGCTACATTACGTTTTATTAAAATATTCAAATTTCTTTAAAGTAATGACGATTGTCAGCAAATTTGATACTATGCCGAACAGTTTAAGAGGAAATAAATTGTCGGAACATTTTATTTAAATAAATTTGATTGCAGTAAACTGCGTCCTGTATCGTTTATTTAAAATAGCTTATATCCTTTACAATAACGCAATAATTGGTAACTACTTCTCATTTGCATTGAATACAAATCCTTTATAATATTCTTCCGACATTTGCAACATACATTCATTAATAGCGGTAGGTAAGTCTGTACAACCTTCTGTCGCGTCTAATTTAATAGTATTAAATTTTCATATCGCTGTTTAACGAGCTGTTCCCTCACAATACCACGAGACTCAATTCCCGTCATTACCCCCAAGCTTTTATCGAGGGTGCAGCAGATTTTAAACGAATGTACTACTCATAATTGAACACAAATGTTTACAAAATCTAAACTTTTAAGCTACATTCACAGCTACTTTTTTAATGCGTAATGATAATGTACAAGACATAACTTTAATATATAGTGCTAATGCGAAACATTAAAAAAAACATAGCATTTTCTGCAACAAAATTTAATTGATAGTTGACATCTGTATTTATTCAAATTACCTGTCAAAATTGAAGTTTATCATGGCAGGAAAGGATTGCTGAAGCGTATTTCCTTGTTTAATTTTATTTGAGCACATGGTACCTATTACAAATTTAGCACTAGGTGCATCTATATGTTTTCTTCGAAATTGAAGATTTTGAGATTTCTCGCAAATTCATTTTCACAGCTGTCACAAATTTACTTAATGCATAATGCGTAATGCATAAAAGTTTGGAGTTTGTAAGCTTTTGTTGCTACGCATTGTGTTTATGCATTATGCGTTAAAATTACAACTAGCTGTGAATGGTTCTGTGCGTGCCATATAACAAACTTTGTTACGCATTATCTATTAGCACTAAGTATTAACGTTATGCGTTAAAAAAGTAGCTGTGAATGAAACTTTATGCATTACGCATTATGTATTAAGTAAATTTGTGACAGCTGTCAAAATAAATTTGCGAGAAATCTTAAAACCTTCAATTTCGAAAAAAAATAGCTGCATCTACAGCTACATTTGTAATACCATTGTGCTCAAATAAAATTAAACAAAGAAATACGCTTCAGCAATCCTTTCCTGGCATAATAAACTTCAATTTTGACAGGTAATTTGAATAAATACTGATGTCAACTATCAATTAAATTTTGTTGCAGAATATACTACGTTTTTCTTAAACTTGCGCATTAGCACTATGTATTAAAGTTATGTCTTATGCATTATCATTACGCATTAAAAAAAGTAGCTGTGAATGTAGCTTTTGGAGTACGTGCATGTCACGTTGAGAACCATGTCAAAATCAGCTGAGTGGAAGTAAACAAATGCTACTATGTGATTGACCTATGACATCATTGACACCTAGCAGATCTCTTAGAATCTACTATACTCTATCCGTTTTAAATATAGAGCGTTGGGTGAGATAGGGCTTAAGATTCTAGCTCCCTGATTGGTTCAAACGTGAACCGAGTTTACACAGTAAAATAATTGATGTGAAATTTAAATTTGCTTGACAACTGTATCAATTATTTTGCCGTCTGACATAAAATATATAAATATCAACATAGTTAATAGTACACGCTTTATTACATATTATCAATTTCTGTTCAGTTCTGTTTGTTTGTTTTTTTCGTTTATATAATTTTCATAGTGTTTTGTCATTATATTTCATATTACATAATTTTCATTGTGCACGTTTTCTTAGTTTTTAGTTAGTAGTTCGTTAGTTTTGTTATTGTTCTCTTCGTTAATATTATGGATAAAAATCCTGAACCTGGCTCTGGCAATGTTTTAAAATATCCAAAAGGAAAGGCCTTCCGAAGCGGGCAAAAAATTGGCGTATAATTTATACTGCACATATCGTGTCACGAATGCATATTCCAAATTAGAAAGTGTCCAAATTGTGGCATCATAACTGGGCATAGGACGATGTAATATTTGGAAAGCTATGAAAGAACATGAGGAAAACGGGTCATTCGGATCACCCCAGGAACAAAGAAATTAGTTTAAGACATTATTTTGTTCATATTTAACGGTGTATATAGTTTATACATATAATGTATATATTTTAGAGTGTAAATATTTATATTTCAAAAGTGAATTATATTTTTATTTTACGTTGTTTTCTTTAAAATTTATTTGAATGATGTGGTTTTCATTTATGCATGCCCCTTTCGCCGAAATGTAGAGAAAGGTACGGAGATTATAAGTAAGTATATGCATACATGTCAAGACTAAATTACTGAAAAAATGTCAATTAAAAAGAATTTTTTTAAATCCAGGAATGGCGCCAAAATTTGAATTTTTTATTTAATACATGTAAAAACGGCAGCGCTCGAAACGCCATCTAGTCTATAGTTAAAACGGATAGAGTATAGTTCGCGCGCAATTCACATTGTTCACGAACTTTTTAAACCAACAGACCTTATACATTTATTGTACTTATTTACTCGCTCAATACAAAGTCGAGGAAGACTAATTCATAATACATAATGTAATTTAATGTCACTGAAAGTATTCTAATTCAAGATTAAATCAAGTATAGTGAAATACAAACGCTTCAATTATTTACAGCAGTTGTACAATGAAATCTACCCCGCTATTTCGTGTTAACATAATTTATTATATTAGAATGTAGTGGAGTATTTCAAGTAACAGTTCCCCAGCTCAAATGTAACGATCTCCAGAGAGAAATAAACAGAAAAGCGAAAGAACAGTCGGCATAAGTTGGCGTGGACTGCGTTAGCTTCTGTTTCTGCGTCATTTAATTGCTTGTCCCGCGACATTAGGCAGAGGAGTCGGCGTGGGCTGCGGGGGAGACAGCCCTCCGGCCATGTGCACGCACCGAACACTACAGCACCCCAGCGCCAATAACTGAACGGGGAAACTTCTGCCAATTCTACTTCATATTGAAGTTTCGAATTCGTGGCTTGTTCGAATAAATACGTGCATGCTATACCATCCTCCCGGTTTCTCAACAAAATTTCACATTTATTTTACGTGTTTCCAAATATTCCTACTTTATTTTGACCTTGTTTCATTGTTGTACACAAACAAATTTCATCAATTTCATTCTACTTCCTAATATATACTGTATTGTTGCAGAATCCGATATTGCATTTTGATGCAACGGTAATGATGCCCGCGAGGCGAGACGAGACGAGAAATATAAAATATCGATCTCGTCTCGTTTTCGGATCTGTAATCTCAATCTCGCTCTCGTTCTCGCACTTTTTTTTGGGTCTTATCTCGTTCTCGCAGGAGAGTCTCGCTATAAAAAGAACCGCATGCGCACTACGTATTTACGTATGTATTTGCAATCGTATAACTATAATAAAGAGACGAAATACTAAATTCTGGTCACCAAATTATTTCAATATGGACAAAATGTTTATTCATTAGCGGTCACCACAAAATGTGGTTAGTAAATAATTTAATTTACCTCTAAAATATATAATTTATCATCAAATTGTGATCTCTAAACTATTTCAATACGAACGTCTGTTAACACATTCTGTCTGTCATCAGTAAAACGAATTAAACATTAAAATATGATTTTTTTGTAACTAAAAGTACGCTTATTCATTAAATATATGCCACTATTTAAGTAAGATTGTCATAAAAAACCGGTGCACTGGTAACCCGCCGGCAACCAATCACTCCGCTTCTCTCCCTGTTGGCTCCCATCGACGCTTAATATAACATCCTTTACTTTTCAGGGGCGACAATAGTTTTATTAACCGTGGTTTTAACTGGGGTGAATTAGGGGATGAAATATTAGAGAAAACTAGTTATATTGGATGCAATACCGATTTTGCCTTTATTTTTGCATTTCCTCGCTCCGGGAACAATACTAATCGAATCGACTCTAGATAGACTCAAAAAATATAGTGAATTCAAATAATTTTCACATTTACGTGTTCTACGCATGAATTAGCGTTGACTCCACTCCTCGTACGGTGCATTTTTCATTGAATTTATGAATCAAAGCTATAAAGTTAGAATACTTTTTTTTTCTCGCTTCTCGCAGTTGTTATATCGATCTCGCTTCGAATTTTAAACTGCAATCTCGCTCTCGTTCTCGTCTCGCATAATGCAACGAGACGAAACGAGATGCGAGAGTACTCTCGTCATGCATCACTAATGATGCATAACATCAGAATGCCATGATAAACAGAACAATTATTTGGACATTCAAGTCAAGTCAATATAAGAAATATTCAAATTATGTGATTTATTCCTCAAGTTTATTATTTTAGACTAAAGTAAACCATGGTAAGAACGATACACTAATGTTATCTGTAAGTATTAATGAATAGCATTATACATTCATTTGATTTTATATTCATTTTGTAGACTGTTGTTGACATGTCAGTATGGTAATAATTATTACCCTACAGATTATTACTTAGTTACCAGCCTACTTTTGTGTATGTAAACAAGGGTTCAATATCCTGAAACCGGTAATAGTATATTATTCAATGAGCATGTAATGTATGGTATTACTCATGGAAATGAAGTTTGCATCACGAGCGAACGCGAGTGATGTAAATCATTCGAATGAGTAATAACCATTACATGCGAATAGAATACTATACTTTATCCACAATTGTCAAATAATAACATATCAGTGACATATTGGTTTTGAAAAATAAGTAGAATTTTCTCACTGACAAATGCAAAAATGTTTTTGTTTACATAGACAAATCTAGTCATCGGTGTAGTTGTAACAAAATTATGAAGTGATTTGACATTTAATATAAAATCTTAAAACCGACTATTCAGCTACAATTCAAGCTTAAGAAGAAAATAAAAGTATGAAAAATGACAAAACTAGTGTAATTTTGGCTTTTTATGTGGAAAGAATTACTTATTAAAAGTAATTTTGTGTGTACTCTTTGAAAGGTAGGATTTGAATTTGGCATAACGATTGAATAATATTATTCCATTGAACTGTCAATATTATTCAATTAGTAACAGTAACGAAGGTCATTAATTGATAAAAATCGGTAGAATTATGGGTATATTATTTGACAGTTATGGATAAATACATTTATTACTTTGTAAAATTTTATTTATTATTTTACATACTTACTTTTTTATCTCTAATGAATGAAATTTGCAAATAAATATACAAACGTTTCATCATGGCTTATTTTAAATCGACATCTGCGGCAGTTATGATAGTCATAAAAATCCTAGCTATGTTAATAGCTATAAATTATACCTATTACTTTAGATAGCTGACTTCATGCAGTTTCAATAAATAAATAATAGCGTAATTAGGTAAACGACTCCAATAAGTGAATAAATTCAACATCATTGGAATATAAATGCAAATATAAAAGCACTTCGGAACTACAAAAAATAGAAAAATACTTCTCCAGTAATAGCAATATGAATAAAAACAGAAAGTAAATATATGTTTGAAATTCCAGATATTAATTAAAGCATTTATTGAATTCTTTTTCCTTTGAAAGACTCAATTTGCCAATTAATTACTCCGTCTCCATAAATAAAACAAAAATGCTAATTAATTTTTATTTCATTGAACATTCAAATACAAACAGAAGAAAAGTTAAAACTTTGTAAAATAAAAAAGTGTATAATGCACAATAGAAATTGTGAGTAGTAGCCAATAAGAGGCGAAAACGGAATTTCTGTAGTGCAATCTTTCTTCTAAAGTGGTGCAATACGCCCTGGGTGGCCTTTCGAGATTGCAGCGTTTAAAAACCCTGGATCGTTCTCTCGCAGGAGCGTCACGTCGACTTTCGACTCAGTCGGAATGAAATATACACGTTAAGACGTCGGGACGCGGTTGGCGTCGGCAGCGTGGGTTATAAATATAAATGGCGGCGGTGGTAGGCGGCAGCAGCAGACCATCCCGAGGGAAATGTAACGTGTACGGCTTAATTCACAAAACAAATTAAAGACTTGATATGAAACTGCAGACCGTGGATGATGAAATGATAGTCAAATACAAGTTATCCTAATAACTCAAAAACAACTGTAGAATTTAAAGAATAATGGGATATTTTGTTGTATACGAGTTTAGCCTTCTATTCAATTAAATACAAGGGTTAACTTGGAATTTGGAGTTTTATTTTAAATATGTTCAAATTAGTTTCTTTTTCTATTCTTTCCTTCTACTCCTAAATAGCTCGCAACCAATTTTGTTTTGAAATGTCGAATAATTTCTAAATAATCATGAATAGGACTGTTGTAAAAAAAATATAACTCTTCTAAGTACTAAATTTTTTTAAAAAAATTTAAAAACTTAGCTTCAAATTATAAATATCACGAAATATCCATTAAATGTATTTAAATTAAGTATTGAAATTGAAGTTTGTGTAACGTCTTGAAAAAGTCACTTCATTGAAACAGACTGACATCAAAATTCCTACATCTTAACATGTGAGAAACTATCGCCTACGTTTATTTATATAAATAAAGTAGGCGATGGATAAACTATTTTCCTATTGGCTATGAATAACGTGCTGTATGTACAGTGAGGTCACGCGAGTGGAGGGTTATTTAATTATTAACGAAAATAACAAATTATTATTATCTTTTCTATTACTATGAAAAATATGCATAAACTTTCATTGAAAATACTTTTTTTTCTATTTTGCGCCGGTAACAAAACTATTATAGCACGAAAAAGAGTTCGTTTATGGCTCATTCGAATGCTGTAATAGACTAGTTCAATTTATTTTTTAGGTTGGTGGCTATCAAGGTCAAAAAATATTAAATGTCAAATCTCGCTAAATAAACGAACACAAACAATTGTTAAGGTTACTATTTTTATATAATTTAAATTAAAATTAGTAATAAGAAGAGGAGAAGTAATAAAGTAGTAAAGTTAGAAAGAAATAGAATATATCGTTGAAAATTTTTCGGTTAAAAAATTATCCAATTGAATACCTGTATTTCTGATAACGTGTGCGAAAGTAACCAATCGAAACAAACTTTCACTTATAATTATCATAAGACAATTATCACTTACGTCATTAAGTTGCTAGGTAACAAACACTTTGAGACAGATAATTAAAAATTAATTGTTTTAATTTGAAATGTCGTTTTCACTATATGGCAGTGAAAATAAAGATTTCAATTAATAAAATTATTACTATTAAACGTTTGTATAATAAAACTGAATGTGACTTGTCTTCTCGTTATGTCAATCTAATTATCGTTACACACTTCACGCTGAATATAGTCATAGTGACATGTATTGGGTGATTTTATAATCACAAAAATTCTGCTAAATACAAATTCTTCGTAAATTTAATTAAAATACCCCTCGATCATTGATAAATACTTATAATTTTATCACAACTTCCTCAAGCACGCTGCTTTTATGTAATACCTCTCCGCCTTCGGCGTCGGGCGGTTACCAAGCAACGCGCTTTCGGTAACTGTCATAAAATTATTTCGTGTTATAAATGACGATTAAATGTTAGCGCTGAAAATTAGAATATTAAAACACATTTATCACCCAAACCGGTATATACAGTATTAATACAAAAATAATAACAAATCTAGATGACCGTCGCCTGGCCGAACCCGGTCACGCGGAATCCTCCTTCACGCCGTGATTATTTCTGTAAAAGAATTAACACATGAGAAATACTCAGTGAGGAGGCAATCATTTACAAAAGGTTGAGGCATTCAGACACCGTACACACATGTTGGCAACTACGGGCAGTACCGCTAGTTACTACGGAACCTCTGCCGCTTCGGTGGTGATCCGGAGACAATCCTCTTAACCAACTGGATCAGATCACTACAGCCCTAACTGCTGCTACCGTTGGCGACCACAGATGTGGGTCACTACAGCCTTCCCTGCTGCTACGCTGGCGACCCTCGAGTTCACACGAGCGGCCACTACGGAACCACTGCCGCTTCGGTGGTGATCCGGAGACATTCCTCTTAACCAACTGGATCAGATCACTACAGCCCTAACTGCTGCTGCCGTTGGCGACACCAGATGTGGGTCACTACAGCCTTCCCTGCTGCTACCGTTGGCGACCCTCGGGTTCACACGATGCGGCCACTACAGTACCCAGTACTGCTCACACGCACACTCACAATCATACACATGCTAGATTAACTCTCTCACCTGAATCACTATAATATCGATGTTCTCACACTGAAATCTAGAAATAAACTGAAATAAAATACGTGAATACCAGTATCATTAAATGTAGCTCTTATCCAACAGCATCGGTTACGTACCTAAATAGCTAATTAGAGACAAAACATAATAAATTTAATAAAAATAATCTTACGCAAAATAATATCTGTGACATTCGTAATTATCAATGTCCTCGGGATATTATAGCTGAAAATTGATGTTACAAAAATAAGGTTACGCCATATACCTATTAACTAAATTAGTAAGTATATGGGTTACAAGGTACAAAATAGAAAAAATAGTATAAAAAACTCATTTCATAATTGTCGATTATTTTGTTCGAAGGGTTGGGAAACTCCGCTGCGCGTCGTTACTCAAACTTCCTTCTCACAAAATAAATTGACAATTATGACATTCGTTCTTTAATATATTATTATATGTTACGAGTACATTATTGTGTATTAATGTTAAGAATAACAGGTACATTGTGTGTTTAAAAAATGTAAAAGCGGCTCATTGCAGCATTATTCTCTTCTTCGGACAATAACCTTGTACTTCCGTACATATATTTAAGCCCAAAAAATCAAATGAGTATTCTATCACTTTTTTCTTTTGTCAAAAACTATAGATAATGTTCTCAGGTTAATTCCATATTTTCGTTCAAACGATACTTTAAAATTGATTAACTAAGTTCTAACTAACATAACTTCAAATGGCAGATAAAAAAGTGACTTAAAAGATAGTGTAAATTTTGTTGTCCTCGACCTATACCTGATATTCTTATGCTCACTAATTCTAGCGTAATTTATTAATCTACCATACAAGTGAAAATGTGAACATTAGGAGAGAACAGGAAGCTAAAATTGAAATTTAATTTTGTTAAACATTACTTTTTATAAAGGAAATTAATTTAAAGTTAACTATCAAATTTAAACTCATCGAATTGTTAGGTAATTATTATTTGAAGTCTCAGTTACACAGCATATATTCTTACAAAACCGACGTTTTAATATAAATGTATTATAAGTTATAAGTATTTATAATTATATAATAAAATCTTACTTATCCTGATGAAGATTTATGAAAGTGTATACCGAAACGTCGTTTTTGTAAGAATAAATGCTGCATGACAGATTTCGTTTAGTTGTTATAATCTAATTTATACCACAGTCGAGAAATTTATCCATATATCTGAATTGTTATTTCGAAGATCTACAACTCGACAGTAAATAGTAAATAAAAGTCATGTCTTAGAAGAGTGAATTACGTCACAGGCTATGCGGATTCTTTCAACCCTAATTCGAATTTGGACCAAAGGAATTACTGCAAATTATTTATCACATAACAGTATCCCCTTTAGAGAAATTTGCACAAAAGCTGTGGGTGGCTTTGTGATTCCTTTTACGAATATAGTACAAAGGTAACGCCATCATCGAAATTTGCAATAAACTGTTTGATATACCCAGCAATTAAAACAAACTGTGAACGTAAATTTGTTATTTTATACGTGTATGATAGTTGAGGATTTTTTTGGATAGAAGCTTCGAACGATATTATAATCATTCATTGTTGAAGTATATAGTTAGACGACGTTTCGCCAATTTATGGTAATTACGTTTTCGTGACTTCTTCAGAAACTTTTCTACAGAAATATTACTGAATTCAATGATTTTCTCTGACTATTACTATTTAAAATAACAAACAGACGAATGAATCCTTTAGTGGATTTTGTTCACATTGTTATGGTATGACGAGCGAATGAAAGTTGACGTTTAGATTATTTAATAGATGTGGTTTCTTTTGTCAACATTTCCCTATATTTGATTTGAAAAGAAAATTGACCCTTATGTATTCCGTTACAGAAGATTATAATTATATCCAATACCAAAAGGCATTTAGCACAGGATTCAGGAATGTATTTAAAAAATTTAATACCGCAAATTCTAGTTCGTTTGTCTCAGGTGTAAACAACCCTCGAGTCGGAATTACTGCTGGAGGAAATTAAAAATAATCCTATTTCATAGAATTGCTAAACTAAATAGTTTAAAAATCAAAATATTTGGTGATAATCAACATAAACGAAAAATGTTTAAAATATTTTAAACGCAACCCTGTTCGGATATTCAGTTACCCTAGTCGGCCATCTATTTTCAGCCAGGTATAGTAATGTATTTCTATGCTTTCTTAGTCCAGTATTTAAGTGGGTTCATACAAAATTTTGTTTTACATATTCTAGTGAAACAGTGAGAATTTCTACAAGATTCTTTCGACTTGTGTATATATATATATATATATATATATATATATATATATATATATATATATATATATATATATATATATATAACACCCTAAACACCCTATATATATATATATATATATATATATATATATATCACCCTAAACACCCTATATATATATATATCACCCTAAACACCCTATATATATATATATATATATATATATATATATATATATATATATATATATATATATATATATATATATATATATATATATATATATATATAGGGCGTTTCCATTAAAACAACCAGCGCTTTTTTGGGCGAACTAATGACTTAAAAAATGTTATATACAATAAAATGATCAAGAATAATGCGCTAATTTAATAATAATAATAATAATAATAATAATAATAATAATAATAATAATAATAATAAACCGAAAATTCGACCAGTGGTTCTCAAACGGCAGAACAAAATTATATTTTTTTAAATAGTATCCTATATAATTTTTTAGCCCATTAGATAGATAATTTCAACGATATAAATTCGGCATAGGGATGTATAACAATTATTTCGAGAAAAATGTTATTAAAAATAATGTTATAATATTACAATAGGCTATGCAATACACAGGTATTGACACGTCTGTTGTCTAGTTACGCTAGTAGTAAACTCATTTTTTATTACATTATTTCTAGTTTTTAATACCATTTTTCTCGAAATAATTGTTATACAACCCTATGCTATATTTATATCGTTGAAATCAGAAAATAATATTCTATTTAAAGGGCTAAAAATTATATAGGGAGCCATTTAAAAAAATATAATTTTACATCGCCGATATTAATAATAACAGTTTTAATTCTATTAGGCATTGTATCCACGGTCCTGCGTATTCTTCTGTTAGGTTTATTGTCTCATTTGTCTTGCAAGGTAGGTTTTACTGTACGCACTGGATTTTTATAGATGTTTTTATATTATACCATGTGCCAAAAGTAAAGTAAAAAATAAATCTGGACAAGAAGATAACCCTTTAAAGGACGGTGGAAACATTATCACCCGCCATTGGGCCCACAGTTTTTGTAAGTTTAGTCAAAAGAATTTGGCAGAAATTTCTTATTATTTGTGTAGATTTTATAATTTACTATGAGCCGGGTCTCGTATAATCGACAATATGTATTTTAAACGGAGTATGCATAATAAATATACATGATATGCTGATAGAACTCATGTAAGAATGTATTAAATAAAATATTATTTGGATAAACTGATTGAAGTTTGCGGTAATCGAGATTTCATTTCCGAAAGAAATTCGTCGCTGTTGTAGTGGCTTAGTGAGAGGACTTATATCTTGTAAATCTCGTATGAAAGTGGCAACATCTGCTGCCGTCGTCGCTCTGCGTATTCACCGTTAAAAGCATTTTTCTCGAGTATTTACATTTTACACGAATATTTCTTCAGCTGGCGAACGGGCTGAATTATTCACACACACCAGCACAGTACAGCACATGTGGCTGGCGATGCTCGCTACTCGCTACTCGCTACTGCTAGAGGGGCGCATTTAAAAGGCCAACATTTTATGCCAGATTTTCTAATCCACATCTTTTCTTCTCACTACTTTTTCACAAGAAAAATAATAACGTCACCAATGTTTTCTCTATATGACCATTTTAAAGAATAAAGAATTAAAAATAAAAATTAAATGGCAGATATAGTTCATATTTCTTCTGGTAGAATGCACGTCATCATTGAATGTTCAAATGAAACAGCGGGAGATATTTTTGAGTTTACATATATGTCATAGATACAGTGTGTTAAAAAACTCGAAGTAGGCTATGAACAGAGAAACGTATGTCTGATCATTATTTATTTCAAAAGTCAAGTTGTCAAAATTGATCTTGAAATGTAATTTTAAGAACTATTTCACTCATAAATATATAAACCAATCCAAATTCAGGATTCTACCTAGTTACCAAGTTTCACTTCGGCAAAACACTGTCACAAAATTTATTTCGCACCTTTTAAGCCAATATGATGTCGTATTTTTACAAGTAAGTGAGTTTTGATAAGTGAAATTTTTTTGACGTTTTACAAATATATTGTTTCCTGTCAAAGTCTGTATAATTTCAGTGTTATCAGTTTTTATTAAAAACGAGTCGATTCGGACAGGAATCTATTTAAAACGTTGAAAAAGCAAACTGAAACATAATGCCTCTAAACACAATAAAAATTACAAGATTTTTGTCAAGAAAAAAATTATATAAATGATTACCTGATTTTTATTTTGGAAATAGTCATCCGAATACCATTTATGGTTAAATTTTATCCTGGAAAAATTTTCCGATTGCTTTTTTTTGTCAATGTCAATAAATTGCTAGGCAACCGGCTCTCGTAACAATCTGAAAAAGTTTCCGGCAAAAATTTAACACTTATGATATTATATATGATAAAAGATCATAAAAAATCTGGTGTGGCCAACACAATACCTCTCGCCATTTACAGCCCGAGTCACAAAAAAGATTAAATTATTTGGATTAGCGATTTTTTTTTGATAGTTTATTCCTTAAAATATAGTTTAATCTAATCCAAGTAACTACCTTTTTTTAAACCCCTCAACATGATTAAATCCCAATTACAGAGTGGGGAGACAAAGCCCCGAGGGCACTCATGGCATGAGGCGTTGCTTTAACCATTGAGCCACCGGAACTATAATAAAATAAAGATTAGCTTAAATATTTTTGTGAATCGTTAATTTTTATTAATCTAAATACGTACCTACATATATACTTATGCTGGAAACTATTGAATTCCTTTTCTATTGTTCTATTTACTTTTTCCTTTTTAAAACGTTACTAATATAATTTTGAAATGATTAGTTCTTTGATAGTGACATTTATTCGTCAGTTACACACATTTGAATAACTACATTTTGTTTATTTAAAGCGTAGGCTCTGGGATTTAAATTATAGATTATTTATCCATAAAATATATAGAAAAAGTATTAAATTTTCTATACATACACATTAATACTTTTTCTATATATTAATCTCGAAAAAATAACATTTAAAGGTATTTTTATATTTTGCGTTCATAATGAAGTATCGTAATGACCTTCATTTCGATACGCAATTTTTTGTTTTAGACGATTGGTACTAGATGAAGTTTCTTTAACCCATTTCTACCTAATTTATTTTTAGTTAATTGACAATTCATTTTAATATAATGTCGAAATTTTTATTATTTTTTTTATTTAGGGACAATTTTAAAGAATGTTTAATAACTAATGTATCCGTTGGAATATTTTGATGAAAATTGGTATACTTATGTTTTTTAGTACGAGGAATTGACTGGTGAGGTCGTTGAAGGTGTACAGCACACCCATTTTTCGGTATGAGGATGGTGTGGTTTAAAAAAGGGTGGAAATTTTTAAAAAATTAAAAATTCTGAAAATTTGTATTTAAGTAGTTTGAAGGGTGTAGATTTAAGATTTTAAAACCACAGGTCGATATCTCTTTTCGTGTCCGAGATATTCGGCCTCAAAACTTTGCTCAAAAATGCCCATTTTTGGGTCATATCCCAAAAATGGTCAATTATACACCGCTGGCGATATCACCATTAGATTCTACGAGCAAAATTACATAAGCATACCAATTTTCATAATTTTTGAACAACTATTACAATCTCCAGAAGGAAAAGTCTGAAAATTACCAAAAATCGCAAAAAATCTAAGGTGTACGTACCCTTGCGATTTTTTCAGTTTTTGACAATTTTAAAGAATGTTTAAAAATTAATGTATCCGTTGGTATATTTTGATGAAAATTGGTATACTTACATTTTTTGGTACGAGGAATTTACTGGTGAGTCGTTGACGGTGTACCGCACACCCATTTTTGGGTATGAGGATGGTGTGGTTTAAAAAAGGGTGGAATTTTTAAAAAATTAAAAATTCTGAAAATTTGTATTTAAGTAGTATGAAGAGTGTAGATTTAAGATTGTAAAAACACAGGTCGATATCTCTTTTCGTGTCCGAGATATTATTTTATTATTTTTTTTTTATTTGGGGAAGATTATTTACATGAATTTGTACAAAAGGTTACAAATATAATCACAAAGTAAATGTTATTGTATAAGGCGCAAAATATAAAAAATAGTATAAAGAACTCATTTTATAAGACTTTCTTTCGCACTTGTCAATTATCATTCCTGATGATGGCATGTAGCCGAAACTAGTTGAACAATTATATTTATTTCGTGGACATCACCAAGTGTGTTAATTAATTTTACCCTTTGAAAAATGTTCCACCAAGTGCCGGCAACGTCCTCAATTAATACTATGTATTTTATGTACCTATTACACAATTATTTTTGGTGCAAATGGTATTTAATTTAATTATTAAGAATAATTTAATTTAATTATTAATAATACAACTAATTTTGAATGTATTTTTGATAAACATATTTTTAATGAAATATGAATTAAAACAGCAGTAAAAAAAGTTTCCTTAAGAAAAGTCGAATTTTCGTTTTTCGAATTTAAAAAAAAACTCAATACCGGAGTATCAGAATGGGTATAGTTTAGGCTTAGAAAATGGGGATATATACCGGACAGAATATTATTCCCTGAAGAAAGGACTTGTCCGGGTAAAAGAGGACGTCTGGAGAGCCTACATTATGTATGTTGTAATATATTCTGTTAATAATGCTAGTAGGCGTAGTTTTTAACAAAAAGTATCACAGTTAATTTAATAAGCTTCGTTAGATGAACAAAATATTAATTACATAAATTTAAACAAACATTGTAATAATAGTTCATTTAGTCAAATTCTCACAAATGGTTTGTATCTAAATATGCTATACCTTTCAGTGGATTTGGAATTGAAGTAACTCGAGAACATACCTACCTGAAACAAAATAAAATAATTAGAATTACATAACAAAAACAATGGAAAACAAATAATTAAGAAAGGTAATAATAACTTTATAAGATTCCACAACTATCAACTATCGACTATCGCGTTAGTTTGTTCAAAGAATGCGGGGCAGTCATTTGCGCACTCTAGTTCTGAGATGCGCGGTCGCCAGCTTTTATACAATGAAGACGGACGGGGTTGAAACAACAAAAATAGTTATAAATAAGAATAACAGGCGCCACGTAATTTTTCACAAGACAAACATGGAATTTTTATGTGTTTACTAAGAGCGGAAAAGCTACGTTCTGCACTGGCTACGCTAATAGGCAACTTTAATAATATTTCAAGTAGTGTATCGCAATTTGGATACACATTAAAGTCAATAGAGGAATATATTTCTACAGCATTTTTTAAATTTATTTCCTTTGAAGGAGATTGAATTAAACGTAGACATTTAGCGCGCCACATCGTTAATTCAGCAGCAAATATTTCCAGTGAATTAACGTTTTGTACATTTAATAAAATAATTTTATATTTTTGCCGCAATATTTTGG
Organism: Harpalus rubripes; assembly: GCA_963082715.1. Lineage (NCBI taxonomy): Eukaryota > Metazoa > Arthropoda > Insecta > Coleoptera > Carabidae > Harpalus > Harpalus rubripes. The sequence goes on from OY720448.1 coordinate 105,142,227, forward strand.
TAGATGTTTGCAAGTCTTCTGTATTCATTGTTGTTAAATTATGGGGAAGTAAAACACTTAAATGAAATGCATTGAGAGTATCTTTAGAAAAACGAGTCCTCAAATCGTTTATCATAAAATCTAACATGGGAATAAAAATACTTTTTCTGTAGTATTCTTCTGTACTACATGATGTATAATTATCTCGATGAATTTGTTTTTTAGTTACTCGTGACAAAACAATAACGATGTGGACATTTTATAATGAAGTATTCTGGAATGCAATCAAATAAAAATGAAATTAAATTGATTTTTATACCTTACAATTGTCTAAGAAAAATACTTACAAGTATCTTTAGTTAAAATAAGCTATACGAAGTATTCAAATATTTTATTATGTACAACGTATGTAACCTAATAGTATATTACGTATTAATAAAACTGCGACCGACGTATTGGCGACTGGCGAGTCTATTCCACTATACAGAGTGCCCAGCATAATAGTTGTCAACTTACCCTGAATTATTTCATATCAAGTAACCAAACGACGATATTTACGAGATAATATATTTTTTTAAATTATTATTTTATTAAAATTTACCAACCACCAAGGAGGGGCGATCGCCACCAACGCTCCCCGCTGGATCCGCCAATGGTACCTATTCACATCACAACTGATAAAACCGATGAATAAAAACAGTTGAGTAGACCAAAGCAGGCTGTAGAAGATAGTCTAATTGATATATGAATTTAAATTTTAGTTTAGAAAAATATGAATATTTTAGGAAATATACATTTCAAGCTTGACGATAAATATCTGCACGGTTGATTTTATTTTCTCTTTTCATTCCATCATCCTGAAATAAATAAGAAAGTCAAACGGGGCGCAAATATTGCATGACGCCAATCCGGCTGGTTGTGAGCAGTCAGCTGGCTGAGCTGGCAGCTCGCGTGCTTCGTGTTCGTACCCTTGCGGACTTTTTCTAATTTCCAATGTTGGTTTGATGCCTCCGCCTTCGCCTGCGCTTTTTGCTGCACACTGCACACGTGCTCGCACATTCAAATTGAAACGTCATACCGTTTTTACGCGTCGCGCAGCACACTTGATTTCCTCGTTGATAAATGCGCACCTCTATGAGGAATGATTAATAACTCGCGTTTTCCTCTCGAGGAGCTCGAGCTGTACTGTAAGTCTCAGGGTAATTACCAACCCACCCTGCAAATAATGAACAGGCAAATGAATTGCTGAAAGATATGTACGCACGCTGTATTTACTCATGGCAAAATGATTGATGCTTGTATTTCTTTATGTGATATTACCAATTTATTTTCCCTTTGTTACTCCGATTCCCAAGCGAAATTCTGATAAGATGAATTATCATAATTATTGTGATATATGATTCTTGTTGCTCTATCATTATTTTTAATATAATGTTATTATACACGCATTACTTTTTTACAAATTCTTTGTTAAATTTAGAAAACTGCTAATGCTAATGGCCAGGGACTCGAACCGAAAAATTTTAGGGTTCGGATACGGTTAACGGTTTTTACATTAATAAAAATTCGGTATCGGTTATCGATTATGGTTTTTTTGAAAATATTATATCGGTTTCCGTTTCGGTTAAAAAAACAAATAAATTTCGTTTTCGTTACGGTTTCGGTTCTTTTCGGTTTCGGTTTAAATGAAAAATTAGCTTTGTTTTTATTTTTTGCAACATGAAATATATATTTAGTACCTATTTCGTAATGTAATAACATTTTAATTCCATGTTTTTTACTTCCTTGTAAAAAGTAAAAGAAGTATTGTATTCGCGAAAAATTTCGGTTTCCAGATTTCAACGGAAATATCCATTTTGGCCATCCCTGAATCCATTCTGACCAATTTCGTCGTAACGTCTGTACGGACGTACCTACGTATGTACGTATGTACGTACGTACGTACGTATCTCGCATAACTCAAAAACGGTAAGCCGTAGAAAGTTGAAATTTTGTATTTAGGACTTCTATAACATCTAGTTGTGCACCTCCCTTTTTGGTCATTACATAATTTCCAGAAATGGTACTTTATTTGAAGCCTGTAATAGATTTTAATGAAAAAACTATATTAAAATATAATTCAAAACTTTTCAAATTTAGTATATAAGACTTTTATATCAATTGGAATAACATAGCAGATTTTGATTAAAACAAGCTAACCGGAAGTGATATATTACCTGAAGTTGTTAACAGTTTTTCTTGTATAAAATGGTTTCATTTTGATTTTAGAAATAAATGCTTCAAATAAGAGTTTTAGAGAATTAAATTCTGCGTCTAGCACATCAAGTATTCCTTTGTATAAACGAGATATGTAAATTTAAAACTTATATACTTTTTGGTTTTTGTAATGAAGCTTGCTATGGATTAGCACAAAAAATAACAAAAAAATAAAAAATAGATGTTAATGTCAAATTACGTCAAATACGTGCAATTTTATAATTGAGTCTATACTTCATATTAGTCTTGCGAACAAGGAAGTCGTGTGGTGTCCACATCAGATTTTTTAACAACTAGAACTAATAGATATATTTGGCTTGTTCGGAATTCAAAATTCGAAAAGAATCTGTAATTATTTTAAGATGTGATCTAAAAATAAAAATCGCGGTTCAAAAAGTAACTATAAGTTAAAGTTTTCTCATTAAAGTTTTTGCAACAAAAATTAATTACGTTTCGTAAATTATTAATACATTAATTTTAAGTTATAATAATAATTCTATTCCAATAGTAATACGTAAACTAAATGGATGATTGAATGAAAAATGCCAACAAATTAGTAATTTTTTTATTATAATTGCAAAAAATAATTGAAAATCGAGTAAATGCCTTAATTTTTTTTTAATAAGAAACTACTTTTTTATGAACTCGAAGGTGTGCAAAGTATTTCTATTTTTTATTATTTTATTTTAAATATACGGTTTTAGTACCGATATTATTTCGGTTCGGTTATGTTTTCGGTTACAGACCGAATTTATTTTTCGTATCGGTTTTCGGTTTCCATATTTGAAAAAATAAAATATAGGTTTCGGTTTTCGGTTACGGTTTCATAAAATGTCAAATATCGGTGCGGTTTTCGGTTACGGTTTCGTTACGTTTCGGGTCCCTGCTAATGGCATTTTGAATACATTCCAGTAAATTTATGTACGAATAAATGGTTTGTAAGAAGAATATATGATTACGCCGAATGTTATTGAATGAGTAGAAATAAGTTAATGTAGAAAATTCTGTCATTAGCAGGCCCGGATTACCCACAAGACCAACCTAGGTCACCACACACTACCTCACTCAAATGCTGCATGCCAGCTATCGACAGGCGGGAAAAAATTCACGCATGCGCACGAAGGTCAAAGGTCGGCCCATGCAAGCGCATTTGATTCAAATCCATCAGGTTTTCGCAAAAAAAATAAGGTCGGATACTTTTCTAACAGACCTCGTATGTGTACATTAAGCAGGGCATCGAACCCAAACCCGAACCAAACCAAAACCGGAACCAAACCGTAGATTATCAAAAAAAATTCAGTATATCGAACCGAACCTGAACCTAAAACCTGAACCCGGAACAAAACCGCAAATTTTATTGACGCTTGAACCATAACCGCACCCGAACCCATCACTAAAAAAAAATTAACCTGAACCTGAACCGAACCCAGTTTCTGGCGGGTTCGCTGCCCTGACATTAAGTCACTAACCTGAGTGCTCATCTATTATTCTATTCTGTCATCACGTTTTAATGTTAAATTTTTAAGCCGTTAATCTGTAGATAAACAAAGACTTACCTGTGGCAAAAAAATTGATATTTAGTTTTTAATGAAAATGTATGTCTTTCAAATCAGATCAGACTTTTAAAAATATTATTAAAATATGTACTCCTATAAAGTAAACATTTAAGTTTTGTTTACTATAGAACGAGCTATGGAAGTGTCTGTTTGATATATAGATTGCTGTTATGCAATAAAAAATCTAAAATTCAGCGTGTATTGTTAAACTTTTCAATCGAGCATTTCGTATTTCAAGAATATCGAATTTCAAATAAAATAGTACGTCGTAATAGCCTCCGCTCACTGTATATGCTCAGCTTTCGATATAAATCTTCATAGGAAACTTTAGTCGAAATTCGAGATTCTACTACAAACTTCTCGTTGGCACTGCATATCTTCAAATCGTTTAAGTCGAGCTGCACACTTCTTTTCTATCTTTTTACTTTATTCCTCCCTACTATACGTATATTAGACTTTATACTACACGTATAGTTCCAATAAAATATGGTTAAAATAATCATTTTAATGAGAGAAGTTCTAATATCAGTTACGCATTTCTTGTACAATAATAAATAAGAGGAAACATGTATTCCTGAAAATCGAGTACTGGAGTCAAACAATGAGAAAGAATGGTGGTACAATGTACTACGAGATCTACGACTACATTTTTAAAATTTTAACTTAATCTATTGAGATATAAAATATTTCAAACTTTGTAAATAACAGTGCATAGCTTGGTACTTAAGACAAAGCACTAGAAACAGTTATCTTTAGTTTAAAATATGAACTGGGAACTTATGTATTTTGTTTTAGTATCGCATTAAAATTTTACGTAGGTCACCACAAGATTAGAGGAATTTTTAGTGGCTCTTATACTGTTTCCAAAAAATATTTTAAAAGAAATTTATATTTACCTAAAATAACACAAACAACACAAATTTTCATCAAGATAAATATCTACTAATATAAACATAAAACACATATACAGATAGGGTTGATCAAATGATCAGTCTGATATTCTTTTTACTTTTACTATTGTGATCTTCTCCTGGACTAAAAGGTAGTCAATGAAAAAACTTGAATAAATACATGGGATTACATTGGCACAAACAACTACTTCCATAACTGTGTCCAATGCAAGTGATATAACTCTATGACAATGTTCATAACCATCGAATGAAATAAATACACCTTGGAATAAAAATAGTACATTAAAACACAAGTATCATAAGGCAATCTGTTAACTTACGAGTCCAAGTTTGGAAAACGAGCCGCAAGGCGAGTTTTACAAAGGACGAGTGCGTCAACAGGCCTTATGATACATGTTTTTTATACTATTTTTTCTATTGAGGTAATTTTACAATTAGATTTTTTAAAAAAGGACTTGTCAAAATATGAGTTGGTGTTTTTTATCAGTTATGTTGGTAGCGCTTCCCTAAAAATTGAAATTTCACATTTTGACAGTTTGTGTATCTTGTGATTTTGTCTGATTGTTTACATTAAAACATTGTATCAAGCATTATACAATTATGAAAGAAGAAAACCAATACATACAATGAACTCCAAGGTTTATTAATGAACCATCTTGATTTGACATATCGGTGGTTCGTGTTGGTTATCATAAATAAAACTTGAATATGGGATTGAAGGACGTTACGTGGACCATCAAGCCGTTTTATTGAGAAAACAACATATAAATAAAACTCTTTAAATAATGAAATACTTTAATGAACAATTTATTGATTTAGACTTTTACTTTCCTCCACCATTTTGTCAACACTCACTGCTCATTTGCACAGATAACGGAACCGCTGTTCTTACAATTTTTACTACAAAACATATATGGCATATATTCGATAGTTCGCCACAACGTGGAACTGGAAATCATGGAAACGTCAACTTTTCATATTTGTTTTCTAGTAGCCGCCACAAATTGAGTAGACAGTGTCAACATTTTCAAGTAACGTGCATCATACATTTCATAACCTGCCTGAAATAACATTACATTCAATTCAAAATTACTTTACCATAAATTTAAATTGTAATAAATAAAACTTACCGTTTTAATTATTTTGACAAAGTAAACCTGAGCGCATTGTTTCTTGTTTCATAATTTTATAGTTGAAATTTCAACTTCACAGATTCTTATTCTTTCTTAACTAACACAGCTGTTGCTATAAATTTCTTTTCTTTCTAGTCGTATCACCTATCACAATTAGAAGTAATATTTCCACACGAACAATTTACCATTTTGAGGTTATCTGTCAGTCATGAAGGCATGACTACCACCTCTAGAACATGAAAGGCGCCAAAAACAGTACATTTATAGATCTTCTAAACGTCGTGTTTTCAGTGATAAACAGTGCTTTTATAGACTCATAAGAACACCAAAATAGAAAAAAAAATATTTGTGTTTACAAGACTGGGCATGAGTACATCAAAAGCATAGGGTTGTAGGTTGTAGTCCCGATAGCTTTGGAAGCCCATGAGAACACGAGCTAACACCTAGGAAGCGCTTTCTACGATACATATACAAATAAACGAGTATATAATTCTCCATCGAATTCAATCTAAGTTTTCCACAATCCATCACATAATCTTGGTTTGAAACTTGGCGGGTTACTTCAGTGACAGGAAGTGCAGTCCGCTGCATTTCCGGAATGTGCGAGTAGCGAAGTTTAGTGCAGTCGGTTGGGCGTGATGTCGGATGACTGTAGTCTGTAGTAGTGGATGGACAGACGGAGTTTAATCCCTGACAGCATGCCAGCGTCGCTCACCACTTTCCAATCCGATCAAGAGCTCATGGTACTCCGGTACTCGGTATGTGGCAATACACAAGCTAGTAGAGTGGACATACTTACAACCATTCAAGTGTGAACGTCATTCGGTTGAGTAATCCGTGAAAGGAATTGTTTTTATTACAAAAAAAAATGTGGGAAATAAATTGAATTTAAGTTAATTAAAAATTGTGTGACTGGGGCAGTGAAACGGGCGACTTGAAAAAGCGAACATGTATATATTTACAAATTTATTTATACAACCTTAAAGTACATAAAACAGTATTAAAGAAAAGTGCTTTTTTACCTTCCGTCACCTTTAGGTAAGGAAGGTATTGTCTTTGGTCAAAAAATTCGGTTGTGACTTTTTGATGAATAAGCACGTTTTAGGGTCCCTAGAATATGTATGTGTGTGCGTGCGTGCGTGTGCGTGTGTGTGCGTGTGCCTGTGCGTGTGCGCGTGTGTGTGTGTATGTAACAAAATTTTCGTCTACGATAACTTCCATACTACAATTCTAAAAATTATAATTCTTTCGTATTTCTCTTCTTTACATCCATGTGAAGAGCTGATTAGATTTTGGTTAGAATTGGACAACCAGAAGTACCGTCATTTGAAGAACAGTTTTTCTTGAAAAAACTATGTTAAATATCATTTTTCACATTTTATGTTACTATAAATATTAAAGAATATTTTATTCTCTATACGATTTGACTGCATTTTATACTTAATATTAAATGGATATACAGTTAAAAAATTATAAAGAAATTAAATTTTATAAAGTAGCCATAGCTATGGAAACAGCTACTATTTAAGAAAATTTTGATTGAAAGATGTCAGTGTCAAATGAAATTGACATAGTGTGTTTGTCTTATAATTAAGATCTTTTGCTATAAATTTTCTGTATGAAATTTGTACAAAATACATAGAACTGACGGAAGGTAATGTGCTGGCCACATCAGATTTTATTATTTAAGTTTTATAAATAATATCTGCAAAATGAGGTTCTTCTCTACGCAAACTTCTTCCAACTGCGGCTCTCACACGCTCAAAATTCTCGAGTTCGCACTGTTCTCATTTTCTCACCTTTCATTTTGTTTGTTAAAGCAGTGTTTCAAAATTTTCAACCCACATTTTAATTGCATGCGCGGAAGGTACTAAACGATTACGATTTATCGCGAATTCAGGAAACGAAGATGGGGACATAACTACCGTTTGATAACACCTACGCCTTTACAGCGAACGTTTGTTACTGAATTGCTTTAAGTCGAGGAACGCAACGGTGACTTCAAAAATCCCCTCCTTACAATACCTGAGGCGCCTTGTTCAAAATTGCCCGATTGTAGAAAGCGCTTATAGCAATACCTCAGACTTTCAGATTCAGATCTTCTGTGGAGAATATTGCAAAACGATATCAAAATTGGAAATAATTTTCAAGGTCTGATTTCGATCAGATTAAAATTTGTACCATTAGAATCACAATTGATTACTTGACACCTTAGTCATGCTCTCAGAATAAATAATTATTATTAAATAAATATCTATAGTATTCTCCACTAAATACTAAAGAAAACTATAAATATTAGGCTGCTACTTATTGAAACAGTATTTAAAATAAATGGTCTATATGTAATAATACAAAATCTAACCTCAAATTTAAATAGATCCTAATCTAGTAAAACCTAACCCGACTTGACTAAATATTATATGTACTGATCATTTATTATTCAAAATACTGACCATTCATTTAAATAATTACTGACCAGAAATATTTGTTTTCCGGAAATGGACTATGTCATATTTTGAGTCAGAGCTCAACGTTTCGCCCGCAGTCGTATGGGGCATCTTCAGGAGTAAGGGGGATAGTACTGTCTTAAACAAGGTTACCCGACGTGTCAACCACGCTAGAGGCCGAGTTTAAGCATCAAGAGGGGAGACTAATATAAAGATACGGTAGATGAGCAAAGCTAATGAGGACCAATGGGAATCGAGTTCGTAATGGTAGATTGGGCGTGACGTGTTTCGAGAATCACCGGTTTCCACATGTGGCTCAAGAAATAGCCATCATTTGAAAATTCCCGCATTTTAGCTCCTGTCTTTAGAACTTTAGAAATATGGAAACATCCTAATAACATCAATCGGGATGATGGCTATTTCTTGAGCCACATGTGGAAACCGGTGATTCTCGGAACACGACACGCCCAATCTACCATTACGAACTCGATTCCCATTGGTCCTCAGTAGCTATGCTCATCTACCGTATCTTTAGATTAGTATATAACTGTCTTCTCGGCCTTCCTTTCGTCACTTGGTTTATTTGGCCTCTAGCGTGGTTTACACGTCGGGTAACCTTGTAAACTGAGTCCCCCCCTCTTTTTGCTTAAACTAGGCCTCTAGCGTGGTTGACACGTCGGATAACCTTTCCTCCTGAAGATGCCCCATACGACTGCGGGCGAAACGTTGAGCTCTGACTCAAAATATGACAGTCCAATCCCGGAAAACGAATATTTCTCATGACTCAGACTGTGGAAGCCTACTTAATTAATTAGTGACCAAATAAACAGAAGAATATTAACATACCTAATAATTAGTATGTACCGTACTGTTACCAATAATTTTGAGTATTGATATTGTTTTCGAAGTAATGAATAAAATGTTGCAATTCGCATATTACCAAAAATTCATCGCAAATTGTACTCCAGAAAAATGGTACTTCCAAGTTCTGTACGCCCAAATTAAATTGAAAGGTTTAATTTACTTAGGCAGTACGACTGTTTTCAGTAGAAGTGTTTCTGTAAAAAGTGTCAGCCTATGTAAAAGGTTAATCTGTCACAGAAAAGCATTATCTTTTCATTTAATAAAACAACTTCCCTTAATCCTAAAAACAAGCACAAAAACATCATAAATCCTCTTTTTCTTGCTCCCTTGTAAGTAAGTCTAGCAAACATCTGAATCATTTCTCCTTTGCAAGTATGATTCCATCAGATAAATGCATCACATCTACATCGTACTGGCCATGATTCAGTGCCTCCCTCGATGTCTGAGCGGGTGCTAATCCCTCGAGTAGAGGGCGCTGTAACTGATGACGCATAGGGCTCACTACAAGCTAACTGCGATACAGGGGGAGAATTCGATCATGTAATGGAGCCTTATGGAAGGAATTCTCGATACTTGCCACCGTTATTAATAAGTTAAGGGGAGTTACACCATGTAATTTACAAGGGAAGATTGACTTCACGACAATTTGTTTCATTAGGATAACTTTATATATCCGCAATACGGAGAATTGCCAATTACACTATTTTCACAATATATTTTACTTCTTTTCAATATACTCGTATAAATACAAATGTTATAAATTCATTGGAAAGAATGGCTGAATAGAAGAGCTTCTTTAAATACAATTATGAACGGGGCCGAGGCGAAAGTAATGTGTTTAGATAGACATAGATTATTGTATCATGAATGCATGCTTGTATAAATATAATCTTTTATTCTGTTAAAAACGGCCCACCTGCCACCTCTATTTCAGGTAACGCTTGACTTGTAGGGATTCCGATTTTAAATCGATTTTTTTGTATATCGATTTTCTTACTTCCGATTCTCGATTTTTTAAATCGATTTTTATACGTACGATATTTGTAGGAATCGATTTTTACCTTCCGTCACCTTTAGGTAAGGAAGGTATTGTCTTTGGTCAAAAAATTCGGTGGTGAGTTTTTAATGAATAAGCACGTTTTAAGGTCCCTGGAATACAATTTTACTATTTTTACGATGATGTCTGTATGTGTGTGTGTGTGTGTGTGTGTGTGTGTGTGTGTGTGTGTGTGTGTGTGTGTGTGTGTGTGTGTGTGTGTGTGTGTGTGTGTGTGTGTGTGTGTGTGTGTGTGTGTGTGTGTGTGTGTGTGTGTGTGTGTGTGTGTGTGTGTGTGTGTGTGTGTGTGTGTGTGTGTGTGTGTGTGTGTGTGTGTGTGTGTGTGTGTGTGTGTGTGTGTGTGTGTGTGTGTGTGTGTGTGTGTGTGTGTGTGTGTGTGTGTGTGTGTGTGTGTGTGTGTGTGTGTGTGTGTGTGTGTGTGTGTGTGTGTGTGTGTGTGTGTGTGTGTGTGTGTGTGTGTGTGTGTGTGTGTGTGTGTGTGTGTGTGTGTGTGTGTGTGTGTGTGTGTGTGTGTGTGTGTGTGTGTGTGTGTGTGTGTGTGTGTGTGTGTGTGTGTGTGTGTGTGTGTGTGTGTGTGTGTGTGTGTGTGTGTGTGTGTGTATGTATGTGTGTCCGTGTGTGTGTGTGTGTATGTAACAAAATTTTCGTCTGCGATAACTCTAATACTACAATTCCAAAAATTATAATTCTTTCGTATTCCTCTTCGTTACATCCATATGAAGAGCTGATTAGATTTTGGTTATAATTGGTCAACCGGAAGTACCCTCATTTGAAGATTTTAACAGTTTTTCTTGAAAAAACGATGTTAAATATCATTTTTTCACATTTAATGTTATTATAAATATTAAAGAACATTGTATTCTCTATAAGATTTGACTGCATTTTATACTTCATATTAAATGTATATAGAGTTATAAAATTATAAAGAAATTAAATTTCATAAATTAGCCAGCTATGCTAGAAACAGCTACTATATTAAGAAAATTCTGATTGAGGGATGTCAGTGTCAATTGACATATTAGTAGTATTTGTGATATAATTTTACTCGAAATATAGGATCTTTTTCTCGAAACTCTCTGTATGGAATTTGTATAAAATACATACAACTGTCGTAAGGTACATTCAAGAAATTTAGAAGCTTTTGCAAGGAACTTTCTGTATGGACTTTATAGAAAATACATAGGCATTTTCGAAAATTCTACCTGTAGATACCGCATCTACCGACTGTGTTTGAAAACACGAGTGGTAAAAAGCAACGACCAAATATAACTAGACAAAACTTCATTTGGTGCAATTGACATATTTGTAGTATATTTATATTATAATTTTACTCGAAATATAGGATCTTTTTGCTCGAAACTTTCTGTATGGAATTGTATAAAATACATACAACTGTCGAAAGGTAATGTACATACAAGAAATTTAGAATCTTTTGCAAGGAACTTTCTGTATGGATTTTATAGAAAATACATACGCATTTACGAAAATTCTACCGGTATATACCGCATCTACCGACTGTGTTCGAAAACACGAGTGATAAAAGGTTACCGTGTTCGAAAATTGTTCAAGGATTTAATCTCAAAAAAAGGTAGTGATGCAAAGCGAAGCACGCCCGTTAAAAGTGTTCAAAATAGGACTCTGCTCAGTTTGTTAACTACGTCAAATTTATAACCTGTTTCAAATTTTTTCATAGGTTATGGATCTACCCTGTTTACCACTTGCGTTCTTAAAATATCGATTCCGGTAGCTATAACCTGATAAAAAGCTGTTTACCGGTAACAGTTCACCGGTAGAATTTTCGTAAATACCTCATATAACTGACGGAAGGTAATGTGCTGGCCACATCAGATTTTTTTCTTTAAACATCGAATCGAAATAAATAATATTTATTCAAATAAGATATTAGAGAAATTGTTTTTTTTGAGTTGGTAATTCGCATTGCGCATCTCATCTCACTTTAGAGTTTAGTCGCGTCGTGTCTTGTTGTGGCAGATGGTACAGTTCAGCGTAGCCAGCGTTATGAAAGATAGATCGCAATTTTTATCATTGCTATTGCCTTTTACGTCTTTCACGTTCGTTTAGCGTTTAGGTATTTTATTGTTAAAATTTTATAAATGCCACTTAGAACTTTTTAAAGAATTACTTAATTAAGCTTTCGGCACCCTCCAAGCGTAACATAGGATGAAAAAATTACATGTACATTAAAACTTTTGTAATTTTTTCCTCTTGACGAAGGCACTTAGAGGATTCCGAAAGGTTGATTAAATAAATAGGAGTAGTTTACAGAAGTAAAACAATTTTTTCTTGTTTAATTTATACTATGCAAAATGCTTTTTTTGTTGTATTCAGTATATGTAATAAATGTATATATATAGTCATAAGCAAGAGTATTTATTTTTTTATTTCGATCTTTGTAAATCGATTTTTTCACATTGATTTTTTTGTTGAATCAATTTTTTTTATTCGAATCGAATCGAATCGAGAAATCGATTTTTTGAAAGAAAATCGGCATCCCTATGACTTTACACTGTGGCCAAGCCAACTACCCAGGATACATCAGGCCTACCTAGCCAGAGGTTTTTTGGACACACGCACACACGCACACACACACACACACCCACACACCCACACCCACACCCACACCCACACCCACACCCACACCCACACCCACACCCACACCCACACCCACACCCACACCCACACCCACACCCACACCCACACCCACACCCACACCCACCCACACCCACACCCACGCACACGCACACGCACACGCACACACACACACCCACACACCCACACACCCACACACCCACACACCCACACACCCACACACCCACACACCCACACACCCACACCCCCACATTTATCGCACAAATTTACAATATCAATGAAGGCTTGCGAAGTGACGTCTTGTAAATGTGAATGCGATATCAGATAAACAGAATGGCACACCCAACATTGGAAAATAGGCCAAGTTATTATTTATGTCTTGTTACAATTTTTTATACAAGGAAAAATAGATTGAAATATGTGTACCTATGTATAAGAAATACTGCAGGTTTTAATGGCAGCTAAAGCAGAGTTCTTTTAATCAAATAAATGAAAAAGTTCATTATAAATAACAACACCCATAACAAAATAAGCAACTTCAACTTCCGCAATTTCATGGGAAGAAAATGAAATATGAGCTTTACACATGTCGATATATGACTACCGTTTTTGTATAATTTAGTATTGCGTGTTCCGTGGATCACTTTTACTTGCATGCTTACGACAAAGCAATTTTTATGTGAATCCATAAAATAACAATTTATATAGACAGATTCTTATCTCGAACATAAAAAAGGTTTAGATAGTTAATCAATGTCCTTTATTCATTCCACATTATTAGAGCAAACTAACAATTTTCACATTTACTCCTATATAGTTTATTAATATTCTTATTAAACAACTAAACAAAGAATTTGCACATTTATTAAAAAATTGACAGTTATTACATTGTCGTTTTATTTGGAAAAATTTAATAAACTGTTGCAGTTTTTCATATTACGCGAGAAGTTTGCAGGTTTTTATACTTCTACAATTAAAACGTGACGTGGAATATTAACACAAATTTTATTTTATATAATCAAGCGCATAATTTCATTATTTAAAGAAATTTATATTTCATATTTTTGTTGTGAACTCGTTTACTAGGAAACTTTATATAAAATAATGACGAAATTCTTTCTATCCAGGGAAATATTTTACCTCTTATAAATTAACTTTTTACCTCCCGTCATACCGTAGGTAAGGGAGGTAATGTTATCGGTCCAAAAATTCGATGGTGAGTTTTCAGTAAATAAGCACCAATTAGGGTCCCTACAACAACACGTTTTTACTATTTTTACGATGATGTCTGTGTGTGACGATTTTTTCCTCCACCATGTCTTATTTACTTGAATATTTTCAATTTATTAAATTTTCTATTCGACGGACTCGTATTCAGCTTTTCCATTTATATAAATTATTGCACAATACTATTGATGATCCTTCGTTTTTAGACCAAATTAATATTCGTGTACCACCATTTAATACTCGCATTTCATACATTTCATTTGCATCAAGCACGTACAAATATATTGTTACAGTTAGTGATGCACGCGAGACGAGACGAGAAATATAAAATATCGAACTCGTCTCGTTTTCGGATCTGCAATCTCGATCTCGCTCTCGTTCTCGCACATTTTTTTGGGTTTCATCTCGTTCTCGCGCGAGAGTCTCGCTGTAAAAATAAGCGCTTGCGCACTACGTATTTACCTCGGTATTTACGTATCAGTTGAATTACAAAAGACAAGTTCGCACCAAATCGTCCGTCTTCCGTGTATTTACAGCCGTATAACTATAATAAAGAGACGAAACACTAAATTCTAGTCACCAAATTATTTCAATACGAATATCTGTTAATACATTCTGTCATCAGTAAAACTAATTAACATTAAAAATAGTATATTACTAACCGAGGTGGAAAGTGTTTCATTGTCGAGGGCGAAGATAGTTAACCAAGGCGCGAAGCGCCGAGGTTAACTATAGCCCGAGACAATGAAACTTTTTACCGATGTTTGTATACCTACTATTTTATTCACAATCTGAAATAAAAAAATAATATGTGATATTTAAATAATAATAACCTAACATAAATAAACGAATGGTCTGAGATTGTTCATTTGTCACATGAACTGTCACTTTGATTTCTAACCTTATATACTGATTTCATTCATTACTTGTATTATTTACAAGTTTATTCCATATTTTTATCAAATAAATTGTAAAGATGCTTTGATACGCATTGATCTCTCAAAGCGGGGGGCAGCTATTTCCCGCCTCGAGGTTGGAAAGTATAGCGTGAATATAGCTGAGGTTGGAAAGTGTCAACTTTCCAACCCCAGCTATCTTCACGTTATACTTTCCAACCTCTTGGAATATGAGGTTAACAATAACTAACTTCCCAACTTTTTAAAAGTCAGAAATCGTCATATTTCTAACCGATTGTGAATAAAATTATTTTTTGTACCTAAAAGTTTCTACACTTTATCATTAACTATAGCACACTATTTAAGTAAGATTTACTCATAAAAAAGTGCTACACTGGGAACCCGCTGGCAACCAATCACTCTGCTTCACTCCGTATTGGCTCCTCTCGACGCTTAATATAAGATCCTTTACTTTTCAGGGACGACAAGCATTTTATTAACCGTAGTTTTAACTGGGATGAATTAGGAGCTGAAACTAGTTTTATTAGATGCAAAACCGATTAGTCTTTATTTTGCATTTCCTCGCTCTGCGACCGATATCATTCGACTCTAGATAGACTCAAAAAAATATAGTCAATTCATATAATTTTCACATACACGTGTTCTATGCACGAATTACCGTTGATTCCACTCCCCGTACGGTGTATTTTTCATTGAATTTATGAATTAAAGCTATGAAGTTACAAATACTTTTTATGGCGAGACTCTCGCGAGATTTCTCGCTTCTCACAGTTGTTATATCGATCTCGCTTCGAATTTTAAATTGCAATCTCGCTCTCGGTCTCGTCTCGCATGATGCAACGAGACGAGTCGAGATGCGAGAGTACTCTCGCCTCGTTGTGCATCACTAGTTACAGTCACCATTATATTAACGCATTTACACATTCGCATGAATGGCGAGTCGAATCGCAAGACGAGTGGCGTGGCAAATGTGTAGTCTGTCACTTCGTCATTCGCCTCGGTCTTCGCCTCGCAGCTCGTAGCGCTCGCTCCAGGAGCGGTTTTTGGGGACGAGCCAAAGGTTTGTGGCGATGCGGCGAACTCAGTCTTTACACTCGGCAAGTGTGAAGACGGTCATTCGGGTAGTGGGGACGAACGTGCGAATGCCACTCGCGAATTTCGGCGAATGACGAGGCAAAACACGGGTGCAAATGTGTAGATCCGCCTTATATGATGCTTAATTCGTTTCATGTGATAGAAAATCAAACTGATATATTTCAGGTTACTTTTTCTGATTTCAAAAGGAATGTCCTTGCTTTTAGTGAGTATTAACTTAATTGGTTACTGATTATTTTATTTGTATTATAATAAGACATATTTATAATAGTAATTCTTGATCCTTGATGTATTTCTATAATTTGAATTTTTTTATATAACCATTAATATAAAATTCTTGAATTCTGGATAAACTGCAATTTAGCCCTAAGATGTAACGCGTAGTGAAATAAATCAACAGTTAAATAAAAAATACGATAGTACAGTAAAATAAATGGTGTGAAAATTATTAGTCGTGTTAATTGTTTAAATAAATAAATAATATTAGTGTTTAAGCAATTATTTATGTTCTTAGTCTTAAATAAAATTAAATTTATTATTAAATAGTAATAATCGTTTTTATTATCGATTAATAAAAATTATAGAGAATTTTAATGAATCAGAGAACAGTAAACAATTAATTCAATTAAGAATGTTTCTATTAACCCACACAAACAAAATTAACCTTTACTGCATCCATCTCTGTCTAACTTGTGAGTGAGTGTACCTCATCATAGTTTCCATTCCTTGTTCCTTGGAGTATCGAAAGCAAAGCGAAACATTGTCGATGCACGGAGACAATGAAATGAAACAAACAGTGAAGCAGGAGCCGATGCTGAGCATGAAGTGAGCGTTGCAGTTCAGAGTGAAGTTTGCAGCGGAAGTTCAGCGTGGAGCATGCAACTATGTTCAGAACAGTTCAGCAGTTTCCGGGTCCGTGTTCTCTGCTTATTGGCACGAATTCAAATGAGGACTTGGACTGGGTATAAGTACGATTCGAGAATCGAGTGTTCCTGTTCGACTAACTCTAGCAATGGAGATTATCTTGTTGCCAGATAATTCTAATTGACGACTGTTTGTATTGGAGAATAACTAATTTAATTTAACACAAACGCAAGTTTTTCAAATAAATTACAGTACAAAAAGAAATTAATTCTTAGTTAAATTTTCTTATAAAACAGTTTTACTTCAACTCGGCAAAAAATAGCTGATTCACGGCCGTGGCGGCTAAAAATCTCGCATATCGAGATTTTGGTAAATGCGTACGTTTTAAGGTACCTAGAATCCAATGTTAACATTTTCACGATAATGTCTGTATGTATGTGTGTACGTGCGTATGTGTGTGTGCGTGTGTACACTATTATTCACGAAAGATGACTATTCAAGGTCATTTGTTCGAAGAAAGAATATATATCAGTTTACAGCAGTAGCTTAGCAACATTTTGTATTAGAAAGAGAAAGATTATTTGATCTATGTTTATATAATTTATGTGGTGTGACAGATATACGTAAATAGTGGCTTTACTTTCTAACACACTATAAATAATAATGACGTATGTCGTAGAATTACAGATACCCAATTATCTACTGCACTGCCCTCTGTGCTAATATTTACCCAGTGGCGTTGACGTTTAAATCAAATTATTATTCCTTGGTTTATAAGTTAAGTCTATGTTATTGTATTTTGCAAAAACACAAGTGAAGAACATAAATCTTTCAGAAAGGCATTATTTAGAAAGAAACATCACTTTCAAATAAATTACTCTTATTTTTTCAGTTAAAATGTGTACATAAATATTTCATGTTGCACGCCTATGCATCTGAAATGCAATGAAGTTATCTGTAAGGAATATTATATCAGACAGCTCACAAATGACCTTGAATAGTCATTTTTCGTGAATAATAGTTTATGTGTGGATTCTTCACTCTAACTCAAATACTATCACTCAGAAAAATTTGAAACCTTGTATTTCGACCTTTTTCTATTATGCATGGAAAGAGCCCATTAGATTTTGGTGCAAATTTGATAACCGGAAATGGCACTTTGCTCAAAATAGTTTTTCTTCGAAAAATACCTTTAAAGGTTATTTTTTCGAGATTAATCAGATTTGCATTAATACTTTGCACATATTTACATATTTTATGGATAAATTTATAAAATTATTTATAATATAAATCCCGGAGCCTACGCTTTAAAGTTCTTAGTTACACAGTTATTCAAATGTATGTAACTGACAGATAAATGTCACTGTCAAAGAACTAATCATTTCAAATTAATAATGGTAAAATTTTAAAAAGAAAAAAGTAAATAGAACAATAGGAAAGGAAATCAATACAGTTTCCAGCATAAGTAAATATATAGGTATGTATTTAGATTAATAAAAATTAAAGATTCGCAATTTTTTTAAGCTAATCCCCATTTTTGGATTAGTGAATTCTATTCTATCCCGGTATTTGAAATTTAATCTTCATTTTATTGTCTTACTTGTATTAGATTAGACTAGACTATATTTTAAGAATTGAACTGCCTAAATTAGAGTAAAATTCGCTAATCCAAAAATTAGGATCAGCTTCATCTTTTTTGTGACTCGGGCTGTAAATGGCGGGAGGTATTGTGTTGGCCACACCAGATTTTTAATAACAATAAATTGTGTTTTTTTACCTTCCGTCACCTTTAGGTAAGGAAGGTATTGTCTTTGGTCAAAAATTTCGGTGGTGAGTTTTTAATGAATAAGCACGTTTTATGGTCCCTAGAATACGATTTTACTATTTTTACGATGATGTCTGTATGTGTGTGTGTGTGTGTAACAAAATTTTCGTCTACGATAACTCTAAAACTACAATTCCAAAAATTATAATTCTTTCGTATTCCTTTTCGTTGCATCCATATGAAGAGCTGATTAGATTTTGGTTATAATTGGTCAACCAATGCAGGTTGCTTCTGCAAGGAACGTACAAGTGGGTTTCTGATTTACTTAGACATACGGTATTTTGTGGTTAAGTTGACGCGTGCAGGAATCGAACCCTGACCTCACCCTGAAGCATCAGATAACACCAGTGGCGGATTTAGAAAATTATAATAGGGGGGGCACTAAATTCGGAAAAACAAATTTTAAATATATAGGGTGAGCCCCTCCCCCACCTCTCTAATTTTTGTATTGTATTGTAAAAAAATGCTTATATAAGTTTTATTATTTTAAATATACTATTCAATGGCAGATGTAAATATTTTTTACCTTCCGTCACCTTTAGGTAAGGAAGGTATTGTCTTTGGTCAAAAAATTCGATGATGAGTTTTTAATCAATAAGCACGTTTTAGGGTCCCTAGAATACGAATTTACTATTTTTACGATGATGTCTGTATGTGTGTGTGTGTGTGTGTGTGTGTGTGTGTGTGTGTGTGTGTGTGGATGTGTGTGTGTGTGTGTGTAACAAAATTTTCGTCTGCGATAACTCTAATACTACAGTTACAAAAATTATAATTTTTTCGTATACTTCTTCGTTACATCCATATGAAGAGCTGATTAGATATTGGTTACAATTGGTCAACCGGAAGTACCATAATTTGAAGATTTTAACAGTTTTTCTTGAAAAAACTATGTTAAATATAATTTTTTCACATTTGATGTTATTATAAATATTAAAGAATATTTTATTCTCTATATGATCTGACTGCATTTTATACTTAATATTAAATGGATATAGAGTTAAAAAATCTGATGTGGCCAGCACATTACCTTCCGTCAGTTCTATGTATTTTGTATAAATTTCATACGGAAAGTTCCTTGCTAAATTAAATATTCTATGTCTTGTACATTACCTTCCGGCAGTTGCATGTATTTTATGCAAATTTCATACAGAAAATTATTATTTAGTGACGTTTTCTATATACAGTGTAATGTATCTGCAGAAATAAAAGATTTATTATTATTATTATTATTATTTCTTGTACATTACCTTAAAGCAGTTGTATGTATTTTATACAAATTCCATACATAAAGCAAAAGATCCTATACCTATTTTCAGTAAAATTATAAGACAAACACACTATGTCAATTTCACATGACACTGACATCTTTCAAACAAAATTTTCTTAATATAGTAGCTGTTTCCACAGCTATGGCTACTTTATGAAATTTAATTTCTTTATAATTTTTTAACTCTATATCCATTTAATATTAGGTATAAAATGCAATCAAATCGTATAGAAAATAAAATATTCTTTAATATTTATAATAACATTAAATGTGAAAAAATGATATTTAACATAGTTTTTTCAAGAAAAACTGTTAAAATCTTCAAATGAGGGTACTTCCGGTTGTCCAATTCAAACCAAAATCTAATCAGCTCTTCGCATGGATGTAACGAAGAGAAATACGAAAGAATTATAATTTTTAGAATTGTAGTATGGAAGTTATCGTAGACGAAAATTTTGTTACACACACACACACACACACACACACACACACACACACGGACACACATACATACACACACACACACATACAGACATCATCGTAAAAATAGTAAAATCGTATTCTAGGGACCCTAAAACGTGCTTATTCATCAAAAACTCACCACCGAATTTTTTGACCAAAGACAATACCTTCCTTACCTAAAGGTGACGGAAGGTAAAAATTATAAAGAAATTAAATTTCATAAAGTAGCCATAGCTATGGAAACAGCTACTATATTAAGAAAATTCTGATTGAAAGATGTCAGTGTCAAGTGAAATTGACATAGTGTGTTTCTCTTATAGTTTTACTGGAAATATAGGAACTTTTGTTTGTATAAAATACATACAGCTGCTTTAAGGTAATGTACAAGAAATAATAATAATAAATCTTTTATTTCTGCAGATACATTACACTGTATTTAGAAAACGTCACAAAATAATAATTTTCTGTATGAAATTTGTATAAAATACATGCAACTGCCGGAAGGTAATGTACAAGAAATAGAATATTTAATTTAGCAAGGAACTTTCCGTATGAAATTTGTACAAAAAACATAGAACTGACCACGGATCACCTCAACTACAGATAGGACAGCTAATGTATTTTTCGAAGTACAAAATAGTGACATCTACAGATTGCTTCCATGAACTAACGCACACTGTGATGGCTTGGTCGGCTTGGTAGTTTGTGACATAGGAGACATGTCATGTATAGATAAATTGAAATTTTGAATTTTTAAAATAAAAGTCAATAAGAAAATGGACCTTTCCAATTTAAAGAGATAGAAGATATGCGCAATGGGGATCTGCGCATAGTAAGAACAACTGAGATCTATGACGTTTGATTCTAAAACATTTAGACGTAAAATATGAGAATATCTCGGATAACTTTAAAAAATCTTATCGAAATAAGTTACAAAAGCTTTTATTGAAGGTAAAATGTCTAACGATGCAAATTTTCACTGAGAATACAGGTATTTTAATGACTGCAATATTTTTGACGTTTCGTTTGACAGCCCAACTGGCAGTTGTTCGCGCCATTTTCTTACTATTTGCAGCGATAGAAAGAGATAGCCCTTAAATTGAAAAGGTCCATTGAATATGAGTACATACATATATTTTAAATAATCACAATACAATAAGTATAAATTAATTTCTAAATAAATTTAAAATTAGTTGTCAGATAGACATACACTTCTATTTTAATTTCTGTTTATATGTAAGATAAAAGGATATTGGAAATGGTACGACATTTCATCATTAAATATAAAAGTAAACGTCTATTTGCTTCTTTGCACTGCACTTTATATCAAACAGCACAATGAATGTTCATCAGCTTATTGAATTTCAATTCCGTATTACGTCAAAAAAACACAGTTAATACACTTTAAAACTGGAAAAATCTCGAAAAAAATCACTACTGGCACTATAACTAATTCTATAAACTATTACAAATTGGATTACCAAATAATTAAAGATCTTAAAGCGTACGTTCAATGACATGTGTGATGACTTATGTGACTTTACAATTCAAAATATAGCAAAATGTTTTGAACTCAAAGGTGACTTAATCCATTTTCTTAAAATTTAAGCACTGTCGCGCCTCTACAGTTTGCTTCCTGGTACTATGAAAGTGTTTGGGCACATTCATTTAGCTGTCCGGTGCCTGGAACTGACGGAAGGTAATGTGCTGGCCACATCAGATTTTTTTTATTTAATTTATTTAAAAAGTAATGTTTTATAACAGTTAAATTTAAAACTGAAACTTTCCACTTCGTTTTGGAATCAAACAAAAATATCGATTATGATTTCGGTTAATAAACACATAGGTAGTAGGTATATGGACTTCAAATATTGGTTAACCGATTTCCAAAATAGTATTCTTATTCTGTCAATGATAAAATAACCAGCTTCATACGAATACATTCAATTTGAATTTTTTTGTTAAATATAAAGGTATTGCAAAAATAGTAAAATCATACTCTTTTAATCCTATTATGTATTCAATGTAAAATAACTATAAAGGTTACACGTACCGATAAGCGAGAGATAATTTAATAAGTGTAATATAACTAAATTTAACGCAGTTACTGTTTAATGTAACAATTAAGCCTATTCTAGTAGGTACTTATTAAAAAACACAATATATTAGACGTAAAGTAATTAAAATTCGTTTAATAAAAAATATTTATCAAATGCAATTTTCATTGAAAATGAATTTGTTCCTCTTTTTCAGTTTTAAATGAATATTCAAATATTTATACATAACACAAAATAGAAATAAAATAGTTTCACAATTTTTACGTATTCATTGGTATATGTATTAGTATTTCATTATTCACTATCAGCAAATCATTAGGTTCGTATTTAATGGAAAAACCAAATGTAATTCATTTCTATAAAAAAAAAATCAGTATCTGCCAGTTTGTTTACCAGTCTTCATCGGTTTTGAACTATTAATTTAATAAAATGAAATTTTAATCTTTTATCTACTAAATATACAGTCTATTTTTTCATAACAAAGTAGGTAATGTACATACAATAATAATAAAAATTGTTTATAAACAAAACCATATACCGAGCGTCTACATTAAAATATCTCTTTAGTTAATACTTTTAGAGCAAAAAATGAGAGTACAAAAGTTGTGTAGAATTAATAATTACATCCAATAAGCCCAATGTTACCAGATAAGCGTAACTTAAAATATTTTTAAGTTGTTTGTAGAGTGTCATGAGAAATCAAATATACAACTGCATTGTTTTGTATTGTTTGATATTTACAGTTTGTGTATATTTAATCTTTACCTTAATTTAGGCTTTGTACCTCAATTCATAATTAATATTTATTTAGGTCTTATTTGTTTCATTTTATTTCTTCCAGTGAAATATCAATTCAAATACTAATTTTTTTGTTGGACTGTTTACCTCTCCATTATTTGCGCTTCAATAATACTTCAAATTCTAGCAATTAAGGCTCATTCACAGGTATGAAAATAAAAATAAAATTATACATAGACATAAAAATAACGATATAAACAATAGATTCTTATGACAGTGTTCACAGCTATCGAAAATAAAAATAAACATAAGACATAAGCCCAAGGATTTGCAAATGTTAAATATTTTACACAAGCATAAGCACATACATAAGCCTCAACCAATTAAAACAGGTGTAAAAGGAAATGTCATTGTGAACTGTCATTTGAATTGTCATTTGTACTTCTTCCAAGAAATGAATTTAAATTTAATCAAAAGGGCAAGTTTAAGGAAAAGGATTGCATGTATAATTGCATACAGCTCTTCTCTGCATCTTCTTCGCCTATTGATTTAAAAAATGCCTTAAATAATTGTGTTATAAAATTTAAATGTTATAAATAAAATATGTTGTATTCAATTCGGATACCGCATTCAAATCTGACCGACTTAAAACTTCAAAATTATTTTCAATTGTTGTAGTCTCTCCGCTATAGCTTTGAGAGCCAGTGAGGTGACGCCTGGTAAACGCCCCCAACAGTACAGTATGTTACGGAAATCTGTGAAAAGAAGCAGACTGGTGCTTTCAGAAATATGTACATACATACTTACCGCCAAATTTATTTCCTAACTGTCCCCATATATAGGCTTTTAACTTTTTAAATTAATTTCATAAAATTTCATTTTTATATACAGTATATAAAGTCATCCATAATTTCACAAAATAAGGGTAATTGTCAAATATGACAACTACAAGTACATGAAGCTGTGAATTTTTGCATAACTATGGCAACTTCCGTTTTATTTTCGAAGCTGTGAACACCAACCATAAAGTCTTATTTATAATTTTATTTATATGTCTTATTTTCGTAGCTGTGAATGAGCCTTTAGGTATTTTGCAAATGTCAAACTGAAAAACTTGAAAATCATATGTTTTACTTTTCATAGTAGAAATACTAAAAATCACACAATAGTTTGTAAGTATTTAGGGCAGTAAGTGATTCCTACCGGATGAGAACGATATCGGTAGAAGAGCACTTCCTGACCGCAACGCTTATTACGTTCAAAATCACAATCACTTTACCGGTCAGTAATTTGTAAATAAAACCTACTATCTTGGAAACCCTATCGGTAAACTTAAAAAAAATCCGATAGTGCAAAAAAATTGTTACAATTATTTAGCAGTTTTCACGATATACAAAAATATTTGACTAATGAATTTGCTCACTAGACGCAGTGTTTAATTTTGGACAACTTTAATAGTTTTGCTTTAATTAATAGATAAAGAGAAATTGCTACTTGTTTAATATTGTATTTCCTATGTTCAGAATAAAAATTTGATGTGGCCAGCACATAACCTCCCGTCAATTCCATGTTTAAAATAGCAATGAGCTTTAAGTAAAGTATCACTTCCGATTGATTGTTTGTAAACAAAATCTAATTTTTTGTTCCAATAAATAGAAAAGTCTGTAATACGAAATCTTGGATTTTTATTATGTTTTACCTCGAAAATCTGTTAAGAGCTCCAAATTAAGTACCACTTCCGGTTTATCATAGGTTTATTCCAACATACCATCAAACCAGTTTGTGAACGGTCGGGTACATGCGCAGAGTGAATTTAGTGTTCCAACATGAATTTCGACTGAATCATGTACTAAGCGTCGGTTGTTCCAACATAAAATTGATCAAACATGAACTGGTTCGTGAACGGTCGAATTAGTCAGTGAATTTTTAGTTGTACTGTTTGTCCGGGTCATACGCAATGCATACAATTCATTAGTAACCTATTTTATTCAGTATTCTTTGTCAATTATTAATAATGGATTTTATAAAATGAGCGGTTCGGAGGGATTTTCCAGACATTTGATAAAGTTTAATTAATTTTCTAATATCTCTTAAAATTAAATTTCAAATTTCACAATTTATTGTTGATTTATTGGGCACGTATTTATTATCGATCGCTAGGTAAGTTAAAGTTTTGTATTTTACAAAAAATCTTCTATTTTTTAATGTGAGTTGTTACGGCATTTGAATTTCGAATTTTGAACTAAAATTACAGTTCTGCACCGTTCCAACACAACATAATTCTGCATCAGTTCAAAACTAGTACTTCATTAGCGCCTGCGTAGAAAATAGAGCATGGACCGTAACATGAACGATACGCAAACTGTATGTTGGAACAAACCTCCTATAAGTATAGTCAAAATGTAATGTGATGTTTCATATTATACACGAGTTTTAAATACCAAATTTGATAAGTTTTGGATCATGTTTTAACATATTTTTTCAAGAAAATCTGTGTATAGCTTTCTGTAAAGTACTACTTCCAGTTTATCAATCTTTGAAAAAACTCTAATATGTCGTTCTCATAAATATAAAAGTCTTAAATACCAAAATTGAAAAGTTTTGGATTGTGTCAATATATTTTTCACGAAAATATATTTAAAGCTTTAAATAAAGTATCACTTCCGGTTTATCAATGTTAGCCAAAATCTAATATGTTGCTCCATTTCATATAAAAATCTTAAATATCAAATTTGACAAGTTTTAGAATATATCATAATATATTTTTCTCGAAAATCTATTCAGAGCTTCAAGTAAAGTATCACTTCCGGTTTACAATTTTAGACAAAATCTAATAGGTCTGTTCGTTTCGCTACTTTGCGTCTACGGTTTACTGCCGCTTCCATACAAAGTAGGTATATGGGCGCGGCAGTAAACCGTAGACGCAAGGGTGCGAAACGAACAAACCTAATATGTCGTTCTCATTAATCTAAAAGTGTTAAATACCAAATTTGACAAGTTTTGGAATATATCATAATATATTTTTCACGAAAATCTGTTCAAAGCTTTAAGTAAACTATCAGTTTCGGCTTATTAATTTTAGCCAAAATCAAATAAGTTATTCTACTTGCTATGAAAGTCTTACATACTAAAATTGAATTGTTTTGGATTGTATTTTAACATAATTTTTTGTTAAAAACTGTTATGAGTTTCAAGTAAAGTATCACTTCCGGTTGACCAATTTTACCCAAAATCTAATCAACTCTTTATATGAATGCAGAAAGCTTAAATACGGAAGATAGAAATTTTCGGAAGTTTGTTGTAAGAGTTATCGTGGAGGAAAAAATCGTTAGACAGACATCATCGTAAAAATAGTAAAAACGTGTTGTGGGGACCCTAATTTGTACTTATTTACTGAAAACTCACCATCGAATTTTTGGACCGATAACATTACCTCCCTTACCTACAGTATGACGGGAGGTAAAAAGTAGATACCGGTATATGTGCAAACCAATGAATCTTCGAAAAATGTATAGTGAGTACACATTGTCTGCACTCTATTTATTTTACTTTTAATCGAATGAGGTTTGCTACATCTTTGTGTTGTGGAAGATTCTGTGGCATGTAACAAATTTTTCCTTGATTTATGTTTGTTGGTTATGAATAATATAATTTTAGTGAAAAAGCGGAGATGCAGCAACAGAGAAGCGTAATTAAGATTTTTTGCTTTCAACTTGGTAACGGCTTGGATTAAAAGCTTCTAATGGATTAAAAATTGTTTTTTGCCCTAAAGAAAAATAATATTTTTATGGTGTTGCCGAATTAGTGATTGCTGTATTCCCACGAATATTTAATAAACTCAAACTTGTATGTACCACAAAATAGACAAGATGCATTCTAGATTAAAGTTAAACAAATAGTATATTAAAGAACGTGTTTTATAAGACATGTTTTTTTCGCACGTCAAAATTTAGAAAACGAGCGTTAGCGAGTTTTCTAATTGACAAGTACGAAAGAAAGTCTTATAAAATGAGTTCTTTATACTATTTTCTATATTTTGCGCCTTCTACAATAACATTTACTTACTCAATTTGTGTTTATATTTGCAACCATTTGTACATTTTCATGTAAATAATCTTCCCTGAATAAAAAAAAAAAAATAATAAAATAATATCTCGGACACGAAAAGAGATATCGACCTGTGGTTTTAAAATCTTGAATCTACACTCTTCAAACTACTTAAATACAAATTTTCAGAATTTGTATTTTTCAAAAAATTTCCACCCTTTTTTAAACCACACCACCCTCATACCCAAAAATGGGTGTGCGGTACACCTTCAACGACCTCACCAGTAAATTTCTCGTACCAAAAAACATAAGTATACCAATTTTCATAAAAATATTCCAACGGATACATTTATTATTAAACATTCTTTAAAATCGTCAAAAACTGAAAAAATCGCAAGGGGTACACCTTAGATTTTTTGCGATTTTTGGTCATTTTCAGACTTGTCCTTCTGGAGATTGTAATAGTTGTTCAAAAATTATGAAAATTGGTATACTTATGTAATTTTGCTCGTAGAATCTAATGGTGATATCGCCAGCGGTGTATAATTGACCATTTTTGGGATATGACCCAAAAATAGGCATTTCTGAGCAAAGTTTTGAGGCCGAATATCTCGGACACGAAAAGAGATATCGACCTGTGGTTTTAAAATCTTAAATCTACACCCTTCAAACTACTTAAATACAAATTTTCAGAATTTTTATTTTTTAAAAAATTTCCACCCTTTTTTAAACCACACCATCCTCATACCCAAAAACGGGTGTGCGGTACACATTCAACGACTTCACCAGTAAATTTCTCGTACCAAAAAACAGAAGTATACTAATTTTCATCAAAATATTCCAACGGATACATTAATTATTAAACATTCCTTAAAATTGTCAAAAACTGAAAAAATCGCAAGGGGTACACCTTAGATTTTTTGCGATTTTTGGTCATTTTCAGACTTTTCCTTCTGGAGATTGTAATAGTTGTTCAATAATTATGAAAATTGGTATGCTTATGTAATTTTGCATGTAGAATCTAATGGTGATATCGCCAGCGGTGTATAATTGACCATTTTTGGGATATGACCCAAAAATGGGCATTTCTGAGCAAAGTTTTGAGGCCGAATATCTCGGACACGAAAAGAGATATCGACCTGTGGTTTTAAAATCTTAAATCTACACCCTTCAAACTACTTAAATACAAATTTTCAGAATTTTTAATTTTTTAAAAATTTCCACCCTTTTTTAAACCACACCATCCTCATACCCAAAAATGGGTGTGCGGTACACATTTATCGACTTCACCAGTAAATTCCTCGTACCAAAAAACATAAGTATACCAATTTTCATCAAAATATTCCAACGGATACATTAATTATTAAACATTCCTTAAAATTGTCCCTAAATAAAAAACAAATAATAATTTCGACATTATATTATTAAAATGACTAAATTAATTAACTAAAAATAAATTAGGTAAAATGGGTTAAAGAAACGTCAAAACGCAATTGCGTATCGTAATGACTTCATTATGAACGCAAAATATAAAAAATCTGATGTGGGCAACACATAACCTCTCGCCAGATATTTTACCTGGTTGTACGCATAAAACGAAAAATATTTTTAAATACAAATACACATATTCATGTCTCACTACAAAATAATTCTCACATATATTTGCAAAATCTATGGGATATTTTAAAATAAATTATGTACAATACATACATTTTCTTTATATTCAATATTTTGAAATTTTCTTTTTCTGCTTTCCTTTTCTTTTTCTTTATATTCGTCATTTTTTCGCAAATTCCTTTTATATTCTTTTTTACATATATTCTTTTGCGTTGTTGACTTTTTTTTATTTTCATAATCTTCGTAATAATGTACAAATATTTTTGACAGTGACATTTATGTGACAATTACAAACATTTGAATTTCTTGCCTTGTAGTAGTTTGATCTGAGATTTTTACATCAAACTATTTTATATGCATTTCTTTATCTCTAAATCTATAGAAGATATAATAATGAATTTATATTTATCGAATAAAGAATTTAATATAGGTAAGTATTTACATAAATTTTCGATAAATAATATTTAGATGATTTTTTTCTTGTAACTACTGCTTCCGGTTGTCCAATTGTTACCAAAACTTAATCAACTCTTCCCATTATTGTTAGATTGAGGAATCTGTAGTTAAAAATGTCTTAAGTCTTATTGTATTTGAGTTATCGTGAATCCAACATCCACACACACATCCACACACACACATCCACACCCACACACACACACACACATACGGACATCATCGTAAAAATGTTATAATCGGATTCTAGGGACCTTAAAACGTGCTTATTCACTAAAATCTGGATATGCGATTTTTAGCATGAATACAATACCTACCTTTCTTAGCGAGAGGTAAAAACAAATAATAATTTCGACATTATATTATTAAAATGAATTGTCAATTAACTAAAAATAAATTAGGTAAAAATGGGTTAAAGAAACGTCGAAACGCAATTGCGTATCGTAATGACTTCATTATGAACGCAAAATATAAAAAATCTGATGTGGCCAGCACATTACCTTCCGTCAGTTATATGAGGTATTTACGAAAATTCTACCGGTGAACTGTTACCGGTAAACAGCTTTTATCAGTTTATAGCTACCGGAATCGATATTTTAAGAACGCAAGTGGTAAACAGGGTAGATCCATAATATACGAGAAAATTTGAAAATTTAAAACAGGTTACAAATACGACCTAGTTAACAAAATGAGCAGAGTCCTACTTTGAACACTTTTACCGCGCACGCTTCGCTTTGCATCACTACCTTTTTTTGAGATTAGATTCTTCTCGAATCCGGTAGATGGATTTTACTAGATATTGAACAATTTTCGAACACGGTAACTTTTTACCATTCGTGTTTTCGAACACAGCCGGTAGATGCGGTATCTACCGGTAGAATTTTCATAAATGCGTATGTATTTTCTATAAAATCCATACAGAAAGTTCCTTGCAGAAGATTATAAATTTCTTATGTACATTACCTTTCGACAGTTGTATGTATTTTATACAAATTTCATACAGAAAACTTCGAGCAAAAAGATCCTAACACAAATATACTACGAATATGTCATTGCACTTGACACTGACATCTTTCAATCAGAATTTTTTTAATATAGTAGCTGTTTCTAACATAGCTGGCTAATTTATGAAATTTAATTTCTTTATAATTTTATAACTCTATATCCATTTAATATGAAGTATGAAATGTAGTGAAATCGTATAAAGAATACAATGTTCTTTAATATTTATAATAACATTAAATGTGAAAAAATGATATTTAACATCGTTTTTTCCAGAAAAGCTGTTAAAATCTGCAAATGAGGGTACTTCCGGTTGACCAATTATAACCAAAATTTAATCAGCTCTTCATATGGATGCAACGAAGAGAAATACGAAAGAATTATAATTTTTGGAATTGTAGTATTAGAGTTATCGTAGACGAAAATTTTGTTACACACACACATCCACACACACACACACACACACGCACACACACACACACACACACACACACACACACACACACACATACACACACACACACACACACACACACACACATACAGACATCATCGTAAAAATAGTAAAATCGTATTCTAGGGACCCTAAAACGTGCTTATTCATCAAAAACTCACTATCGAATTTTTTGACCAAAGACAATACCTTCCTTACCTGAAGGTGACGGAAGGTAAAAAGTAATATGAAATATTATTGGTAAAATATTTCAGTGGAAAGATAAATATTTCTTTGGTTCTCCACTTTAAAAAAGCAGAACAGGAAAAAAGTCTAAACTCTAGTGCATGAAACAGAAATATATCTCGTGCTTCTCCTGTTCTTAAGAGCGAATTGAATTCAAATCGAGAGACCCTAAAGTTCTCCAAGTACCATCAATATTCTATGAAACGCACCGGTGCAGAGATTCAGCCAAGGAGAATGGAAAAACGAAAAAGACTAAGGACTAAGGAAAATAAGTAAAAAGAGAGCCAATACAAAAGAAAATATGGAATTCGAAACAAAAAATGAACAACGAAAACAAACGATACTTGCAAACACAAATGCCTACGCTTCCGGTGACCATTGTTTCCGTTAATGCTTCTCCGGTTCTCGGTTAGAGCGGCACCGGTAACGGTAGCGGTAATCCAGCGTGATCCGGTCGGAATCATATGATGATTCATTACATTGAATTCGTCCGTCAAACGGAATTACTCCGCGGACCGACCCGATCGCGATTCCAACGGAAAAATAATAAATTAAGGACCCACGCAGTCCCATTGGGAATTTGCATTTTTATGTGGGAGGACGGACAGTCATTACAACGAGGGACGGTCGCTTCACGGGAAATTGATAATGACTAGATTATTCAATCGAACCAAATGAGTTCATCCCTATATTCAACAACGACGAACGGGAGGTCTATTCTAATTTACACACTTAGAAATTTGAGCCGTGTAAACTTAAAATATAACGTGGTAAAATTGTTTCGTGTAGAATTCGACACTGAAATTGGTATTATTTATTTATTTATTTATTTAAACAATCCAACAGAACTTAAAAGTTCCAATTACAGGATGATTATACAAACAATTAAGTACATAAAAGCCCTGCAAAAAGTACACACATTGTAAATAATAAAAATAACTAAGAGAAAATTGAAATTTTAACTGTTATAATAGTAAAAATGAAAAATAATAATTAAAAGTTAGATATCTATAGAACTAAAGTAATTTATCAATTCTCGTTTGAATACATTGAATGAATCAGCGAATACATCTATCTTACACGGGATTTCATTAAAAATATTGCACATTTGCCAGATTGGAGATTTCATTTCATAATTTGTTCTAACTTTACTACAATTGAAAGTTGATTTGTTTCTCGCTGATATACGAGGAATGTTTAGCGCAAGATGGCCTAGGATACAACTGTCATTAATAACATTATTAATGATTTTGTACAGAAATAAACAAGACTGTGTTTTTCGGCGACTGTACAGAGAAATAATATTGGCGTCAGATAAAAGTTCGTTATATGTAATATCAAAACTGGGATAGTGCTTATATTTTTTATAAAAACAATATTTAACGAATCGTTTCTGAACAGATTCCAGTTGACTGATATGTTTGTTGTAAATGGGGTTCCATATATGGAGACAGTATTCCAGTTTTGATCTTACTAACGAATAATATAGTCG
The DNA here is from genome assembly GCA_963082715.1 of Harpalus rubripes. Classification (NCBI taxonomy): domain Eukaryota; kingdom Metazoa; phylum Arthropoda; class Insecta; order Coleoptera; family Carabidae; genus Harpalus; species Harpalus rubripes. The sequence continues at coordinate 105,174,782 of OY720448.1, forward strand.
ATGTATAGTAGACAAATTATGAAATGATTTGCAAGAACGAATGATGAAACCTAATATTTTTAATGACGACTTTTTTATGTGATCATAATGCAAGTTGAAATGAAGCTTACTATCAAAAATTACGCCAAGGTCAGTAAACTGTGTAACCCGATCAAGATACGAATTTTCCATAACATAAGGATAAGTATATACAAATTTTTTTACTAGATAGCTCATTATTTTGCATTTGCTGAAATTGAAAAACAGTTTAGATTTTTGAGACCAAGCCAATACATTCTCTATATCATTTTGCAAAAGACGACAATCATTTAAAGAATTGATAGTTTTAAAAATTTTAAGATCATCAGCATAAAGTAGTACTTCAGAATTTTTGACAACATCAACAATATCGTTTATAAACAATATGAACAACAAAGGACCGAGATTTGAGCCTTGAGGGACCCCAGAAGTGGCAATAAAGGGAGAAGAGTTAAAGTTATTAAGGCGCACAAACAAATTTCTACCGTGTAGATAAGACTGAAGAAGAGAAATTAGATTGGGAGAAAAACTGAAATTGGTTTGAAGCTTTTGAAGAAGAACACAGTGATCAACAGTATCAAAAGCTTTTCGAAAGTCAGTGTAGATAACATCGACTTGGGCATTATCATGTAGTGATTTAAGAGTATATTCAGTAAAATTTATTAGATTTGTTGTTGTAGTTTTACCCTTCACAAAACCATGTTGCCGAACTGAAATAATATTTTGGACACTACTATATATTTGTTTATAAAGAATTGATTCGTAAATTTTAGAGATGTTTGAAAGAATTGCAATAGGACGATAGTTAGAAATATCAGCTGCGTTGCCAGATTTAAAAATGGGACAAATGTACGATGACTTAAGAATAGTAGGGAAAACGTTATTTTTAATGGATAAATTAAAAAGGTATTTTAAGGGTTCAAGCAAGATATGGGCACAAGCTTTTATAATATACGATGGGAGATTGTCGGGTCCAGGATTTCGGGTATTTTTTAAGCACTTAATTGCAGTTAAAATATCATCATTAGAGACACTTACAATGTTGGTAGTATTACTGACACAATTGTTAGCAGGAGTAGCAAAGTCAAAATCACAAACATTTGATTCAGTATACACACTTGAAAAATAATCGGCAAAACCTTGTACTATACTAGGAGTGTTCTCAAATTTCTGATTTTGAAGTTGCATGTAACCTGGAATGCGTGATCTGCGTTTTTTGTTATTAACATATGACCAAAACTTATTAGGATCTACAGATATAGAGTTTTCGATATTTTGCAAATATTTATTGTGTTCAAATTTAATATTCTTTTTAATAGAATCACGCAGACGTTTGAATTCTGATAAGTGATGTTCATTGTTATATAATTTATAAAGCTTGTGATATTTGTTTTTTTGTTGAATTTGGTCAACTATGTATGACTTAAACCATGGTGGATACTTAGACGAAGGACGTTTTTTATAAACCGGAATACATTTATCCCAAATATCATAAATTATTTGATAAAATCTATTGAAGGCGATGTCAACATCTGCATATTGCGTAAGCTCATTCCAGTCAACCTGTGACAGTAGACTATATAGTAGATCATAGTTTGCCGCAGAAAAATTATATGTAGGAGAATTAGTGTTAAAAGAACAATTATAAAAGTTAGTATAAAAATATTAAGTTGGTAATTTTATATCTGTGTAAAATTTTCTACGACATATTAAATTAACACTGTAAAGTGTATTATATTTATTAAGACTAGTTTTAAACACACTTGTGGGTAAAAAATTCTTAATTTGGTGTTACTTGTATTTTTACACTAATTTTTGTACAATTTACTACAGCATATTTGTTAAAAATACACTGTCTAGTGTATTTCTAAAAACTACACTGTCCGGAGTAATTTCAAAACATAATGTGTAGAAAAAGCACTACTTTGTGTATATCTAAAAAATCGGTGTAGAAAGTACAGTACTTTGTGCATATTTGAAATATCGGTGTAAAAAGTACGCTCTTATGTGTATATCTAAAATATCGGTGTACAAAGTAAACTACTTGGTGTAGTTCTATACAATAGTAAGTGTAAATCTATACAACAGTTTATTCTTTTCGCATTTTTCATCGTGGTCGGAAGTATAGATACTTCAGTTGTTGCTAGTGTTTTACAATATTAAATAATGGAAGTGGAAGAAAGTGGACAAGAAAGTAGATCAATTTGCTTAAAATATAAAACTATAATTTCGATTTGTGAATGAAGTGTTTATATAAAATATGTTGTTTTTATGTACAATAAATTTTTTAATGGAAGTATGTACGTATTTTTTATATATCATACCATACCTACCTATTTACTCGATATCGTGTATAACATTTATAGATTTATTCTAATATTGGTAAATATTTATAAAAAAATACACTTTTTAGAAATAAAATACAAATTTTGTGTAGAAAAATAAAAAATGAGTACTATTGTACACTATAATCAGTGTACCTATATAAACACGAAATTGATGAAAATATACACTACAATAAGTATATTTATACACTAAAATTAGTTAAAGAAACCCACTAATAACCACATTTACTTATGAAAATAAACACTAGCTTGATGAAAATGTACACCACAAATAGGTATATTTTTTCACTTAACTAAGTTAAAAATGACACTAAACTGTGTACTTATAACCGCAGTTATTTGGTTAAAATAACTCATTTAAGTGTTAAAAAGCTACACGGTGTAGTAGAATCTACGAAATATATAGTGTTAATTATTAACACATATCTCGGTGTTGTTTATTACCAAATGTCGATTTGGTAAATTCTACACTACAGCTGGTGGACCTATATAGACCACATTTAGTGTAAAATTTAACACGGAATTTCTTAGTGTGTAGATAGCCTGCGGTACGGGTAATCTAATATCTTTATTCGAGTTCAAGAGATCCATTGATTTATAAAGGAACATCATACATAATATTATTATCATTTTGGTAAATGAAATCGTCAATCATCTCAAATTGTTTCGGCGTAAGCTAACATTATTTAGTCATCTCATAATAATAGTTTGCAATAATAATAATAGGATACATTTTGGCAACCTATAAACAATCTAGTAGTTTGAAAAACGTTGAAATTTGAGATGGGAACCATGTAGAATGTTTTTGAAAGTAAGTAAATAGGCCTTGAAGTTCCAATATGTTTATTTGTCAATATAAATTAATTATGGGACGATTCGGGCATCAATTCGCCCATCATCAGCATCAGCCTAATATTGTGTGTTTTACATTATATTGCAGATGTTACATCATAATAATTGACAGTCTAACTAACTATTTGTTGTCAAAAATATGTCTCATTTTAAACTCCAATGAGCTGCGCTATATATATATATATATATATATATATATATATATATATATATATATATATATAACTTTGTGTTGTAACCTGAGAACCAATGGTTTAAAAATATTTTAATCTGTATTCAGATGTCCTCCTTGGTCTTCTATAAGATTGTCTTATAGTATTTTATTGTACCTTTAATAATATGGAAATTATTTGAAGTAGCTCGTACAGATGTTACACCCAATAAATAAATATATATATATATATATATATATATATATATATATATATATATATATATATATATATATATATACAGGGTGTTATATTTTAATGGACCCAGCAAATATCCCGCTTATTTATTAAGTTGGTAATTTCTTTCATATAACATGATTTATACAGCAACATGTAAGCTACTTGATGACGGATGTACATTTCTGATACCACTTCCGGTTTATGAGTAATTAATATCTACTTTGAAATTTCAAATGGAACATACTATATTTTTTTACAAATTTGAAAAGTACATCAAATTTGCTTTACAATCATGTAAAATAATCCATATGTTACATTATTAAAAAGTAAAATGGCGGGCACTTTTTCATACACCTAATTGGAAAGAGAATAGTGAGCCATGACTGTGGCTTGAAATAAAACAATTAACTAAAACAATTGTAACTATTATTATTAAATGAAATAATATTTTTTTTGTCATAATAATACAGAAAATAAGAATAAGGAACACAAGCCACAGTCATGGGTAACTATCCTCTTTCCAATTAGGTGTATAAAAAAGTGCACGCCATTTTACTTTTTAATAATGTAACATATATATATATATATATATATATATATATATATATATATATATATATATATATATATATACCCACAGGATGTATCTTTTAAAACAACCAGCGCTTTTTTGGGTGAACTAACAACTTTAGAGAAAAATGTTTTATACCAAAAATGATCAAGAATAAGGGGCTAATGTATCAAAAGTAACAAACCGAATATTTTACCAATGGTTCTCAAACGGTAGAACAAAATTATATTTTTTTAATGGCACCCTATATAATTTTTTAGAATATTATTTTCTGATTTCAACGATATAAATATAGCATAGGGTTGTATAACATTTATTTGGAAAAAAAATGGTACTAAAAACTAAAAATAATGTAATAAAAAATGGGTTTACTACTAGTGTAACTAGGCAACAGACCTGTGTATTGCATAGCCTATTGTAATATTATAACATTATTTTTATATTTTGCGTTCATAATGAAGTCATTACGATACGCAATTGCGTATCGTAATGACCTTCATTTCGATACGCAATTTTTTGTTTAAGACGTTTCTTAAACCCATTTTTACCTAATTTATTTTTAGTTAATTGACAATTCATTTTAATAATATAATGTCGAAATTATTATTTTTTTTATTTAGGGAAGATTATTTACATGAAAATGTATAAATGGTTACAAATATAATCACAAATTGAGTAAGTAAATGTTATTGTAGAAGGCGAAAAATATAAAAAGTAGTATAAAGAACTCATTTTATAAGACTTTCTTTCGCACTTGTCAATTAGAAAACTCGCTAACGCTCGTTTTCTAAATTTTGACGCGTGCGAAAAAAACATGTCTTATAAAACACGTTCTTTAATATACTATTTTAATACCATTTTTCTCAAAATAATTGTTATACAAGCCTATACCATATATATATATATATATATATATATATATATATATCGTTGAAATCAGAAAAGATTCTCTATCTAATGGGCTAAAAAATTATATAGGATACCATTTAAAAAAATATAATTTTGTTCTGCCGTTTGAGAACTACTGATCGAATTTTTGGTTTGTTATTATTAATAAATTAGCCCCTTATTCTTGTATATAACATTTTTTTCTAAAGTCATTAGTTCGCCCAAAAAAGCGCTGGTTGTTTTAAAGGAAACACCTTATATATATATATATATATATATATATATATATATATATATATATATATATATATATATATATATATATATATATATATATATATGGACTGTTCGAAATATCAAGGCGATCAGGAGTTACGTTGAGAAACATGCAAAAAAAATCAATGAACGAATCCCAGGCAAAGATATCAAACAATTCCCAATAAATGCGCGAACTAGATTATTCACAAAAAAAAAACTTTATTGTTATTTTTGTTTCCTTATCAGTCTGATTTCATATTATGAGTATATTGAGTATTAGTAATATTTACATTTGAACGTATAATTGCAATTAGATTCCGGTTCTTTACTTAAATTAATATGTTTACTTGCCTTGCAAAATCTGACCCTTATCCAGCAATACAGACAAGAAACAATATAGAGTAAATCAATCAATAACTTCAAAACAACACTCGCCAATAGCGTCTGACCTTGACCTGTCATAGTTACAGGGGGTAGCAAATCTTACTTCGAATTACAATAGGCCTGCTTGTATTATTCTACGTAGTTTCATTTGTCTTTCTTGCACTTCAATGTTACACTGAAATTTATAGCAAACCGCTTGGTTTCTTTGGATTTTTTTGTCTGAGACTAACGTGAAATGGATACCTTGCTGTAAGACTGGACTGAATGTCAGAAGGTGTTTACGTCCTTTGAGTTGGCAAATGGCTGTTTTACTCTTACTAGCGTTTGTAGCACAACACGACTAGACTTCATTGTCAATTCACTTTTTGACACTAAAAGCATGTCGTTTCACCTTTGACCCACGACTTATTACGACAACTTCATTTGGTTCAGTATTCCACGGGAATTTCAAAGAAATCGTAACTTTAACAGTATAACTTATTTTTCCCTTTATTTCATGTTTCGAAATCAAGTGTATTTTATGTACTATAAATTATAACGTAATATATATTTTAAGTGCCTAATATTCTTTTCATAAATACTAAAATTTAAAAGTTGTATAAGTACATTCTTTCCTAATAAAGGTGGTATAAAAAATACCTACATATGAGTAAAATGTCAATAATAAATAGCTGTTATGAAATACTGTTAACAGTGACGTTAATATTTACTTTTTAGCGTTGGATATTGGTACGCTAATGGTTATCGTATTTTTTAGTGAATAGACCTGATTGTATAAGTCGATTTAGACATCAACAGACTAGCAAATTATATGCCGTCGATTTTATAGGTACATATTTTATTTAAAATATACTCATGTTTTAAATTTGGATTATTATAAGTAAATTTATTTGAAATCACAGTACTTGTAAAAGAATAATAAATAGATATAATTAGTAGGTAATATAAGTTTATTAATAAAAAACAGATTTAAATAGTTTTAAATGTTGTCTAATTTTGTATCCGCATTGAGCTTCCAAAATAAGAAAACTAGCGGCAGAATTCTGAACTAAACGTAATGTACATAATTGTTTATGTTTGTAACTTTGTTATTGACAAAATACCTTTGTGGATTGAAATAAGGTTTAATATAATTATTTTATTTAATAATAATATACAAAATAAATTAATAAGTAAATTAGAAGAAATTACATTTATTATAGGTTTAGTCATTATAGAATTTCCATTCTAAAATACTACTAAAATAAAAATAATTGTTTTATTTTAAATAGAACATACAAATAACCGCTAATATAAAAGGTAAGTTTCTGTTTCAATTAAAATTGGTAAGCAAATTACGAGAAATAAAATTTTTAGAGGTTAATCTGGTGATGGAGTTTTCACCTAAAAAACTACTGAAAAGTAAAAAAAATCTAAATTTACGTAAATATACTTGTCCATTATATAAGAAAGAAAGCTAATAAGAGTCTGACAGATAGAAATAATTACTTAAATGTACAAGGAACTATAGCTATAAACTAAACATACGAGAACTACAAACTAATAACTCAACTATATCTAAAATAAAAATAATTAAACCAAAATTAATATAAAAAAAACTAATACGAACTAAACAAAAATATGCTAACCTACAAGTACTTACTAATTACAGTGGTAAAATTAAAATAATAATAATAATAATAATAATAATAATAAAACTATCACTAAAACTACAACTACGGGAAACTATAAACTAAACTCTATTAAAATTAATAAAAAAAATCTGATGTGGCCAGCACATTACCTTCCGCCAGTTATATGAGGTATTTACGAAAACAGCTTTTTATCAGGTTATAGTTACCGGAATCGATCTTAATTATTTTATATTTAGATCAGTTTTCAAACTTATTTTGATTGAAATATAACATAAGTGGTACAGAAAAATAAAAATTAATGATAGTATTATAAGATACTGTGAGACGACCGTAGCCAGCATTTTAATATTAATTATAAACGTCAAAAGTCAACAGAATATCGTAATTTAACATAGCCAAGTTTTGGAATTGGCAAGAAAATTATGTTTCCTGCTTATAGTTTCATAATATGTTAGATTTTGACTATTATTTCTAGTCTAAAATACTCAAATGAGCGATTTTGAAGAAGAAGATTTTTGATTTGATTCACGCGGAACGTTGTTTAAAAATTTCATCTGTTTTAATAAATTTTATGAAACTAAAAAAAAAGTATAGGTTGTATTTAAATTTACAAAGTTGATGTTCCATAATTACAATTTTCACACAATTCAATAATCAATATGTGTATCTGCAAAAATAACCGAGAGAAAGAGTGTATTCACCTTTTTGTAAAAAATATGAAATACTTCGAAAAAGAAAAGAGATATCGACCTGTGGTTTTAAAATCTTAAATCTACACCCTTCAAACTAATTAAATATTAATTTTCAGAATTTTGAATTTTTTAAAAATTTCGACCCTTTTTTAAATCTCACCACCCTCATACCCAAAAATGGGTGTGCGGTACACCTTCAACGACCTCACCAGTAAATTTCTCGTACCAAAAACCATAAGTATACCAATTTTCATCAAAATATTCCAACGGATACATTTATTATTAAACATTCTTTAAAATCGTCAAAAACTGAAAAAATCGCAAGGGCCTTAGATTTTTTGCGATTTTTGGCCATTTTCAGACTTTTCCTTTTGGAGATTGCAATAGTTGTTCAAAAATTATGAAAATTGGTATGCTTATGTAATTTTGCTCGTAGAATCTAACGGTGATATCGCCAGCGGTGTATAATTGACCATTTTTGGGATATGACCCAAAAATGGGCATTTTTGAGCAAAGTTTTGAGGACGAATATCTCGGACACGAAAAGAGATATCGACATGTGGTTTTAAAATCTTAAATCTACACCCTTCAAACTAATTAAATACAAATTTTCAGAATTTTTAATTTTTTAAAAAATTTCGACCCTTTTGAAATTCTACCGATGAACTGTTACCAGTAAACAGCTTTTTATCAGGTTGTAGTTACCGGAATCGATATTTTAAGAACGCATGTGGTAAACAGGGTAGATCCATAACCTACGAAAAAATTTGAAAATTTAAAACAGGTTAGAAATTTTACGTAGTACTTAACACCAGATTGAAATTTGAAATAGTTATATTAAATAATGTCTTTTCTGAGCATAACGTAGACAACGCCGTGGATGCCTTGATCATTGACAAGTATTGACCAAAGTAGCGCGCGCACTCCCGCCGTTCGTTGTCATGCTTTCAACGCAGTGATGTAATGTACAAGCAACGCTAACCACACGATAGACTGACTTAAAATTATTAAAATCAAAATATTTTATTATTTTTATTCTTTTGCTTTTTCTTTTCTATGATAAATTCGGGAGGTCATTGACCAAACGACCTAATGGAGGAACCGCCACTGCTACTGGTTTTAGTTACAACCCTAAGTTATCTATAATCAAAAAATAAATAAAATAAGTCACTACTTTCAGCCGATTCCGTAAATTACGATAATAATTTTTATGATGTTTTAATATAAAATAAATAATACAAACTCATAATTTTGAAATGGAACCCATATTTTACTTTTATCACTGATATAAAAGGTGTATTTCAAATTTGTTTAATATCAAAGTTTGAAAAAAAAAACATTATTTGCCGAGAAATTTACACATTACACATACAAAATAAATCATATTTCGTAACTTATCTAAGCTATTACATTATGACTTAATTAGCGACAATTTCTAATTTGAAACCAACTCATTGTTTCATTCCTTGGTACTTTACCACTTGTAAAAATGCTTAAGATAAAAAAGAAATGAATTTCAGGTGTTCTCATTGTAACACTTATGTTCTTTCAACAAAAAGTCTAGTAAATTGGGATAAAAAAATGTAGCAGTACGTGACTTGTCTCACGTTGATGGTTGTCCGAGTACAATTTGTCCGCGACCAGGTAGCTGCTAGATGGCTACTCGGTGCTCGAGTGCCCGTCAAGTGTTGTTGATGTCATAATAACTTTCAGAAGCCACAGAGACGCGCGGCAATTACGAACTTTTAGGGAGTGCCGCATCACACTGTAATGAGGGTTATTTTGTTTGAGGTTTCTTCTACACTTGTTTGCTGAGTTTTAGTTTCGTGACAAATTTCGAGTGCTGTCTTATGTTTCTTCCTTTTGTGAAGAATAGCGTTGCTTTTGCAGGAAATTTTCAGAATTAAGAGGATCTATTTCAGTTGGAAATAAAAAACACAGATTGCAAAAAATGTTAGATACGTTTAAGTTGAATCATTAAAATATGTTATTTAGTGAATTCTTGCTCAGGTAAAGCTCTTATACAGGGTGTCCCATAACTTCAGATACGGAACAAAAAGAATTTTTTCAAAATTCAAAAATTAGTTTTTGAGGTTTTTGAAGGAAACAGTTTTGAGACACTGGTTGAATAGGTAGTTTTAATATTAAATATTACGTTGTATTATATCTAATTAATAAGAAATGTTTGCATAATACAATCATTTCATTAGGTTTCTAGTAGCCGGCCACATAAATTGTGTTTCTTATAACAGTTTTGATATTGCTCTTCTGATTATTGTTACAAATATGAATGGTTACAGTAACAGTGAGTTAGTGGATATGTTGCTAATGTATGGCGAAGCAGGGCAAAACTGTAGATTAGCTCAGCGTTATTACGCTGAACGTTTCCCAGGACGACGGCATCAGAATTCTCGCATATTTGTAAGCCTTACTCAACGCCTTCGCGACACTGGTTCTTTGCAACCTAATCGGGGAAGAGACGGCGGGGCTCATCGGAGACCAGTAAATGTTGAAAATGCTGTCTTAGATTTGGTACGCAATGACCCAACAATCAGCATAAGGAGAATTTCTCGTCAACCACCAGATGTACCACGAATGACAATTTGGAGAATTTTAAAGAATAATAATTTACATCCTTATCATTTTCAACGGGCCCATGCGTTCATTGAACCCGATCATTACTCTCGAGTAAGGTTTTGTGAATGGCTTCTAAACCAACATGCTCAGGATGGCAATTTTACGTTAAAAGTAATATTTTCCGACGAAGCGATATTTACTCGTGGTGGTATACATAATATTCATAACTGTCACTACTGGGCCGAAGAAAATCCACATGCTGCTGTCAGGAGTCATTTTCAGCACAGATTTTCACTAAATGTTTGGGCTGGGATGGTAAACGGATCGTTACTGGGACCATACATACTTCCTAACAGAATGTCTGGAAAAGATTATTTACAATTTTTGCTGAATAATTTGCCTGAATTATTAGAAAATATTTCTCTTAACGTACGTCAAAATGCATGGTTTATGCATGACGGTGCGCCGCCACATTTTGCTAGAAATGACAGACATCATCTTGACAGAGTATTTGAGGACAGGTGGATTGGTCGAGGAGGTCCCGCGTCTTGGCCCCCTGGATCCCCGGATTTCAATCCGTTAGATTTTCATTTGTGGGGTAATTTTAAATCCCTCGTCTATGATAATCAAGAGGCACCTGAAACCCTTGAAGAATTACGGCAACGAGTTGAAAATTGTGCAGAAAGAATTAGACAAGAGAATGCAATTCATCGCGCTTGTTCAATTTCTTTAATTCAACGTGCTGCATTATGTTTAGCTGTTAATGGAAATAATTTTGAATAGTTTTTGTAAAAATAAAGTAAATAATTTGATTTTTTTTCATTACGTACACATCTCCCAAACTTAATTGGTGTGACAAAGCTTTACGTAATTGCATAAATTAATTTCATTGTTGAATTATTTTATGTAATAGTTATAACTAATTTCACTATTCCAAATATTATAGGATCCAGGGGTACAAAAAATGTTCTTCTTAAGTGAACTACTCTTAATTATAGGAACTTTGAAAAAATTCTTTTTGTTCCGTAATCAGGACATTAAGAACTATATGCCCTTCTAATATGTACCTGAAGTTATGGGACACTCTGTATATCAACAAAGAGAGAAATAAATTCAAAACCTATTCACGTGCGCTTCATACAAAGAGAAGTAAAATTATTCGATTATCAATGAGAGAAATAAGCATATTAGATACACTACAAATACAAACTTATGGAAAATATTGGGTTATCAATTAAAAATAAAACTGAAAACTAACGATTCTATGTAATATTTTCATTTTGCAATACAATTATTTTTACGATAAATTTTGCGCCAAACAGCAGTAGCCGCAATGTACTAATTTCATCAAAAACAATATAAAAATAAAAGGAAATAAAACTGTGGAACCGGAAGTGCCGGTAGCGCCGCCCAACAAACCCTTTTTGTTGTTCCGCTTTTGTAGCGCTGGCCGCGTGATGTAGGTGCATCGGACGGAAGTTGGGACGACTGTTAATTATAGGGCTTATTTCACACTAGCCCTGAAGCCCGCTGCCCTTACAGCGCAAATGTTTATGGAAGAGCGCTTCGTTCACAAATAAAACGCTGAATAATTGGACCCTTTGTTGCGATGCGATGCGAGGGCATGGGCCTTTTTATTTATTATTTCGACGCCGTAATTATCTTCTCCAAAAGATTTTTTTAATGGACATAACGGACTTGAAAATGAATGTTAAACAGAAAAATTTGCTCGTATTTAAATATGAAATATTACCAAGAAGAATTTACCTGATGACAGGTCATTTTTGTTAAAGCATATTTACGATACCAAATTAGATGCAAATAAACAGCAAAAAAATTCTGACTTGGCCGTGCAAATTGTACAATGGGTTTACGGACTTTTGTTTTTTACTCTAATGGGTGATACTATAAAACACCTTAGTAAAAGTTACATGGTAAGAGAGAAAAATTCTAAAAATTTTACCTCCCCCTTCTCTTGATAAGGGAGGTATAGGGATCGTGCTAAAAATCGCATACCGAGATTTTGGTAAATTACTAGGTTTTAAGGTCCCTAGAACCCAATTTTAACATTTTCACGATGATGTCTGTGGGTATGGATCCTCTTTACGCTGTAACTCAAAAACAATATATTTCTATCTTTTTCTAATATGGAAAGAACCCATTAGATTTTGGTGTAAATCAAATAACTGGAAATGGCACTTTATTTGAAGCTCAAAGTAGTTTTTCTTTGAAAAAAAAACAAAAAACCTTATAATGTTATTTTTTAGAGATTTGTGTTATTATAAAAATTAAAGAATATTAAATTTTACACAGATTTGCATTAATAAATAAATATATCATCACGGCATATTACCCATTGCTGGGTGTGCCAATCTGCTTTCTACGCAGATATCGGTAATAATGATGACATATTTGTACCGTGCGGGCGTTTACCAGGCGTCACCTCACGGGCACTCATTGCTGGCGTGGAGAGTGCACCACAGGGGTGAATTTTGTGCCATTTAAAATTGGAAATATTTGGCGTCGGTCGGGATCAAACCCGGTTCCCCAGATTCGCGACCTGACACTCAGGCACGCGGCCACGAGACCCTATTTGCATTAATACTTCTTCTATATATTTTATTGATAAAATTATCTAAAATTTAAATCCCGTTTTAAAAACAACTCATTGGTTACACAGTTCAGATCTCAAATGTATGTAACTGACAGATAAATATCACTGTAAAAAACTAATCATTTCAAATTAAAATAGTAAATTTTTAAAAAGAAAATATTAAATACAACAATAGTTATATGGAAATTAACTTAAAACAGTTTCCAGCATGAATAAATATGTATAGTGCAGGCGCCAAGAAACATTCCGTTTGAAAAAAACCGGTGGATTCATTCTGATTGATGATTTAGGTTCAGAAAGACCTAAAGAATGAAATTCTGAATGTTGCCGGACAAAGTCAGTGGTCATTTTTTTTTATAGGGGGTATAAGAATTATTGATGAAATCGCTGTAACGGTGTAACCCTGTATACTGATGCTCGTGGGCTCTTGTCGTTTAATGTTATTTCCTATGGCGAGGTAATGCACATGTTAGCGAAAACAGCGTGTACTTTACTGCATTCGTTAGTAGTTATTTTTTACTCTGGGGTGTCTAAAAAAATGAACTGCTATACGTCGTAAAAAGAAATGGAGAAATTAGTCGTCAAACTAAGTGACTATCATTGATGTAAAATTATCAAAAGTGAAGATTTGGAAGTGGAAGATGACCTGAATGACGCATAAAAGACATGTTTTGTGAAGTTTTATAATTAATTTTGTTTTATACGGAATAGCTTTGAACCTTTCCCTACTATTAATGTTATGTGAAGATTTCTTTGTTTTTGTGCAAACATTAAAAATTATAAAAATTTAAAAAAACGTTAATTTTAATGCGCTATTTCGTTCAGGGGTTCTGTATAATAATAATACATACATAAACTAACTAAAACAATTAAATATAAATAAATTTGTATTAGTAAGATAAATAGTTACATAAATATAATACACCATACCAGTTATGTTACTAAAAATAACAGTATCAGATGGTTGGTTAAATTTCGTATCATTAACGTTTAGCTTTAATATATGACAAAATCTTTATTAGTAAATTGATTAAATATATATAATTAAATTAAATAACAAATATATAGAAATATCAAAAGGAAAATACTTTTATAGCAATTGTTTCGCTACAGACCTATATACAAGTGCGGCGACTTTTAAAGAACACATACAAGTGTAAAACAAATAGCTTAACGTCTATTTCGAGTCGCTTTGAGAATTAAATTGAACCTTTGTCCAATTTAAATATAATTTCTGTTTCGATCAGTTCTTTATTGTACGGGGCTCCGTGTGTCGCAGAAACGAATTCTAGCGTTTATAAAATTTATATAAAGTGGCCGTCGTGTCCATCCCTCAGGACTGGACCACAAGTCCCTTTATCCCTTTCAGAAGGGAGAGCTTTACTTGCAAAGTCCTTTGTGAACGAAAAGTAATTGATCGAAATGCACCTCTCGTCCTGTTGCCTGAAGATAAAAATAAAACTTTCAAAGAGTTCCATTTCTTCTTTATCAAAACGTTATCTTTTAATTGATAAATGTCAAATCAATTAAATGTCAAATCATTCAGAGATATTTATTTTAAATTTATAATTATACAGTAAGTTTTATGGAAATTTAGATTTGTATTCGTAGAGTTACCAGAGCTTGAGGATCTGCTGATCTGACCACACAGTGTGGGCATGACATCACGTTTTGTGTTTAATAATTAAATCTTTATTATATAATTTTTTTACCTTCCGTCACCTTTAGGTAAGGAAGGTATTGTCTTTGGTCAAAAAATTCGGTGGTGAGTTTTTGATGAATAAGCACGTTTTAGGGTCCCTAGAATAAGATTTTACTATTTTTACGATGATGTCTGTATGTGTGTGTGTGTGTGTGTGTGTATGTATGTATGTATGTATGTATGTATGTATGTATGTATGTATGTATGTATGTATGTATGTATGTATGTATGTATGTGTGTGTGTGTGTGTGTGTGTGTGTGTGTGTGTGTGTGTGTGTGTGTGTGTGTGTGTGTGTGTGTGTGTGTGTGTGTGTGTGTGTGTGTGTGTGTGTGTGTGTGTGTGTGTGTGTGTGTGTGTGGGTGTGGGTGTGTGTGTGTCTGTGTGTGACAAAATTTTCTAATGCGATAACTCTAATACTACAATTCTAAAAATTATAATTCTTTCATATACCTCTTCGTTACATCCATGTGAAGAGCTGATTAGATTTTGGTTATAATTGGTCAACCGGAAGTACCTTCATTTGAAGATTTTAACAGTTTTTCTTGAAAAAACCGATATCTGCGTACGAAGCAGATTGGCACACCCAGCAATGGGTAATATGCCGTGATGATATATTTATATTTATATAAATATTAAAGAATTATTTATTCTCTATACGATTTGAATGCATTTTATACTTCATATTAAATGGACATAGAGTTAAAAACCTGATGTGGCCACCACATTACCTTCCGTCAGTTCCATGTATTTTGTATAAATGTCATAAAGAAAGTTCCTCGCAAAAGGTTATATTTCTTGTACATTACCTTAAGGCAGTTGTATGTATTTTATACAAATTCCATACAGAAAGTTTCTAACAAAAGATCCTATATTTCCAGTAAAATTATAACATAAACATACTGTCAATTGCACTTGACACTGACACCTTTCAATCAGAATTTTCTTAATGTAGCAGCTGTTTCCAGAGTTATAGCAAAGCTGACTAATATATATGATATTTAATTTCTTTATAATTTTTTAACTCTATGTCCATTTAATATGAAGTAAAAAATGCATTCAAATCGTATAGAGAATAAATAATTCTTTAATATTTATAATAACATTAAATGTGAAAAAATGATATTTAACATCGTTTTTTCAAGAAAAACTGTTAAAATCTTCAAATGAGGGTACTTCCGGTTGACCAATTATAACCAAAATCTAATCAGCTCTTCACATGGATGTAACGAAGAGGAATACGAAAGAATTATAATTTTTGGAATTGTAGTATTAGAGTTATCGCATTAGAAAATTTTGTCACACACAGACACACACACACACACACACACACACACACACACACACACACACACACACACATACATACACACACACACACACACACACACATACAGACATCATCGTAAAAATAGTAAAATCATATTGTAGGGACCCTGAAACGTGCTTATTCATCAAAAACTCACCACCGAATTTTTTGACCAAAGACAATACCTTCCTTACCTAAAGGTGACGGAAGGTAAAAATTATAAAGAAATTAAATATCATATATATTAGTCAGCTTTGCTATAACTCTGGAAACAGCTGCTACATTAGGAAAATTCTGATTGAAAGGTGGCAGTGTCAAGTGCTGTTGACAGTATGTTTCTGTTATAATTTTACTGGAAATATAGGATCTTTTGTATGGAATTTGTATAAAATACATATAACTGCCTTAAGGTAATGTACAAGAAATATAATCTTTTGCAAAGAACTTTATGTATGACATTTATAAAAAATACATAGAACTGACGGAAGGTAATGTGCTGGCCACATCAGATTTTTTTATATTTTTCATGACGTGCTACATTTATGTATTACAATTGTTTTATAATTTAATGACGAGGTCCTTTTGGCCCAATCATTTTCCTGAGTGGAAACATATTACTGTTTAGTCTTTCGTCCTGATGAAGCCTCAAATAGAGGCGAAATGTCGACATTAGACTTCATTAAATAAACTTACAACCCGACTGCATTCCTGTATAATTTCAACTCTACATCACTACTCCAGTCGCTTAGATTTCCTTTCATTAATTGTTAGGTTCACAAATATCTCATCAGATGTCAGCTACTTTTATTTTCTTCTCCAATAATGTGTATGTATAGCTTTTCCTTTAGATAAGACCCATTTCAATAATGGCTGTTTAGTTAAAAATAAATAAATTTGAATCTATTTGATGGAAAACTGTGAAGTATAGTAATGTAATAATCTCCTTCGATATATGCTTTAATAAGAAGACGAGCTCATTATTCATTACATAAATTTCCACGTAGTTCATTTAATATTTATTTTAGTTTATCATTTTGTAACAAGAATGTAAGTAATATAGCATAGCAGGAAGCTGGAGTCTATAAAATATTGTTATTTGAAGCAAGTTTCCAAGTTGAAGTTAATTTCCTTTAAACATGCATTTGCTTTTGTAAATGCGAGAAGGAGTGTTTAATAAAAGTTGAGATGAATTTTCAGTGCAGAGAAGTTATCGTAATGATTAGTCGAGCAACAATAGAAGTCGAATTTCTTCATTCTGTCGTAACAAACGAAGTGGTGCAGAACAAAACACTATTGTCGTAAGTCTCTTGTTCTTTAGTCGGTGTTTCCATCGCCACAGTGCCTATTCCCGGTAGCGCAGGTGCTGTTTTTGTTTTCGAAATTCCTTTGTTATTGCTCCGCTTCTGTTTTTTCTCCTTCTAGACTAAGGCTGAAAAATGAGCATCAAAATCCAGCCATTGCAATCATCTGCTGCCGTTTCTCAGCCTTTCTTCTCCTCGATGTAAAGCCTAACGCACCACGCCGTTCTCACAACATTAATTATACATTCGGGACTACCAATCATGCGAACCAAAACACCCAATAGCAAGCATCTTTCAACTTTTATTCGCGTTTATATTTACACATTTTTCACTTTGGACAATTTTTTTATTATTTAAATGTGCACAGAATATAAAATTATGTAAGTGTAGGTAAATATTTGAGCCCTTGTGCAGTAAATGTACCCGATATTATTTACTTGGACGGATGAATAATATGAGATCAGAAGTCTTACAGATCTGGAAATCTGTAAATAATGAACAAAATCGCAACGAAGTTGCCACTTTTATGTATAATTTTATATTTATTTACAAAAATAAATGCGTTTTTGCCAGTTTTTTACAGATTTACAGGTCTGTAAAACCTACAGATTTGTTCAGAAAAGCAAAATAATTCATTTTTCTACGATTAGTAAAATGTAGGCCTTTTGAACGTCATTTGGTTATAAAGTGTATTCGTATAATGGGGTCCGGTACTCATTTTTTAATTTATTTTTTTCTAAAAGATTTAATAAAATGATGAATTTTAACATTTGTTAAGGCACATTCACAATTGGAAATTAGGTTTATGGTTTTTGTTTAGATTTAAGTAAGTCATTTATAAATGCAAGTTTAATTTAACTTTATTTTAGTTTTGATTGTACTGACATCTATATAAATGCTTCAAAAAGAAGAATAAAATATCGGTAGAGCAGTACTCTATAGATACCCGTGCGCTGTGAAACTGTCATTCGCTTGACATTATTGGTTATTTATATTTCAGCAATTAAGTTTTGCCAGTCTCCTTGTTCATCACGCACTTGGTTTAAAGGCCGAATCCACTAAATAAAGATGGGTGTATATTTCTATATCGTTTTAGACTCGTTCTCATTGGTGAAGTTTGTGACGTCAAACTAAATCATAAAGCTAAAGTTTGGTCCTTGCAATGTTTAGCTTTATGATTTGGGTTTAGATACACTAAATTCTGGAGTGTGAATGGATTCATAACATAATATACGGCCAAGGTCTTTAAATCTAAAGTATAAACCATAAATCTAAACCTAATTTTCATTTGTGAATGTACCTTTACACTTTCCAAATGTGTATAGTTTTAGAAATATAATTTTTTTAAATTTAATGAATTTTGTGTGACATATCTGTAATTTTACTTCGCCTACTGACTAAAGTTGTTTATATCTGTCAATGTCACTAATTCTGCCAATAATTGATGTCAAGGAGGGTTAACTAGTGACAGCTGTCACTTTCAGAAAAAATCTGTTATAAATATTTTAAATAAATATGTTTTATTTTAATAAAAATTATAAATGTTTCATACATTTTCATGTAAAATAGAACTACATATAAATATATGGATTTTATTTTCACAAGTTATGAATAATATAAAATTATATATCTTCGCTTGGTACACTGACACAAAAATACAGTTTTGACAAAATAAATGCGACTTTCTTTTTACTACCAGACCCAATTGCAGACCAAAGCACTATACCGACCGTTGCTAATAGTAACGAGTTTACTAAGAGTAGGTATTTTGCAAACAAGTAACCACTGTACTGTTTCTCTAGTCACCTGTATTCAAAAATTTTCCGTTTCTAAATTTTATGATATATGTAAGTGGAAAAATACAAATATCGCCATTGTATAAAAAAAGCTATTTCAAGTGAAACTGTCTTCTGAATGACTATTGTAAATATTTTCATACAATTCTTAATTTTAGACGATAACATTATGTTTGAACAAATATATTTATAATTACTTATTACTTTTTAACGCCTTAGTTTTTTGCCCTGTTGAAGCTGTAAGTGGTAGCGAAATGTTGGCACAAACTAAACAATAAAAATTTAGACTGCAACCATGCCTATTATTTCATCCCATCAACATCAGTCGTTCATTCCATATTCCTTTATTTTTATAGTTTGACATGATCACAGTCTGAAAATTTTATTTTCATTTCGTTAATGTCGTGAGAAGATCGTGGCGCCCTAGGCTTCATACATTTTTTTATATAAATAAAAAATATTTAGTGAAACTATATTTCGAGTATTTTATTTATATATTTTCAATTGTTAAAATGTTTTATGAGAGCTCTCATGTATCAATCATCAATAATGTATATTAAAATGAATATTTTGACAAGTTTATTTTATAAAATGTTGCTCTTATAGAGATGTTGCCAAATAAAATGCGGAATTAATGCATATAAAAAATATGAATAAACTGGTTTGTCACATGAAATAATTTAACTCCTCACTCAAATTGTGACAAGGCGAAGGTAAGCACAATAACAGATAAATAACTTTTTATAAACTCTTCTAAATTATAGTTTCAATATTCATATTTTAACTCTGTTTATCTGTTTAAGTTATAAATGTCAAAATTCAGTTTATAAATTCTTATCATATTATGATAGTCACGACATTTATTTGTTGATCTTAAGTCTGGAAATTATTATATATACGAGCGTGACTTTAGAATGACCTCGCCTATGCACCCCATACCCCTAAGATAATCCTGTCCTGGAGATAGCGTTTTTGTTTTAAGGCAGTCGGTATTAGTTAGCCATGGGATAAACATGGAAGAGTTTTAGTTTGGGGCGACGCTCGTCCGCTGTGTTACAGAATGTAACAGTTTTGTTAGTTATGTTAGGCTTAGTGTTAATTAATATAATAATAATGTAACCGTGTAAATAAAAGTATTAGTTAGTAAAACCAACAAGTTGTGTTCATGTCCGTAGTGTTCATCAGTGTAAAGTGTAAAAAAGTGAAAGTGTCTGTGTGTTCTTCCATCACACGAAGTCGTGGACGCCAGCCATCCGAGGCGTCCACCAGTCATTAAAGTAGTATCATCAGCCAGTTCCACCCCCCTCGTGTTACAAAATATACACGTAATACCTAAATGTGCGGCCTGTGCTTCCTGTGCTGGCATGTACCTTGGTATATGTATTGTCGCTATGCTAGTATGACCGAATAATAATGTTTGGCTATGATATCTCGGAATCCAGTAAATCTAACTAACTTAACTTGGCGAAATGAACATTATTATTTTCTATTAAAATCGTAGAAATGGGCTATAGGATAAAGGAGGATTTTAATTTAAACGAAGAAAGAATTGTGCAAAGCCTTCCAATCGCTAGTCGGATGCTCTACTAATTGAACCACGAGTTCCCATTGAAGTCAATGAATCTTTCACAAGACTTTTCACAAATCGTAACGAGTACTCTCTCACAAGTAGAGAGATAAATACTCAACGCTATATAATATTATAATAATATTTTGTTATTGTGAATTTTAAGTCGTCACACACACGTAGAACATAAAAGTGCTTCAAAAATTACGTTTTTATATTTTGCGTTCATAATGGTCATTACGATACGCAATTTTTTTATTTTAGACGGTTGGTACTAGATGACGTTTCTTTAACCCATTTTTACCTAATTTATTTTTAGTTAATTGACAATTCATTGTAATAATATAATGTCGAAATTATTATTATTTTTTTTATTTAGGGAAGATTATTTACATGAAAATGTACAAAGGGTTACAAATATAATCACAAATTGAGTAAGTAAATGTTATTGTAGAAGGCGCAAAATATAAAAAATAGTATAAAGAACTCATTTTATAAGACTTTCTTTCGCACTTGTCAATTAGAAATTTTGACGCGTGCGAAACAAAACATGTCTTATAAAACACGTTCTTTAATAAATTATTTCGATTTCAGTTACCCATTACTCCTTATTTTTTTGTTTTTTGTACTATTTGTACCATATAGGTAAATACTAACATTTTCATCTATAAATCGGTACTAATAGGTTTGTTCGTTCCGCTACCCTGCGTCTATCGCAAACCGCGGCGGTGAAATTTGCTGTTCTTTTCGATTCGCGATTCACTGTAAAGTCACTAGATTCTGTTCGTTCCGTTTTTCTAGTAACTTGCGATAAAACGCCGCGGCAGCTGGCGGTGATAATTTTTGCAGTGACTCATGACTCGCTGGTAAAAAAATAATCGGCGGTAATGTTCGCGTCTACAAATGAAGTGCCAGTATGACAGTGTTTGAAAAATAAATATTAGGAAAAATTGTTATTTTTCAATAAGTATGCTATGTGGTTTCAGTTTGAGAAATTGAAATATATTTGTAAAATATATAAATGTCAATGTCATATGAATTATGATTTGTAACAAGGTAAATTTAAATGATAACAATAGTAAACAATTAAAATAATGGAAAATGGAGTAATATATTTTTACTGAGTATCCTTTATAATTATAATAGTCTGAAGTATCTTCGAAAATAATTTAACACAAACGGATCGAACAGAAAAATAACTTTTAGTAACTTAAATTATTACCGCGGCGATTGGCAGTGAATCGCAAAACGCAGCGACAATTACCGCCGCGTTTTGCGGTAAAACACAGCATAGCGGAACGAACAAACCTAATAGGTTTTGCAACAATATTTATCTTTCATAGGTAAATATTAATTTTCTGTGAGTAATTTTGCATATTATATAAGAATAATTTGTGGTACGGCATTTATTTTCCTACTTTTATTAATATTAAAATAATTTCAAAAAACAAATAAATAAATATATTATCACGGCATATTACCCATTGCTGGGTGTGCCAATCTGCTTTGACATATTTGTACCGTGCGGGCGTTTACCAGAGGTCACCTCTCGGGCACTCATTGCTGGCGTGGAGAGTGCACCACAGGGGTCAATTCGAAAATATTTGGCTTCGGTCGAGATCGAACCCGCTTTCCCTGATTCACGACCAGACGACACTCAGGCACGCGGCCACGAGACCCCATTTTCAAAAAAACATAATTCATAATGAAAAAGACAAATATACACTTTTCTATTTACTTCCTTCTGTGTGATTTAGGTAAAGAATGAGGTAAACCAGAGTAAAGCATTAGAGAATCCACGAAAAAGTGAATACCGTTTCAAACGTCAAATTTTCTTTTATAATAAACTCTCTTGACATAATCCGAACATTTTTCAAGACAGAAAGGCCCGCTATCTCGCCCTACTTAAATATTTCATTCAAATATTGTCGATGCGAGTGTCAAGCGTCGTAGCTTGGCGTCGGGACGGCAACGGCAAGTGTTTCATACGCGATATGTGCAGCGCCGGTTCGGAAGGAGAAGGACGGAGCAGCGAATATTTCACGCGAAATGAGATTATTTGAACTGCGCTGTCCGAATAATGGATTCTTTCAACTTATCACCCTTAAACTGCCGGCAATATGGCAGAAATCCCGACTTAATGACGCCCGCCAGGATTCATGAACTCGCAGGAATCTCACGTACCAACGAGGTTTACAACTTACAAACTCACAAGAGAAATGCACAGGAAATTATGTGGCTCTTTGCAACATAAGAACATTTCATTCAATTATAATCACCCAAGTTAATGCATCTGCTGATCGTACTGATATTACACCACTTGTGTAAGTAATCCTATTTTCGGAGACCGGTTCACGATTTGTTACGCTTTCTTCATTAATAAATAAAATAGCTAATTCTTTATTTTTTAAAAATGTATCACTGATCTTCCTTTCATAATAAAAGGATCCCATTCCAGACATATAGACTACATTTATCTCGACGTTTGAAGCCGCTTGAATTTAATAAATCCCTTTTCAATCTTCGAAATAAACGATCGAGATTAATGTTTCAAGCCGCTTGAAAATGTCTAGTCAAGCCTTTAAAATAACAGACTTGGACTTATGAAGCGGCTTGACTTCTGTCGAAATAAACAGTGAAGCTTCAAATAATGGAACTACGCATGCGCACATCCGCAATATGTTGGAGTGTTATTAAATTCATATCATTTGTTGGTTGTTTGCATTTTACCTCATTTTATAAAAATCGCGAAATAAAATTGTCAAAAAGCGAAATATTTGGAGTAATGAAGAAATAAATACTTTTTAATGTTTTTGAAAGAGAAGACAAATAACAACATGACAATTTTTAGATTTTGGGTTATATATCCAGGATGAAATTAGATCATATACTATATACGTTTCCCTGTCTGTCTGCATAATCGAATATTTAACTATCTTTTTTCAGTCGATACGAATTTATTGAAGATTAAAAATAACTCAACCTTATTTTCAATCTGCTGAGATAAACCAATAGGACTTTTCAAGTCACAACATACTTGAAACAGCTTGAATTATCGAGATAAACGTAGTCATAGAGTGGTAGGATTAATGGTGATTAGGAGATGATTAGGGAGGAAGGGTGGTGATAATTAGCAGTGTTTTAACTCTGTAAAACGTTTATGGTTTATTTTAGAGAAAGAAACTTCAAATACAGTTATAGTAAAATTAATTGTACGCAACTTTTATTAAACCATAAATGATTGACAGACTTAAAACATTGTTAGCCATCTCCTAAACAACTTTGATGTTACCACCCATAGACTTTTTCTGTGTCCAATATAAAGTAATGTATAAAAAGTAAGTACGAGACACTGTGCATAATACATACTTACTATATATATATATATATATATATATATATATAGTATTTCTGATGATACCATCCTGTAGATACCTCAGCATTGAAAATGAGAGATATATTTCCGGCCCATAACTCTTTCTTTGAATTTGAATTGTAATACTGAATCATCCAATTTTTACCTTCCGTCACCTTTAGCTAAGGAAGATTTTAACTTGCTCAAAAAATTCAGTGCTGAGTTTTTAATAAATAAGCACATTTTAGACTCCCTAGAATACGATTTTACTATTTTAACCATGACTTTTCTTAACTCTTCTTCGTTACGGCCATATGAAGAGCTGATTTGGTTATAATTGGTCAACCGGAAGTACCCTCATTTGAAGATTTTAACAGTTTTTCTTGAAGAACGATGTTAAATATCTTTTTTTCACATTTAATGTTATAAATATTAAATAATATTTTATTCTCTATACGATTTGACTGCATTTTATACTTCATATTAAATGGATATAGAGTTAAAAAATTATAAAGAAATTAAATTTCATAAATTAGCCAGCTATGTTATAACTATGGAAACAGCTACTATATTAAGAAAATTCTGATTGAAATATGTCAGTGTCAAGTGCAATTGACTTGGTATGTTTGTATTATAATTTTACTGGTAATATAGGATCTTTTGCTAGAAACTTTATGTATGGAATTTGTATAAAGTACATACAACTGACGGAAGGTAATGTACAAGCACGAGTATAATTCAAATTTCTGCTGTCAACGTTTGGTTTCAAGCGTGGTTTCAAAACATAATGACATAAACTTCAAAAGTAGTTCTATTTTTGCTCGGTACACGTCACTACGGTTGCAAAACTGTGACGTCATTTGAAATTTTATATAAACTTTACAAAATTATTAAACTAGAAACTTATATGAAATAAAATATATATTTTCGTAAGTAGTTGTAAGTGTACTTTCAGAAAAAAAATATTGGAAAATGTGGTATGACCCCATTAAAAGTTATAAAAGATTTATTTTATATATTCATAAACTTTTCGATTAAAGATTAGCAACATTACATCTCTTCTAATTATCGATTGTAAGCATTCATTTATAGTATCATCACACCAAATTAACAAGTATAGTTGTAACAAAAAAGTTGAAATTATTTTTAAAAAAATACTGGTAATTGGGCTGATTATGGCAATTAATTTTATTTGGATAATTGTAAATTAATGAGTTTTGTACTGAAATAATCGTGGTGCACATAAGCGCACAAAAATGCAAATATTATACATTTGTAAAAAGAGATTGTAAAAAAGATAAAAATTATTATTATTATAATTCTTATTATTTTGAATATTATTATTAAAAAAATCTAGTATTTAATGATCATTAGATTTAGATTAGATTAGAATTTTAACTATAAGTTAAATAACGGACATTGAATCGGATTGATCAATTGTAATTTTAAAATTTATTTCGTTACAACGTTGTTTATTTAAATGAGAGTTAAAATTTTAACCAGTGATTGTAATACTGGCTCTACCTATTATTTAATTTTATTTCAATTTATAAATGCTCGATATCATTTTGTTTGGAGTTTAATTCCGTTGTTAGGCATCATGTAACATGTAACATTTGCCAAACAAACAAAACTTTTATATTTACAAAACATTCGCAGACACTGAAATGAAAAATGCATGACAGAATTTTACGATAGCTTTAAAAGCAAAGAAAATATTTCATATCATTTTATTTTTCTGACAGTAAAACCCAAGAACAAGCAAAAATATTTGTTCCATGGCGCCATGTTTACCTTTCGCAACAGGTTATGTCGGCAGGGTGGATGCAGCACAATCTATAGGCACCCCAAAGAAAATAATCGCCATTCGCCAAATAAATAACGCAATATAGAAAAGAAATAAACTAAAAACAACTTTACATTTTATATTTCAATTAAGTTTTACTGACAGAGTACACCGATTAAATTATATTATTGCCCGCAAGTTATTTTAAATTAATATGAAAACTTTTTATAGGAAAATGTAATCTTTCATTAACGACATTACTGCATGCCTCACTGCTAACTAATTACATTATGCAGACGATTTAAAACTCTTCCGCAGTATATCTTCCGAAAAAGACTGTTTAGTATTACTGAATAATTTAGATATTATATTCCAGTGGTTCAATAACAATAAGCTTTTTCTCATAGGCGTGTGCCACGGCTCCCTATAATATATTAATACGAGGGCTGTTCTCTTTCCACTGAGCCTATCTAGCAGGCTATAATATTTTGAAACAAATTTTGTTTGACATTTTAATCTAGTTGTTTACAAGATTAATTGTAGTGACAGTTGTTAAATATAATTGAATAAGTAATCCTTTCCCCGAGAAATCAATGAATTGGGCAAAGAGCATTATTGAGCTGTGATTTTTTACAATTTCAAGCGTGGGTTAAGCCATCAAGAATATTTTCAGGAAATCCATCGAGTGTTTGGTGACAAGTCGTGTTCCTTAGGTACTATAAAGCGGTGGTACAATAAATTTCAGCGTGGCCGACTTTCCTTAAATAACAGTATTCGAGCTCCTAAGCCAAAAAAGGCAGTTACCGAAAAGAATATTGGTATTGTTAGTGATGCACGACGAGGCGAGAGTACTATCGCATCTCGTCTCGTCTCGTTGCATTATGCGAGACGAGAACGAGACCGAGATTGCAGTTTAAAATTCGAGGCGAGATCGATATAACAACTGCGAGAAGCGAGAAATCTCGCGAGATTCTCCCGAGATTCTCGCGAGAATCTCGCAATAAAAAGTGTTTGTAACTTTATAGCTTCGATTCATAAATTCAATGAAAAATGCACCGTACAAGGAGTAATTCATGCATAGAACACGTAAATATGAAAATTATATGAATTTACAATATTTTTAGAGTCTATTTAGAGTCGATTAGTATCGGTCTCTGAGCGAGAAATTGCAAAAATAAAGACAAAATCGGTATTGCATCCAATAAAACGAGTTTTCTCTAATATTTCAGCCCCTAATTCACCCCAGTTAAAACCATGGTTAATAGAACTCTTGTCCCCCTGAAAAGTAAAGGATATTATATTAAGCATCGATGGAAGCCAACAGGGAGAGAAGCGGAGTGATTGGTTGCCAGCGGGTTACCATTGTAGCGGTTTTTTATGAATTAATCTTACTTGAATAGTGGCATATATTTAAGGAAAAGGTGTAGGTACTTTTAGTTACATAAAATAATTTTTAAATGTTTAATTCGTTTTACTGATAACAGAATGTGTTCTTATTGAAATAGTTTAGAGATCTCAATTAGATGATAAATTGGATATTTTAGAGGTAAATTAAATTATTTACTAATTTATCACATTTTCTGGTGACCGTAAATGAATAAACATGTTCGTATTGAAATAATTTGGTAACCAGAATTTAGTGTTTCGTCTCTTTATTATAGTTATACGACTGCAAATACATGGAAAACGGGGCTATTGGTGCGAACTAGTCTCTTATAGTTAAATAGTTACGTAAATACGTAGTGCGCAAGCGCTAATTTTTATAGCGAGACTCTCGTGCGAGAACGAGATGAGAGCCAAAAAAAATGTGCGAGAATGAGAGCGAGATCGAGATTACAGATTCGAAAACGAGACGAGATCGATATTTTATATTTCTCGTCTCGTCTCGCCTCGCGTGCATCACTAGGTATTGTTTAGAACATAATTAAAGAGGACCGGCATGTTACTGTCAGGAATATTCAAACAACTTTAAAGATTGGTGTGAAAGCAATTAAAACCATTTTAAACTAACATTTGATGGTACGTAAGCTTTCTCCTCGTTGGATTCGCCACAATTTGACTCCAGTCAAAAAGACAACCGTTTGAGATGGTGTAGATTTACTCTAGATCGCTTTGACAATGGATCGTTTCATTTGATGTACAACTTCATTAGAGGTGAAAAAACATAGGTATACTGCTATGATCTCGAAAAAAAGCAACAGTCCGCAGTTTGGTTCTTTGAGAATGAGTCGGCTCCAACAAAAGTTGTTCGCGAAAAAAGGCGAAACAAAAAGATGGTCGCCACATTTTTTTGGAATTATTGGACTTAAGTTCTCCAAAATGTTCGAGAAAACGTCAACGGGGATGGATTATCTTGCATCAAGACAACGCTCGGCCGCACACAACTGCTCGAACGACTGATTATTTGAATGCCCAAAACATTGAAATAATGGGTCATTCGCCGTATAGTCCAGACCTGGCACCTAATGATTTCTTTTTATTTCTACACGTAAGGGATAAGTTACGGGGTTTACGTTTTACATTGACCGAAGAAGCTGTTGACGTATTTAAAAATAAAATAAAGAAACAAACGCACGAAGATTGGAGAAAATGCTTTGGCGATTGGTTTTCACGGATGCAAAAATGTATTGATTGTGGAGGGACTGGTAAAATAAATGACTCCATTAAACATGTATTACTTTATTTATAATAATAATGATACATATTCATTTTGGCACCCACAAAAGTAAAGTTCTGCGCACGCTTATGCTTTTTCTTAATATTGAAAAATGTTAGTGTATGAATTTTACCAGGTAAAAAACCGTAACAAAACATAATCCAGTCATATTGATTACTTTATAAACTATAACATCTTACGTAGACCAGGAATCATTTGCGGCCTAGGGATATATTTCGACCCAAAACATTTAGTGCGACATCTTTTCCAGTTTTAGTAGTTTACGTCTTTTATTTGTTGCTCTTGTTTGTTCTCATCTAGAATAATGTTTGGTGATCTGGATTCCGATACAAAATAACCAATTAGAATCATTAGAGCTAAATCAAAGAAAGTTTTTAAAATTTTCAACTTACATTTTAGAAGGAATTTATCTCCGAAGAGGTACACCGTAATCACAACTTCTAAAAAGATTTGATTTAGTTTCACTCGAACAAGTTTCTGCAGTAATTATGTTGCATAAAATTATTAATAATGACATTGACTGTATGTAACAATCAAGTCAACAGATTTTCGTCGAGATTTAAAGTCATCTTCTATACTTAAAAACAGTTAAATCAAATATTCTCACAAAATCTCCTATATATCATTATAGTTAAATTGTACAGTGTCATGAAGGCGAGATTGATACTGTCTACAATTCAATCTAGGAAATAAAGAAATACATATATTAACTTTTGTATGTATTTTTTCCTTACCCTAGAATTGGGCATGTGCCTGTTGGGTAATGTTTTTTCAATAATAATAATAACAATAATAATAATAATAATAATAATTTCAACTATTGAATTATATTAACATTTTAATGTAATAACATGACTATAAAAATTAATTATACACGTAAATATACATTTCTACTAATTAAAATAGTTATTGATGTGTTCATCACAAATGTAAAATTTTAGTCACACAGTTCTAAAAAATATTTTATATATTTATGTAATTTTAACCCTAGTTAGTTGCTACAGTGTACAAAATTCACTGTGCCTTGTGCCTATACAAACAATTATATTGTTTGTCTTACTCTCTTCTAAATAATCGCCACTTGTGTAACCTATCATCATAATATAGTTATTATGCTACAAGTGTTTAAAGTACTTTTGCTCAGTCGAATGCGGATATTATAGCACGAGATAAAAAAACACCATTTTACACGCGTGTTGCATTCAACATTTCCTATACAACCGACATGCTAGTGCTGTTTCTCATAATACTGAGTGTACAGCTATCTTCAAATATTGAGTGTTCTTTCTCATAAGTCTGTACAAAATATAACTTTAACATTTGAAATAATCTCAGAGACAGATGGATTAGTCTTCTAGAATTGTACTATTTGTACATTTAATATTAAAAATTAGGTTAGTACTGTTAATAAAAATTATACTTGTTACATTTACAGTGTACATTCATATTTCGTAATATTTTATTTTTACTTTCATTATTATTCACTATCTAATAACATAATTTTCTACTTGACAGGAAAATTTTGTTTTAGCAATTGACAGTTTTGTCAGTTGTTGCAATTATATTTTGGCATTAGTAATAAACTTGTTTATCAGGTAAAATTCTGTTAAAATGCTTGCGTTTACAAAAAGCGAGTACACAGATATTGTAATTACTTACATATGGTTTATTTATTTATTCGTATCTTTACTACATTTGAATTTGTGGTTGATATAAAGACAGTATTATAAAGTTGCCAACGCATTTAGAAAGAGCGTTTCCAAATCATACTGTTCCTAATATTCGCACATTTGTTAGTCTTGTACATCTTTATCACAATACGAGGTGTCACATATGACAATTTTAAATAAAGCAACAGTCGTATCCATATCATGTGCTAAAAGACCAATGGTTTCAACAGACTTCGATTTTGGGAATGGCTCATAATGTTCATTAATGAGACTGAATTTACTTGGGAATATGTATTTATTATGCACAATATACATTTCAACACACGAAAATGCTGTAAAAATTTTCATTAAAAAATGTTTGAGCGGGAACAATAAATGGAACACTAATTATTGGTACTCAAGTACCTCGTTTAAATGGACAAAAGTTTGTACTTACATTTTTTGAATAACGTATTTAAACTATTATGATTTGTCGACGATAAATAATCATCTCATAACCTAATAACTATGCTTTTGCTCTTCCTCCCCTCGTTGCTCCTTGTCTACCTCTATTCACAGGTGATTAAAGCTTGGTTTAATACACAACTTTATAATTTTGTTATCCAAAATTTAAATATCTTTATTTTAAAAATTGTACTATTACGAAATAATTAATAATAAATGTTATTTTCGTTGATTCGTTTATTTAATTACTGTGACTGCAAGTGTAACCGATAATCGAAAAATTTTGAGCTGTTTGTATCCCACTTGAATACGACAGCTGCCATTTGTGCTCCATGGGCGCGCGCCGAAATATGCAGCATATCTTTAAAGAATTTTAAGTCAAAATCTAAAAGACTTAGAAAAAAAATATTGTTGCTCTCGTCGAGTTACATTACTGATTAAATTTAATGCACTTATTTCATTTACACCCTGTATAACAGGTCTTGAAAGTCCTTTGTCGAACACAAAAGATTGCAACCATCGCCTCGTTCAGGCTGCAACTTTCGTTTTAGTTTCACAAAGAAACACTTTCAGCACTTAGTACACAAATAACCATTAATTCATTGAATTGGTGGACGGGATGCAAAAATACCTTTCATTAGTTTAAATTCTTATAAAATAAAATTTTATTTCATGTTTGTTAATTTTTAACAAAATTATTTCAGTTAAATTTAAAAAAGATGTTAATTCGCTCAGTATTTAATCTGCAATTAAACCAGAAATGTAAAAAGAGGAACAAAAAAATGTTGGCAAAGCATGTATAAAGCCATCATTTCATCCCCTCACGACTTGGTGCTCGGTTGAGTTAAATGAGACTTGCAGAATTGCTTATTACGATGAGAAATGTGCAGTGCAATGTATCAAAGAGCTCGTCGAGAAGCGAAGAGCGAATGTGAGATCCAGTGCCGCCCTTGCCGCCCCCGCCCCCGCCACCGCCACTTGTCTGTAGCTCACGTCTTTGTCAAGCCGTTGATGTTATGAATAGCTGTTTGTATGTACACACTGTTTCTATGCATATTAATACTAATTACACCTAGCAAACATACGCGCACGCGAGAACATAGTAGGACCAGAACCGTATGCGACATCAGAGGCGTCCTGTGAACCACCAAAGATTCATATTATTAATCTGTCAATAAATAAATAATATAAAATATTAAATTGTTATAAATAAATAAATAAGAGAAGTTGACCTTAGAAGTAAGAGTTCCAAATTTTGCATAGTTTTTACCTTCCGTCACCTTTAGGTAAGGAAGGTATTGTCTTTGGTCAAAAAATTCGGTGGTGAGTTTTTGATGAATAAGCACGTTTTAGGGTCCCTAGAATACGATTTTACTATTTTTACGATGATGTCTGTATGTGTGTGTGTGTGTATGTATGTGTGTGTGTGTGGGTGTGTGTGTGTGTGTGTGTGTGTGTGTGTGTGTGTGAGAGAGTTACTGTGTGTCTTTGGGTGTGTGTGTGTATATATGTATGTGTGTGTATGTGTGTGTGTGTGTGTGTGTGTATGTGTGTGTATGTATGTGTGTATGTATGTGTGTGTATGTGTGTATGTGTGTATGTGTGTACGTGTGTATGTGTGTATGTGTGTATGTGTGTATGTGTGTATGTGTGTATGTGTGTATGTGTGTATGTGTGTATGTGTGTATGTGTGTATGTGTGTATGTGTGTATGTGTGTATGTGTGTATGTGTGTATGTGTGTGTATGTGTGTGTGTGTATGTGTGTGTATGTGTGTGTGTATGTGTGTGTGTGTATGTGTGTGTATGTGTGTGTGTGTATGTATGTATGTATGTGTGTATGTATGTGCGTGTGTGTGTATGTGTGTGGATCCTCCACTTTAACTCAAATATTATCATTCAGAAAATTTTGAAACCTTGTATTTCTACCTTATTTTAATATGGGAAGAGACCATTAGATTTTGGTGTATATCAGATACCCAAAAAAAGGCACTTTACTTAAAGCTCAAAATAGACTTTCTTCGAAAAATACCTTCAAATGTAATTTTTAAAGATTTGTGTTCGATCGATAAATTTATAAAATTATCTATAATTTTAATCCCGGAGCCTACGCTTCAAATAAGCAACTCCTTGGTTAGACAGTTCATATCTCGAATGTATGTAACTGACAGATAAATGACACTGTCAAAGAACTAATCATTTTAAATTTATAATAGTAACGTTTTAAAAAGAAAATAGTAAATAGAACCATAGTTATTTGGAATGGATCTTAATACAGTTTCCGCAATAACTAAATATGTAAGTATGTATATTTAAATTAATAAAAAATAAATAGCGAGAGGTTTGGTGTTGGCCGCGTCAGATTTTTCTATTATAAATTACTCCCTCTAAAAATATGGCGTGTATTTCTTTTGATGGCGCGGGACATGTACACGTGTGTTGTAACAAATAGGATCCAAGTACTCCTACTCTATGAAGCCTAGCCCCCACACTCAGCCACAACTAAAAATATACCATTATTTCTGGTATATAGACATTACCTACATCACAAAGAAAATTTAAATTTCGACCTTAATATCTCGTTTATTTGGAGGAATTTTTTAGTCGGAGTTTCACATGCGGTCTTATATTTTTATGAATCTACTTTAAGAAAAAGAAATTTTAAAAATTTTTCGTAGAATAGCCTATTACAATGATGATTGGCTCCGAATTGTAAAGTTTTCAAATGAAGTAATGAAGAATATTTGCTTGTAGGTTCCACTCAACAAAATAATACAAAATATCTTTTCTATACAAGTATTCGTATTTATTTAAAAAATCTGATGTGGCCAGCACAGGACCTTCCGTCAGTTACATGAGGTATTTACGAAATTTCTACCGGTGAACTGTTACCGGTAAACAGCTTTTTATGATGTTATAGCTACCGGAATCGATATTTTTTAAGAACGCAAGTGGTAAACAGGGTAGATCCATAACCTATGAAAAAATTTGACGTAGTTAACAAACTGAGCAGAGTCTTACTTTGAACACATTTCCACTTTTACCGCGCACGCTTCGCTTGCATCACTACCTTTTTTTGAGATTAAATTCTTCATGAATCCGGTAGATAGATCTAGTAGATATTGAACAATTTTCGAACACGGTAAATTTTTACCACTCGCGTTTTCGATCATAGTCGGTAGATGCGGTATCTACCGGTAGAATTTTCTTAAATGCGTATGTATTTTCTATAAAATCCATGTAGAAAGTTCCTTGCAAAACGTTCTAAATTTCATGTATGTACATTACCTTTCGACAGTTGTATGTATTTTATACAGAAAGGTTCGAGCAAAAAGATCCTATATTTCGAGTAAAATTATAATATAAATATACTACGAATATGTCAATTGCACTTGACATTGACATCTTTCAATCAGAATTTTCTTAATATAGTAGCTGCCTAATTTATGAAATTTAATTTCTTTATAATTTTATAACTCTATATCCATTTAATATAAAGTATAAAATGCAGTCAAATCGTATAGATAATACAATGTTCTTTAATATTTATAATAACATTACATGTGAAAAAATGATATTTAACATCGTTTTTTCAAGAAAAACTGTTAAAATCTTCAAATGAGGATACTCCCGGTTGACCAATTATAACCAATCATCGTAAAAATAGTAAAATCGTATTCTAGGGACCTTAAAACGTGCTTATTCATTAAGCACCAAAGACAATACCTTCCTTACCTAAAGGTGACGGAAGGTAAAAACAATCAGTGTTATTTTGTTTTTCATTATTCAACGGCATGGCATACTTACTGTATGAATAAATATAGTAGGTACCTCCTATAATATAATTAATATTTTCGTATCATTAATTTTACAAATAGGATACATGAAATTATTAGTCGATAATATACTCATATACCCTGATGTTAATATATACTCGTACTTGTATGTATATATACAAACTAAACATGTTCGTTCAGCCATAGAAAATTAGCGACCGCAAAACATTTCAGCATAAATTTGCTGGCTTAATTTTACATGGGGAGTTTTTAAATGTGAACGAAGGGCTTTAGAAATTTTTAATAAATGAAAATTGGAAATGTGGGGGCGTTTGGGCGCATCTGACGAGCGTCGGCGGCGGCATTGCGTCTGTAGCGTTGCCTAGCGTCAGAGGCGTAATCCTTTCGCGCGCATATTAAAGCTAATATCGGCCGCTTGGACGCGAGCTGAAAGTATTAGACAGCGGAACGACTGCTGCTTTGCATATTTGCATTGTTGCCATCAGCACACAACTAAGGAATAATTATATTTTACGTTATATATTGCGCGTTCATGCTAAAAAGGACGCAACAACGCCGCAACTCCTTTTTAATTTTAAACTTGAGTGCTGCAGTCGGCCAGATTTACTCTCAGGTATTCACTCTATCTTCTAATGAAAGACGACTTTCATTTTACAAACAAAATTCCCTAACTCGACATTAAACAGCGCCCTTAAACCTAAATATAAATACTACATTTCACATCATATCTACAGAATTCATTTTATGACTCGCTGATTTAATAGAGCAGAAGTTTTCAACAATATATAAAACAATCGCAATTATGAACATATAATGTGGTACATTTTATGAATAATGAGTAGCTAGTGTTATTGTTATATTATAATATAATAACGATGATGATTTTTTATGATTAAAATAACTCTATAAATAATCTGATATGATCAGAAGACTAGTATAATATTGTAACGTTTTTATTTATATGGACGAAGCGTAAAAAAATCAAAGAATTCTTAATTAAAATAGATTTTTATTAAAACGATAAATAAATATTTAAAAGATAATAACAATGACGATTACTATGGTTAAACAAGTATGAAATACTAATTTAAGACTACAAATATAATTAATAAACATTAACACTATTTATTTATGTAAACAATTAACTCGACTATTTATTTACACGATATTACTGATTATTTTTTTCCAGTATTTAAGTCTCTATTTATTATATAAGCGTATCGTTAATAACTGCGCAACGACAGGCAGCGAAACCATATTTTATCGAATCACATCAACCGCAAACATTCGCTAACGGTACTAAGGCCTTCGATATCGCAAAGAATCGCTCATAACCTTAAAATTTAGGCAAATGTAACTCGCACGGCCTCGTGTTACTATCGCTAGAGATCTATATGGTTACCATTGCACTCACAGCAGGTCCAAATGATCTTGAGGTTCGCTTGACCTTATAGGGATCCGCATGATTCCGAGACCCTCGAGGTCTCACACTAACGTGTAACGTTAAGGTCCGCATGACCTCGATAGATCCGCATGATTTCGTATCGTGATCGCATTAAGTCCGCATGATCTCGTATCGTGATCGCATTAGGTCCGCATGACCTCAATAGATCCGTACGATCTCATTAGGTTCGCATGACCTCGATAGATCCGTATGATCTCATTAGATCTGCATGACCTCGATAGATCCGTATGATCTCATTAGGTCCACATGACCTCGATAGATCCGTATGATCTCATTAGATCCGCATGACCTCGATAGATCCGTATGATCTCATTAGGTCCGCATGACCTCGATAGATCCGCATGATCTCGTATCGTTATTTCATTAAGTCCGCATGACCTCGATAGATCCGCATTATCTCGTATCGTGATTCCATTAAGTCCGCATGACCTCGATAGATCCGCATGATCTCGAATCGTGATCCCATTAGGTCCGCATGACCTCAATAGATCCGTATCATCTCATTAGGTCCGCATAACCTCGATAGATCCGTATGATCTCATTAGGTCCA
Source organism: Harpalus rubripes (assembly GCA_963082715.1). Taxonomy (NCBI): domain Eukaryota; kingdom Metazoa; phylum Arthropoda; class Insecta; order Coleoptera; family Carabidae; genus Harpalus; species Harpalus rubripes. Next base: position 105,211,422 of record OY720448.1, read on the forward strand.
CATGACCTCGATAGATCCGTATGATCTCATTAGATCCGCATGACCTCGATAGATCCGTATGATCTCATTAGGTCCGCATGACCTCGATAGATCCGCATGATCTCGTATCGTTATTTCATTAAGTCCGCATGACCTCGATAGATCCGCATTATCTCGTATCGTGATTCCATTAAGTCCGCATGACCTCGATAGATCCGCATGATCTCGAATCGTGATCCCATTAGGTCCGCATGACCTTGATAGATCCGTGTGATCTCGAATCGTGATCCCATTAGGTCCGCAAGACTTCGATATACCCGCATGATCTCGTCTCGTGATCCCATTAGGTCCGCATGACCTCGATAGATCCGCATGATCTCGTATCGTGATCGCATTAGGTCCGCATGACCTCGATAGATCTGCATGATCTCGTATCGCGATCGCTATGCGTCGTACATATATTTTATAGCATAAAGATATTACATCTCAATACCGTTCTCACGTACGTATAGAGAATAGTGAATACTCACCCTAGAAGCCGACTTTGATGTCCTCGGCTACTAATATTCACAGTACTCGCAGCGATGTTCACTACTGAACAGCACTTGTCAGATGTTTGTCCAAGACTCCTGCTAAAAACTAATCGTCATAGATGTTTCTATAACAACCAACGCCTACTAATTTTAAGGTATTGTATAATAACTAACACAAATTAGTAGTATTTCATAAATTTATTTAATTCACCAGAAAAATAAGAAATAACAACACGATCAAGTATTCACATCCACTGCTATCCCAGTAACTTCCCAAGTACTCCACTCGACACTATACTGCTCACCACGTTACTGCTATGCTACTAAACTCACTATCTATGGAAGTGCTCGTCACTCAACTCAGCTGACTATTTAACTATGTAACTCCATCTCGAGCATAGTTGATTCCCTTTTTGTAGCTACCATTACCTTCTAGAGAGCTCTAGAACATTCGACCCATAATAATATCGAATACGAAATGTTCAGGCGACCGGAAATAATTAAACAAGTCGAGATTCGTTTTGTTAAATCGGCCGGGTGCTAGCGCGATTACGTCATCGCTAAACTTAGACACTTGTTTCACATACCTATAGATTTATTCATTCCACATTAATCCAATGCATATTAGCAATTGTTTTTCAAAACCTTACCATTAGTTCAAAATATCTTTGCGCCCCCCTAACTCTGTCTGTTCCTGGAGGTTTTGAACCAGAAATAATTCATTAATTTCCTTACGCGCCCCCCTTGAAAAATTTCGCATTCCCCTTAGGGGACGCGCCCCATAGTTTGGGAAACACTGGTGTAAGCGAAGATGCGAAACAGTTGAAAAGTAATGACTATTCTCTTTTACTGTTAGGTTTCCATTTATACTTTTCTGTATTGGTATCCCAATGTTAAAAATGTCAAATAAATAAACGTGAACTATGCTATAACTATAAATGACAGTAACAAAAACAATTTTCTTCAAATTCATACTATGGGGGTAGAGGGAGATGATTGCTACGAAAAAAATTCTTGTACTGTCGCAACACAAATATTTTCTAAATACCATAAACTGTATAGATTGTAGCTGTTAAAATTACTCACATTTCAAACTAGTTTGTTAAATAAAACCTAATTGGCGTTAAATACTAAATTCGAATGTTTGGCAATCAATAACTTCACATTACATAAAAGCAATGAAATAGAAAATAATAAAAATTATTTCACGTGAGTAATTATTGATATAGCGCCAAACTAATAAATGGTTTTTAAAATATTAAACCTGCAGTACGTAATAAATTTATTTCATTAAAATTATTTACTGCAAATACAAATTTTATTTCAATAATTCTTGGCTGTTAATGAACAGCAATTTTAGCAGATAATTTCCATATTATCCTATGCGATGAAATAATCATGTCTGATCATGTTCGTTTCATAATTTCAATAGGTAATGAATTTAATTTTAGCTGCGCATATCAGAGTAGTCGGTAATATTGATTGCTATTAGGTTGTCTGATTATAAACCAGCAAGTCGTCATCGCAGGGAATAGTTTATTGCTGGCCGATATTTATTGCGCAAACTATATTTAGTTCACTACAATGACGACAAAACAGATTTATATATTGTTGCAATTTACCGGATTTTATGCTTTCTAGAATAAATAATAGACTTCTTGTACTCGTATTGAAATAACTGTTATTATAAACCATGATTCATTTCATAAACTAAAACAAATATTACTGATTAATTAAAAAAAATATATTAAAATATTCTTTATAGAGCAACTAGAATTCTTAAAAGATTTTTTATTAATTCCGTAATTTTTTCGTAAAATTATGTTTAATTACGGATTAAATAAATATCTTTAAACTTTTTGCGTGGAAACGGTGACGTCAGTGTCACTGTGGAATAAGAAGAGATATCTGATATAAAAATAAAATAAATAAATATATCATCACGGCATATTACCCATTGCTGGGTGTGCCAATTTGCTTTGTACGCAGATATCGGTATTGATGATGATCTGATATAAATTTCAATAATTTATTATTAACTGCATTCGTTATTCTAATGAATATTTGAATTGCAGTGACGTTAGCGTCACTCGTATATTTCACGGACGTGGTACCAACGTGAAAAAAAAATGTGCTCAAAAAAACGAATAACAGAAATGTTTTAAAAGTTTTTAGCACGATCGGGTTATTTTTTATATTTACCGATAGTGTTTCCAAGACAGTAGGTCTTAGTTACAAATTACTGAACGATAAGTGATGTGACTTTCGTTGGGAAGTGATGTGCTTCACTTACCGTTCAGGAGGCGAGACGGTAAATAAATAAATACAAAAATCAAAGCTTACTTCAAAAATGACAAATAATTTTTTTTAATATGTCAAAATAATGTTCAGATCTTACTTTTCTTTTAAATATAATGCGTCGATCATGCAAAAAATAGTAAATTGGCACCTTCGCTTTGCTCAGTCCCCAAACATTGTCTTCGATCGGTAAACTATCCTTACTGTTCTTAATACTTTATATACTATTGTGTTCAATAAAAAATCAAATGGTTTGAAATATTTACCGGTTTCAGGATATTAAGTATTTGTTTATATGCGCAAAAGTAGGCTGGTAACCAAGTAATAACAGTATCTGTACGGTTAATATTATTACCATACTGACATGTCAACCAAGTGAAAATAAAATAAATGTATAATTTTCTTAATTAATACTTAAACAAAACGTTAGTGTATCATTCTTAACCCGGTTTACTTTATTCTAAAAGAATAAAATATTTGTTATATTGACATAATGTCAAAATAATTGTTCGTTTTAGTATGGCATTCTGAAAGTAGCATTAATGAGAGAATTTCAAAATAAATATTAATTAATAATATCATCAATTTCTGAAACCGATATACCATTGAACAAACCACGGATGTTATGTATCAACAAGCCTTAGATTTCTTAAAATCCTGCGGCAGTTATAGTACTCATAAAAATGCTAGGTATGTTAGTACCTATAATACTAAAATGATCATCCGTCCAGCATTGATAAGTGACCGTCATTTCGTCCAGCATTCATATGTGCCCGTTATTGTCCGCCATTATTTCTTTTCATTTTTAAAAAACAAAATACTACTTACCTATGTGAAAAGTATTAATATGAATGCAGAAAATATACTTAAAAATAACCAAATTATTATCTTTAATTGTATTTTTGTTGTTTCATTCGCAATTGTTTTTAATCTATAATGTAATGTAAAATTGTTGAATTTTTAATGTTTAAAACAAATGAACATAGAGGAGAAACATATCGTTGAAAAGCTAAAAAAATCTTGACTTCATTGTTTAAGTTTGCATTTCTTTCTTTCGTGACCCAGAGTATTTTGTGTTGTTATTTATGTGTATTCCGTTTGTAATGTAATAAAATTATGGCTCGAGAAAAATCAAGACCAGCGTGCATTCTGCAAAAGAAATACAATTTTCAAAGGAAGAGTTTACACGCAATTATAACTATAATAGCAACAAAACTCTGCACTGAATTACAAATATGAGTATATCATACTCTTTGTTTCTCTTCGGAGAAAGAATTAATCATTCATTGTACGTATGTTTGATTTTGCGATTGAACTGCAACGTTCTTTAGTAATTCATATGCGAAACGTCGTTTCGTATAACATCTGGAAAAGATTTAGTTTTACTAAACTCCTATTAAGGACGTACCTATCTACTTTTGATTTAATATTGAATTTATGATGTTTCTCGAAAGTTCCAGCACTATATGAAGACAAGAAATACAGAATGTCCCATAACTTCAGGTACATATTAGAAGGGCATATAGTTCTTAATGTCCTGATTACGGAACAAAAAGGATTTTTTCAAAATTCCTATAATTAAGGGTAGTTCACTTAAGAAGAACATTTTTTGTACCCCTGGATACTGTAATATTTGGAATAGTGAAATTAGTTATAACTATTACATAAAATAATTTAACAATGAAATTAATTTATGCAATTACGTTAAGCTTTGTCACACCAATTAAGTTTGGGAGATGTGTATGTAATGAAAAAAAATCAAATTATTTACTTTATTTTTACAAAAACTGTTCAAAATTATTTCTATTAACAGCTAAACATAATGCGGCACGTTGAATTAAAGAAATTGAACAAGCCCGATGAATTGCATACTCTTGTCTAATTCTTTCAGCACAATTTTCAACTCGTTGCCGTAATTCTTCAAGGGTTTCAGGTGCCTCTTGATTATCATAGACGAGAGATTTAAAATTACCCCACAAATAAAAATCTAACGGATTGAAATCCGGGGATCTAGGGGGCCAAGACGCGGGACCTCCTTAACTAATCCACCTGTCCTCAAATACTATGTCAAGATGATGTCTGACATTTCTAGCAAAATGTGGCGGCGCACCGTCATGCATAAACCATGCATTTTGACGTACATTAAGAGGAATATCTTCTAATAATTCAGGCAAATTATTCAGCAAAAATTGTAAATAATCATTCCCAGACATTCTGTTAGGAAGTATGTATGGTCCCAGTAACGATCCGTTTACCATCCCAGCCCAAACATTTAGTGAAAATCTGTGCTGAAAATGACTCCTGACAGCAGCATGTGGATTTTCTTCGGCCCAGTAGTGACAGTTATGAATATTATGTATACCATCACGAGTAAATATCGCTTCGTCGGAAAATATTACTTTTAACGTAAAATTGCCATCCTGAGCATGTTGGTTTAGAAGCCATTCACAAAACCTTACTCGAGAGTAATGATCGGGTTCAATTAACGCATGGACCCGTTGAAAATGATAAGGATGTAAATTATTATTCCTTAAAATACTCCAAATTGTCATTCGTGGTACACCTGGTAGTTGACGAGATATTCTCCTTATGCTGATTGTTGGGTGCATACCAAATCTAAGACAGCATTTTCAACATTTACTGGTCTCCGATGAGCCCTGCCGCCTCTTCCCCGATTAGGTTGCAAAGAACCAGTGTCGCGAAGGCGTTGAGTAAGGCTTACAAATATGCGAGAATTCGGATGCCGTCGTCCTGGGAAACGTTCAGCGTAATAACGCTGAGCTAATCTACAGTTTTGCCCTGCTTCGCCATACATTAGCAACATATCCACTAACTCACTGTTACTGTAACCATTCATATTTGTAACAATAATCAGAAGAGCAATATCAAAACTGTTATAAGAAACATAATTTATGTGGCCGGCTACTAGAAACCTAATGAAATGATTGTATTATGCAAACATTTCTTATTAATTTAACCAGTGTCTCAAAACTGTTTCCTTCAAAAACCTCAAAAACTAATTTTTGAATTTTGAAAAAATTCTTTTTGTTCCGTAATCAGGACATTAAGAACTATATGCCCTTCTAATATGTACCTGAAGTTATGGGACACCCTGTATAATAGGTTCATATCTTTTTTTTGCTTTTTAAGCTTCAGCGTATAATTTAAGTAATCACAGGCGAATAAATATATTATGCTGTAATTTCATTATATTATGCGGTCACATTACTGAAATTTTATCTTTTTAGTTCTAACTCTTAAGGTTGTATTCCTAGTGCATGAGATATTAATTTTATAATTAGTTTTCTTAATTCGTTTTAATTTTCTAGCTAGCGACTTTAATTATAATGATAATAAAAGTCTTTAAGGCCCCACTTGTTTCATTTTGCAGGTGATGTCAAGTCAGACAAAATGCTATCTAAGAAAAGAGAAATTCATTACTTTTTAATTATCTTGCTTCGTTGAGTCCGTATAAGAAAAGACGGCCATGATTTTCAGCAATCAGCAAGACAAATGAAAGGTTATTTTTTTTATTCTTTTTACATTGATTCTCTAGTCTAATACATAATAGGGTGCAGAATTAGCTGAACTAAATTTTCATAATTTCAAGAATATTTATGGTTACATAAAGTACAAAGAGTAATTTTAGTAAAGCATGATTTTTGTATAGGAATAAAAGGACAATAAGATTCCTGAAAATTATTTATATCATACTTGTCTTCTTTATGCATTTCCTAAAGGAAAACATGGGTAGGTATGTTATAAATGACGATTAAATGTTAGCGCTGAAAATTAGAATATTAAAACACATTTATCACCCAAACCGGTATATACAGTATTAACACAAAAATAATAACAAATATAGATGACCGTCGCCTGGCCGAACCCGGTCACGCGGAATCCTCCTACACGCCGTGATTATTTCTGTAAAAGAATTAACACATGAGAAATACTCAGTGAGGAGGCAATCATTTACAAAAGGTTCAGGCATTCACACACCGTACACACATGTTGGCAACTACGGGCAGTACCGCTAGTTACTACGGAACCTCTGCCGCTTCGGTGGTGATCCGGGAACACATCCACAGGGATCACTACAGCCCTAACTGCTGCTACCGTTGGCGACCCAGAAGCGGGTCACTACAGGTCTCCCTTCTGCTACCGTTGGCGACCCTCGGGTTCACACGATGCGGCCACTACAGTACCCAGTACTGCTCACATGCACACTCACAATCATACACACGCTAGATTAACTCTCTCACCTGAATCACTATAATATCGATGTTCTCACACTGAAATCTAGAAATAAACTGAAATAAAATACGTGAATACCAGTATCATTAAATGTAGCTCTTATCCAACAGCATCGGTTACGTACCTAAATAGCTAATTAGAGACAAAACATAATAAATTTAATAAAAATAATCTTACGCAAAATAATATCTGTGACAGGTATTTAAAATTCATGAATATTAAGTCATGCTCGTATATTCTTAAAACAACATAAAGTGAGGTAAACAAATTTTTACATCAGTGCACATTACAGCGTGATATACAGAATAATCCTTCGAATAGTTGTCGCATCAAGCATTCCTAATTTTTCCTACGCGGATAACGGTGCATTTCATGTACGAATGAATGCACTAATACTTTTATCTGATGTAGCGGTTCAATTTATAGCAAGTTATTCAAGAATATAAATTTACATATAGAAAGAAATAGTTCCGCGAATAAAGTATTTATATTTACATCAATACAGGGTGCTCATTTTTCGATCCTCGCCATTGGGATCACGTTTATCTTAACAAATTCAAAAGAGCGATTTCTTTAAGAAATGGTTAATTTAAAGCAACTGGTTGAAACTATTATCCAATATACCGTGTGTCTGTATTAGAGGTGTACATAGGAGATTAAAATGGGAAATCAGTTTTTTGCAATTTCCTGCTTGGCTAATTATTTTAAGCAAAAACGCGTCAAATAAAAGTTTTAGGGCATAAAATTATGCATCTAAATCAGTAAACAGTATTATCTTTACATGCTTTATAACGACAGAAATTAAACGTGAAGATGTCGAAAAATCACGTTAAAAATATCGACAGCCATGGAATTTAACAAAAAATAAATAAATGCTTGACGTTTTATCTGTCACAACATAAGTCAACTTATTTGACGTTTCTGACAATTTGAATTTACCTCTAGTTTTATTGCCTGAAATCATTAGAAAATGCATATTTATAGGTACGAATGAAGAGCGTGATTTCACAATTCCTAAATTCGTGACAAAATTTAAAGACTGCTAATGTGTCTCCAAAATATTCAAGTGAGCCGCTTAATCAGAATATAGGACGAGGAGGAAAACGTGCGTTACTGGAAGAAAGAGTGTTAGGAATAGTAGACTCCTTGTGTATACTAGATGTATTGGAAATGAGTTGGGAGTGCATCGCAGCAACATACATAATTTTGTTACGCAATTTTTAATAAATTCATATTATTTAAACAAAACTGTATTTTTTAACTTTATTTATTAGTCTAATATAATATTTCTATTATCATAATTAACGATATTTGTTAACTTACGTTATGACAGATAAAACGTCAAGCGTTTATTTATTTTTTGTTCAATTCATGGCTGTCGATATTTTCAACGTAATTTTCCACATTTCCATATTTAATTTCATTCATTACAAAGCGTGTAAAGGTAATACTGTTTATTGATTTAGATGCAGAATTTTATGCCCTAAAACATTTATTTGACGTATTTTTGCTTAAAATAATTAAGCGAGCAGGAAATTGTAAAAAACTGATTTCCCATGTTAATTTCCTATGTACACTTTTAAGACAGACACACGGAATACATGGTGATCACGCGAGAATGAAATAGTAATTATTTTTGATATCTTCAAATAAGTAAATTTACTATTGACAATATGGTTAATAAGATATCGTATCAAAAATGAATTTATTTCTTGCGATTCCGGAATACATAGTTACGTAATACCAACTTTGAAATTTAAAAATTTGCTTTACAATGATAGTAAACAAGTAGTACGTTGTATTATTAAAAAATAAAATGGCGGACGTTTGAAATATAATAAAATAAATCGAGAGTGTAAAATTTTGTTTTATTACCCCAGATTATGCCATATAAATGAATTTATCTCAAAAAATATCATCATCTATGAACAGAAAAACAATAAAATTTCACACAACAATACAACGTAGTACTTGTTTACTACCATTGTAAACCAAATTTTGTGTCCTTTTCAAAAATATAAAAAATATAGTACCTACCTATATTGCATTTGAAATTTCAAAGTTGGTATCACGTACTATGGAACCGGGAGTAATAGAACGCTTCTTGATATGACATCTTCTGGTTCATTTTAACTATAGTAAATTTGCTTATTTAAAAATATTTGCTAATAATAATTGCTGGTTTATTCTCGCCTAGTCAGTCTGTATATACGAATTTACCATGAGATAATCTAGGTTTTTGTCAACAAACCTGGTAAATTATTTAACGACTGGCTTAAAATGAACCGTTGAGTTACAGAATATGCCTAAAAGTTGATTAAACTGGGACAAAGTTGCCCTTTTAGTAAACCATTATAAATATATACCTATTTGTTTTTCACAAAAATAAATACAAAATTCGATTTCGCTGATTTTGATATTTACAAATAACTTAGAAGTATAAAATAATAAGGAATTTTGGTTTCTACTTTAGAGAATTTTTTTATGCAATTTTTTTTAAATTTCTGTTAGATTACAAGTTACGATATGCCGAAGTTGTAATTTTTTATAGTCTCCATAGTAAAGTTACACCACTGTAATAGTTATTTATTATATGAGTGTGGAATGTATCATATTAGTCACGAAAGAAAAAGTTTAGCCACCTAGTCCTCAGGGCGAGTGGCTAAGTTTTTTAGTGACTAATATACATTCCACGCGAGTGTAATACAACGTTTTATCCAACACTTATTTAAAAACTTCTTAAATCATTTTTATGTTTTCATTAATCATTTGACACTGACAAGTCAATTGATGTAGTATTTTGAATTACTAAGTAGCCATTAAATGGTTGTTATGCCTTTGTTATATTGTTATTGAAAAAAAATGGATGTAATAATTATTGTCTGTCATTGGGAATTATTTGAAAGAAAAATACATTAAATTGGGTGAAAATGAGGACCTCCCTTTGAAACGTATTCACTTAGAAGCACAAGCAGCATCTTTGAATTTAATTCCGAAGCAAGTAACCACTCGTTTCTCGTTTTCGTTTCATCATCCGTACATAACAGCTATCATTGTCTAAAGATAAGTAACCTATTTTAGCTTAAATATTAATATTAATGTAAATAAATAAGTTTCATAATGTTTAATTATTTCAATAATCATATAATTTTGTACAATTGATTTTTATTTATATTTAAAAAATCTGATGTGGCCAGCACATTACCTTCCGTCAGTTCTATATATTTTGTACAAATTTCATACGGAAAGTTCCTTGCTAAATTAAATATTCTATTTCTTGTACATTAGCTTCCGGCAGTTGCATGTATTTTATGCAAATTTCATACAGAAAATTATTATTTTGTGATGTTTTCTATATACAGTGTAATGTATCTGCAGAAAAAAAAGATTTATTATTATTATTTCTTGTACATTACCTTAAAGCAGTTGTATGTATTTTATACAAATTCCATAGAGAAAGCAAAAGATCCTATATTTCCAGTAAAATTATAAAACAGACACACTATGTCAATTTCACTTGACACTGACATCTTTCAATCAGAATTTTCTTAATATAGTAGTTGTTTCCACAGGTATGGCTACTTTATGAAATTTAATTTCTTTATAATTTTTTAACTCAATATCCATTTAATATTAAGTATAAAATGCAGTCAAATCGTATAGAGAATAAAATATTCTTTAATATTTATAATAACATCAAATGTGAAAAAATTATATTTAACATAGTTTTTTCAAGAAAAACTGTTAAAATCTTCAAATGATGGTACTTCCGGTTGACCAATTGTAACCAAAATCTAATCAGCTCTTCCTATGGATGTAACGAAGAAGTATACGAAAAAATTATAATTTTTGTAACTGTAGTATTAGAGTTATCGCAGACGAAAATTTTGTTACACACACACATCCACACACACACACACATCCACACACACACACATCCACACACACACACACATATACAGACATCATCGTAAAAATAGTAAATTCGTATTCTAGGGACTCTAAAACGTGCTTATTTTGTAAAAACTCATCATCGAATTTTTTGACCAAAGACAATACCTTCCTTACCTAAAGGTGACGGAAGGTAAAAAGAACAAAAATCAGTAATAATTCCTCCGTGACTTCCAAATATTCTCTCATGGAGTGACTAATGTTGTACATTAGTTATTTCAAAAAACCATAGTAACAAGTATATTATGCGTCGGTATTGGATAAAAAATATTATTTTAGCTTTATAACGATATATAACACCTATATACATTTGTTTCAAACAACAAAAAGCTACAATTATAAAAATTATAGATTGTAGGGTAATTTTTTTTATAGATACAACAGATAAAATCACTAGTTAGGTTTTATCATTTGTTTATTTTACTGTTTGTTTTCATCATTTTCATTAATATTTTTAAATTAAACAGTACTGGAACATTTTTCAAATTTTGTTGCTAATATGTAACAAGATCATAACAATTGGATGAAATTTTGAGAGCTTAAGTTATTACAAATTATTACAATATGTGATATATGGGGATGAATCAGTTTTTACCTTCCGTCACCTTTAGGTAAGGAAGGTATTGTCTTTGGTCAAAAAATTCGGTGGTGAGTTTTTGATGAATAAGCACGTTTTAGGGTCCCTAGAATACGATTTTACTATTTTTACGATGATGTCTGTGTGTGTGTGTATGTGTGTGTGTGTGTGTGTGTGTGTGTGTGTGTGTGTTTGTGTGTGTGTGTGTGTGTGTGTGTGTGTATGTATGTGTGTCCGTGTGTGTGTGTGTGTGTGTGTGTGTGTGTGTGTGTGTGTGTGTGTGTGTGTGTGTGTGTGTGTGTGTGTGTGTGTGTGTGTGTGTGTGTGTGTGTGTGTGTGTGTGTGTGTGTGTGTGTGTGTGTGTGTGTGTGTGTGTGTGTGTGTGTGTGTGTGTGTGTGTGTGTGTGTGTGTGTGTGTGTGTGTGTGTGTGTGTGTGTGTAACAAAATTTTCGTCTACGATAACTTCCATACTACAATTCTAAATATTATAATTCTTTCGTATTTCTCTTCTTTACATCCATGCGAAGAGCTGATTAGATTTTGGTTAGAATTGGACAACCGGAAGTACCCTCATTTGAAGATTTTAACAGTTTTTCTTGAAAAAACTATGTTAAATATCATTTTTTCACATTTAATGTTATTATAAATATTAAAGAATATTATATTTTCTATACGATTTGATTGAATTTTATACCTAATATTAAATGGATATAGAGTTAAAAAATTATAAAGAAATTAAATTTCATAAAGTAGCCATAGCTGTGGAAACAGCTACTATATTAAGAAAATTTTGATTGAAAGATGTCAGTGTCAAGTGAAATTGACATAGTGTGTTTGTCTAATTTTACTGGAAATAGGTATAGGATCTTTTGCTTTCTGTATGGAATTCGTATAAAATACATACAACTGATTTAAGGTAATGTACAAGAAATAATAATAATAATAATAATAATAATAAATCTTTTATTTCTGCAGATACATTACACTGTATATAGAAAACGTGACAAAATAATAATTTTCTGTATGAAATTTGCATAAAATACATGCAACTGCCGGAAGGTAATGTACAAGAAATAGAATATTTAATTTAGCAAGGAACTTTCCGTATGAAATTTGTACAAAATACATAGAACTGACGGAAGGTAATGTGCTGGACACATCAGATTTTTTATTATAATTTTGTTACTTTGTACATTTATATATTGTGTTACTGGAGATGAGATGAAGACACAAATTTTGAGAGCTTAATTAAAAAATTATCAATCATAATAAACAAATTATAATCTATAGTTGTGATTTAATTTGCCTCATGTCTATAATCATTGTTTTTACCCTATAAATTTAATAATTAGTGTATTTCAGCTATGAACATCTAAAAGAATTATCTATTCAAGGATGTAACTTTCTTCCATGGCGTTCGCAAAGAGTACAACTTCTACAGTGATAATAACATACATAAATAAAAACATAAAAGTGCCTAAAGGTGTGCAAACCAAAATTCCATATTGTTTCATACTTAAGAAGTTATTTGTAAAAATAAAAATTAGCGAAATTGGAATTTTTGTTTAACTAGGGACCCATGCATTTCGCGGGAAAAACAATTGCATCTTTAAAATGGTATCCTAGTTCAAAAACTTTCTCTTGATTTAACCAAATCGTATCTCTTCAGATTGACACCAGTGGCGAGGGTCAAAAAACGAGCATCATGTGTACAACAGAATACACTATCAAGAAGCTAATAACATAAATCGAAGAGTACAGCATCATGAATGATAATACATCGTTACGTTTTTATAGAGCCAGCAGTAAAGCTGAAGTCTTCCGTGATCTTGCATTCAGGAGCGGATAATTTATATTAGAAACTAACAGGGTAATTTGGTAGTTGATATGGCGCAGTCGGAAGACCATGTAACAATCATTTTGATCTGTCATAAACGTCGGCTACTGCACTTTAAGATCCCTTGATTCCCCGAAGTGTTCCGACTGCTGTTCGGGCAGCTTCGTCACCGGAGAGCAGATTTGCAGTCATAATATAATCATATCCGCGGCATTAGTGTTCGCTGTTAGATATCCCCTGATAACAACGGTCTCTGAACAATGATCTCATTTAGTGCTTTGTTATCCGTCGGCCTGATCGTAAAACTCGCTGATTCCTTGTTTCTCAAACGTTATCCGGACAAGTCCTTCTGTTAACGACTCCGGCACTATGCGGATGTATGTCGTACGACCTTGTCGTTAAGACTTCATGTTTTCATCCGTCTCATTCATACGCCGACAAAGGAGCGACGCTAATATTTCACCAACTTTACAAACAACTACTTATGCTTTGTTATGAAACGTCAGTAAACAGACTTGCCGCTTACAGTTATAAACAAAGTATGGCAGAACTTCTGGCCTGGCCTACTAACATGAATAACTACACATTTTACAGATTACGACGTAATCTCCTTGTTCCTCGTAAGAAAATTGAAAGGAGGAAATCCTCTCTAACTATGCCAGTACCTCAAACATTACAAATATATAAAAGTTCTTACGGTAATATTCAAATTCTTTTCACTTTTCATTTACTTCTAATAAGGAATCAATTGAAGAGCTTCTGGCAAAAGCAACCATAGTCCAAATTATGTAAATTTGAGTTACACACAACATCTACTTTTCAGGACATCTAACAATTTGGTATTCGTAAAACTGTTTCCCTCAAAAAGTATGTTTGTTATTATATTGTCAATTTTCAGTGTTTCTACAAAAACAATCATAGGTGTAAAGAGATTTAGCAAAAACAAAGTCCTGTGGTATTAGTTAATTCTGAAGAAAACGTGCGTTGGCCAATTTTGTAGAATAAAATGTATTTTATTTTAAATTTAAAAAATCTGATGTGGCCAGCACATTATCAGTTATATGAGGTATTTAGGAAAATTCTACCGATTTTTCATACAATTCAATAATCAATATGTGTATATGCAATAATAACCGAGAGGAAGAGTGTATTCACCTTTTTGTAAAAAATATGGAATACCTCGAAAAAGAAAAGAGATATCGACCTGTGGTTTTAAAATCTTAAATCTACACTCTTCAAACTAATTAAATACAAATTTTCAGAATTTTAATTTTTTAAAAAATTTCGGCCCTTTTTTAAACCACACCACCCTTATACCCAATAATGGGTGTGTGGTACACCTTCAACGACCTCACCAGTAAATTCCTCGTATCAAAAACCATAAGTATACCAATTTTCATCAAAATATTCCAACGGATACATTTATTATTAAACATTCTTTAAAATCGTGAAAAACTGAAAACTGATTTTTGGCCATTTTCAGACTTTTCCTTCTGGAGATTGCAATAGTTGTTCAAAAATTATGAAAATTGGTATGCTTATGTAATTTTGCTCGTAGAATCTCATGGTGATATCGCCAGCGGTGTATAATTGACCATTTTTGGGATATGACCCAAAAATGGGCATTTTTGAGCAAAGTTTTGAGGACGAATATCTCGGACACGAAAAGAGATATCGACCTGTGGTTTTAAAATCTTAAATCTACACTCTTCAAACTAATTAAATACAGATTTTCAGAATTTTTAATTTTTAAAAAAATTTGACCCTCTTTTACATTCTACCGATGAACTGTTACCAGTAAACAGCTTTTTATCAGGTTATAGTTACCGGAATCGATATTTTAAGAACGCATGTGGTAAACAGGGTAGATCCATAACCTATGAAAAAATTTGAAAATTTAAAATATGTTAGAAATTTGACGTAGTTAACAAACTAAGCAGAGTCCTACTCTGAACACATTTCCACTTTTACCGCGCACACCTCACTTTGCATCACTACCTTTTTTTTGAGATTAGATTCTTCATGAATCCGGTAGATGGATCTGGTAGTAACTGAACAATTTTCGAACACGGTAACTTTTTACCACTCGTGTTTTCGAACACAGTCGGTATGCGGTATCTACCGGTAGAATTTTCGTAAATGCCTATGTATTTTCTATAAAATCCACACAGAAAGTTCCTTGCAAAAGTTTCTAAATTTCTTGTATGTACATTATCTTTCGACAGTTGTATGTATTTCATGCTAATTCCATACAGAAAATTGCGAGCAAAAAGATCCTAACACCAATATACTATGAATATGTCAATTGCACTTGACACTGACATCTTTCAATCAGAATTTTCTTAATATAGTAGCTGTTTCTAGCATAGCTGGCTAATTTATGTAATTTAATTTCTTTATAATTTTATAACTCTATATCCATTTAATATGAAGTATAAAATGCAGTCAAATCGTATAGAGAATACAATGTTCTTTATTATTTATAATAACATTCAATGTGAAAAAATGATATTTAACATCGCTTTTTCAAGAAAAACAGTTAAAATCTTCAAATGAGGGTACTTCCGGTTGACCAATTATAACCAAAATCTAATCAGCTCTTCATATGGATGCAACGAAAAGGAATACGAAAGAATGATAATTTACAACATATGTATGCAATAGATACATGAAAGACTTTCACTGTCATCGGATATTTCTCAGAAGTCAATTTACACGGGAGAATAATATATTATTAGTCTCAATACAGGACTCCATGAACACTTATTCGATTCTCTTTTAACGAAGTTGCAAATTTAAATTATACATTGTTCCGTTCTTAGAATTTTTATAATTGTAAAAGGCGCTAATTGCAATTCCTGTGACACTCAAGAGACGAGCTAATATTCGACATGTCCGTCGCTCTCTTGGTTGTTAAGTTAATTCGTCACAAACGCCATCATCTTTCATTTAATTTTAGCGACTGGCGAATAGCGAACCACTTGTTGTTGCCCTGCTCAGCCTTATAATTAGCTCAACGTTTTATTTTCCTCCCCTGTGTTACTTTTCTTTTTTGCCGTTGGTTGTCGGGCGAACATGGTACTGGGAATTACCGATTAGCTACAAAGCTCATGTATACTCGATAGAGAAATGAAATTATTCTCCATCCTAACGACGTTTTCTACTTTAGAAGTTTTTTTTTATTCTCGGTACCTGCACGTAGCAGAGCCAGACAAGTGCAAATCTAATTCAATTTCCAATACACTGAGCATTACTAAATTACTTAGTACCTTAGAGATACTTTTACAGATACTCGTAAACTTCTTCAAACTAAAGATATTCAAAAAATAAGTTTTACGAAAAATGGGTGGCTTCATTACTGAGAATAACCACCAAAGTTTAAATCAATCACTCATAAAATAAATAGATTAAAAAAGATAAATAAAATCTCCTCGTTAGTGAAGTTTATATGACATTCAAATATATTGATTTCTATGTTCCCCATATTACTTGTAATAGTGCATTTCACTTCTCTCTCCTTACTTTTAATTTCCTTAATTTGAGTATCAATAAATAATACAAGTCGGGTGTAAATTGTGAATAAATATACACTGTGTAGCCCGGTTAACCCACAGCTGGTACGATTATTTTTAGTCACATAACTGGTATGGTGAGATTTTTGAAGACCCCCTTATATTTAGGTAATTATTTGTCTTTCTAAAACAAATTTAATATTTTTTATGTCTCACTAAAATATTATGAACTGTTTATTGCTAGGATACGGTGTTTATAAACATATATATATATAACAACCGGGGCATAATGGGAGGGCATAATATTTCATTATGCCCTCATTATAATTCGATCATCATTTATAGACTTTAAATTAGAAATAATATGAACGGTATATGTTTTTTAAAAATTATAATTCATTACAATAATAATGATTGATTAATTAATACATTAATTGATTACAACAATTAATAAATTAATTGATTACAACAGTTAATATGATGAAAAAACAGCTTTGAAAGCACAACGCAGAAATCATTTTTAATGTAATTATAATACTTAAAATTTATTATGAAAAGGGCCTTAAAGTGCAATTTACTTTCACCACACATGTAAATAATAAGTACGTCGAACTGCAGACTGCAATGTTTCGTATTGATTTTGGACGGATGATTGATCACTAATGTTTTTGGGGACGGTATTTATCCACGGTTGAATTCATTTTTTATATTATTTACCGTCACATGTAACATCCAAAGCAGTACAAACTCTCTAAAATGTAATAATATTCATAAATAAGTGCCTAAGAAATAAAGAACTGGGACCTGTCATGTGAAAACAAACTTCAAAAAATAATACTTACATCTTCTACCGACGAGAATGGAATAATTAGGGGGAACATTTATGCGTTTCTCTTCCTCAACGTATTCAAAATAATTTCTTTACACCGTTTCGATAAAATATCTTCATCAAATTCACCCATTCCATAATCTCCAACGATATAAAACGTTGATGTCAAGGTTGATGTTTTAAAAATAAATAAATGTTGATAATAAACAAAACAATTGAACAACATCCTTAGCAACACCAAAGCTTAAGCATTTTTTAAATTAAAATTATTATAAATGAAAACTTATTTCACATATTCTAGTGAGACATAAAATCTTGTATGCACCACGAGCATTACTAGATGCCCATCGGACGACATCTATCCTTCGGACCAAAGGCCCTCAGGCTAGATCCTTAATCCTTGTCGCCCTCCTGGCATTATAATCATCGTAACGCCCTTGGTACATAAAATACTATTAATGTTTTAATTATTTTATACGACTTCTTAATTATTCCCTCACAGAGTGAGTAAGTATGTTGTACAATACTTATTTCAAATAGCCATAGTAACCAATATATTATGAGTCAATAACTATGAAATAATACATTAAAAGTAACATTAAAAAAAAAATAAACAGTGATTATGGGTGATTAGAAAGCATTTGATTAGCATTGCTTTTTCTCTGTCAATCGTTTATAGATTATTTCGGAGATGAACATTTCAATTAAGAGTTATATACTCGTACACATACATACATCATCGTAAAATAGTAAAATCGTATTGTAGGGACCCTAAAACGTGCATATTCATCAAAAACTCACCACCGAATTTTTTGACCAAAGACAATACCTTCCTTACCTAAAGGTGACGGAAGGTAAAAACGAAAAACCTAATTTTCATTTGTGAATGCACCTTTACAATACAGAAAAAGCTTTACTTATTAATTTAAGTCCTCAAATTATCGTAAATGTTCTTACAAATACTCGTACCTTTGCCTGTAATTACCGGTTGTAACCTTTGATAATGTTCAGTACATACACCTGAAATTGTTCTTTTGTAAATGAGTTTCATATTTATTCATTTTTAAATATTCCTTGTTTTCTCAAAGCACTTGAATGATTATATTTTTAATATGAACATTTACAAATTTTATAGAGAATGATTAATGCCAGTTGTTACAGAATTATTTGTAAGTATACTTAAGAGCATCAAAATTGAATAAATATGTAAACAGTTTTGACAATGACAAATGATATAAACAAATTAATAAATACGTAAATGGCGATAATTTTGATAGATAACTACTAATGATAAAATAATGAAAAACGTCACATATGTACTCTAATCTTTTTTCATTCTTGAAAGCATCCAAGTAATTAGAACATTTTCAGAAGTAGACATATGTTAAGTATAAGGGCATTATACAAGTTTAATGTAGGAGCCGTAACAATAGAAAAAAGCATTAAGGTAATGCGATCAAATAAAAAACGAATTTAGTCGATTAAAAAAATAAAATAGTCCGTTGGCAAAACGGATGTGTTACCATTGAGCGAATGGATGGTTTGTGCATTGTCCAGTTTTTAATGGGACAGGCAGCCGACGTTCCGAGTAATCGTCCTGCTATCTGTCAGCGGCGAAGCAGAGGAGGGGGCAGGAGATCTGGCGATCGCAGGGGTATCTAATGTGCGCAATTAGAACGGTTAATGTCCCATAGACCAGGCCGTACATCACAGGAAGAAAAGCGCTGTACAGAAAGATGCTCCTAGCCTCCCCTGATCAAATAAAACTCAACGCTCAACGCCGATATTACACAGACAGTCATTTGTTAATGACGCTATTTGTTTCTTGTTTCTTTGAAAACTAACAACTGCTTGCTTGCTACTGTTGGTTTGTTATCTTGCTATTTAGACGCGCTTGCCTTTGTGATACATCCTTTTTCCTAGCGGCAAAAATAAATATATCATTATCATCTTTTTTTAGCATAGATGTCGTATTTCTTTCAAACTTTGTACGAACTACTAGAAATGGTTTCATTTATTACGTACATACTTTAGCAACATAAATTCTAAAAAATTATACATATCCTTTTAAAAGATGCTAGAAATTTCTCGGACAGTATAAATATCCGTTACGTGCAAATGTAAACTAACAAGATTTAATTATAGACGAATAACAGATACCTTTTTGTAAAACGAAAACTAATGCTTTTATCATCGTAGTATTTTATCGTTTATAAGATACCCTTTATAAACAGGGTCAAGCAGTAATATTAATTTTTACCTTCCGTCATCTTTAGGTAAGGAAGGTATTGTCTTTTGTCAAAAAATTAGGTGGCGAGTTTTTGATGAATAAGCACGTTTTAGGGTCCCTAGAATATGATTTTACTATTTTTACGATGATGTCTGTATGTGTGTGTGTGTGTGTGTGTGTGTGTGTGTGTGTGTGTGTGTGTGTGTGTGTGTGTGTGTGTGTGTGTGTGTGTGTGTGTGTGTGTGTGTGTGTATGTGTGTGTGTGTGTGTGTGTGTGTGTGTGTGTGTGTGTAACAATTCCAAAAATTATAATTCTTTCGTATTCCTCTTCGTTGCATCCATATCAAGAGCTGATTAGATTTTGGTTATAATTGGTCAACTGGAAGTACCCTCATTTGCAGATTTTAACAGTTTTTCTTGAAAAAACGATGTTAAATATAATTTTTTCACATTTAATATTATTATAAATATTAAGGAACATTGTATTCTTTATATGCTAGAAACAGCTACTATATTAAAAAAATTCTGATTGAAAGATTTCAGTGTCAAGTGCAATGACTTATTTGTAGTATATTTGTGTTAGGATCTTTTTGCTCGTAATTTTCTTTATGAAATTTGTATAAAATACATACAACTATCGAAAGGTAATATACATACAAGAAATTTATAATCTTTTGCAAGGAACTTTATGTATGGATTTTATAGAAAATACATACGCATTTACGAAAATTCTACCGGTAGATACCGCATCTACCGACTGTGTTCGAAAAAACGAGTGGTAAAAAGTTACCGTGCTCGAAAATTGTTCAATATCTACCAAATCCATTTACTGGATTCATGAAGAATCTAATCTCTAAAAAAGGTAGTGATGCAAAGCGAAGCGTGCGCGGTAAAAGTGGAAATGTGTTCAAAGTAGGACTCTGCTCATTTTGTTAACTACGTTAAATTTCTAACCTGTTTTAAATTTTCAAATTTTTTCGTAGGTTATGGATCTATCTTGTTTACCACTTGCGTTCTTATAATATCGACTCCGATAGCTATAAACTGATAAAAGCTGTTTACCGGTAACAGTTCACCGGTAGAATTTTCGTAAATACCTCATATAACTGACGGAAGGTAATGTGCTGGCACCATCAGATTTTTTTATTGTATAAAGCATTAACAATTACGAGTAATAAAACTTTTAATTAAAAGTTTTATGTACTTTTGTATGTATGTAAATATTAAATAACGCTCGTAGAATTATATCTGTATACTCAACTGACCTAAATTCTAAAATATTTGTATTAAATAAGGACATATAATAAAATTTATAAAGTCCGTTTTCACGACTTGATCCCCACGTCATCAATAGTAAGCATATGATTCAAATCGCCAGGGGCGGGAGGAAATTAATGACGTCATATTGTATCCTTGGTTTTATTATTGGCAACTGACTTTAAGAAATGACATCTGGTGCCATTTTCAGAACTATCGTTGATGGGATAAGTTAATGTTATGTGACATAAGTTTGGTTGTATAAACATTAATTTTATCCATTATATTTATATTATACTTTTAGAAATGCAGTACTTTTTAATAATCCACATTTAAGTACAAAACAAATTTATCTCAACTCCGTGAGTTCAAATAAATTGCGTTTTGGTATTGCAAGCTTAAAGTCAGTTGCCAATAAGGATTTAATTTTCTAGTTTGTTATAAGGTGGAGTGAAGTATGACAGGACTTTTTCATGTTTGACATTTTTAATATTTTATTTGCAATAATTTTGTTGTTCGCTAATATAATCGTAACAAGTACTGCGTGAATATTATTATTCATCAAAATTCGAAGTGACATTTATTTCGCTATTGAATAATTATAATGTAATGTCAAAACTGACAGTATGACCTATAATGTGTCAATTTCGTTTTTCATCACAATTCGAATATAATAAACCGGTTGAATAAATATGTATAATATGAAATATATCTCTTTTTATTTCCACAAGAATATGTTGCAATAATTGCCGGAAATCTAAGAAACACCGTCTTTGAAATTACAAAATGCACAATATTTATAATTCGAAGATTTAACAAAATTTCCAATGCACAACGAAGCACAAATTATTATCGACCTAAAAATTACTTTAATCACATGAATGACAGAATGCCATGAATATTCAAATAATTTAAATATTTAAAAATGACATTCGTTACCGCGGTTACAATACCGTTCCTGTTTCATTTTTACCGTTGGTTATTTATTTATTTAGTCAAAAACTATCCTACAGGTCGAGCCCAATACGGATAGTGGTATAAAAAATACAAAACAAGATAAAAAGATAACAAAACATTATGCGTTCAAAGTATTGCGCAAAAGTTTGTAATTCAAACGAAATATGTCTAAATTGGAAAATTTCTTATTGCAAAGAGCACACATATGGAAAAGTGGGGAAGATATGAGCAGATTGGTACGGGAGAAAGGGAGATAAAAAGTGGAGTAGAAGCGAGTAGAGATAGAGGGGGCATGGTAATTTAGTAGAGCAAGATAGCGGGGATCATCGATTCTATTATTAATTAAAAAAGATGAAGAATAAGAGTGATTTCATGGCGTTCCAAAAGGCTCTTTACATTGAACATGCGTAATAAGGCAGAGTAAGGCATATTTCTCTCAGGGTAGGATTTATTGATTTTGAAATAAATAAATTTAAGAATATTTTTTTTTTGAACTGTTTCCAACAGATCTTGGTGAGTTTCGTAAACAGGATTCCAAATTATGCTGCAATATTCCAATTTGGATCTAACGAAAGAATAAAACAGTGTGAAAATAGCAGATATAGTGTTAAAATCTCGAGTATTCCTGATTACGAAACCCAACATTCTCATAGCTGAGTTGTAAACATCACGAATATGGGGCACAAATGATAATGTAGGGTCAAATTTGACTCCTAGATCTTTAACTACTGTAGATCTTTGCAAGGTTATATTATTCAGTGAATAATTAAACGAGAAGGGTGCCATTTTTCTAGTGAATGTCATAACTGTACATTTGTTTATATTGAGATGGAGGTTATTTAAAAGACATCAATTAAATAGATTATTCAGATCATTCTGAAGGAGAATGCAATAAGCTGGGGAAGAAATGGGATAAAATATTTTCATATCATCGGCAAATAGTAGTTTATCACAATGCAATACACTCGTGACGTCATTTATAAAAATTAGAAAAAGTAATGGTCCAAGGTTAGAGCCTTGAGGGATACCGGAAGTGGCGAAAAAATAAGAAGAATTAGTATTGAGATACTGAACATAGAGTTGACGATTTTGCGTAAGTAAGAAGAGATGAGATTAATAATAATAGTTTTATTTTTCAATTCTCATTTACGTATTGTTAAATTATATGTTATATAAAATCTAACACGCGCGTAATGCCGTTCCAACACGTACACATTATTCCGAAATTTGGTATTATTAGTTATTTAAGAAATTACATAAAACAACTGTAAACGTTACAATAGTAAAAAGGACTGGATTTATTCGTCACTCTGTGTAACTAGTGCTAGTGGGTAATAAAAACTAGAATTATTTGAGCCAGTAAGTCTTATCTCGTGCAGTGAGCAACTTAACTCGGCTTCAAGTTTAGTTAGAATTACAAAGTATATTCACAATATCAAGACGTAGCCCGATTACGACTGAATCCAGAGACAGTTACCCTGCACAGGCATTGTTTCATGCCAGTATCGCGGCCTGCTATCGTTTACCGGAAATGTTTCGAGATCTTAAAAGCAAATTTATTACAAGTAAATCGTCTCGGTTGTACGGCACATTCGGACACGTGTACCATTGGCGCTGCAGCCCCGGAAAAATGTCGCGTGCGGCTCCCACATTACCCGGAGCATGTTACGCGGAAACGAGATAGCGAGATGCGCAACCACACCGGAGGAAGAGAGATAGAGACAGCAGTGCGTGTGCCTGCAGCATTTCGTGTCACCGAATACTTTAAATTCCTCTCGTCGGTGGCGCAACTCTGGATTAACATGTTATTATATTTTTATTTTTTGTCAAATAGCCTCCATTTACAAACGTGCGCTTGCGATTTAATTCAACAGAAAATAACCTGCTGCAATTTTGGATTAAAATGAGCCGGAACAAAATTGATGCGTTACAAATTTGTCAAAATGATAAGAATTCTGGAATATTTTTTTATATAAATTATCACAAATGCAGTACTATTAGATATTTTTTATTTGAAAACATTTTTATTATCATACTCTTGTTCGCTATTTATTTTTAAAATTGTCATTTTGATTATGATACTCTATTGTCACACCTACGATTATAATTATAATACTATAAAAAATGATTGACAAATAAGAACAAACTGCTATTTTCGTTACATTTAGTTTAAATTACAAAGTTGGGGACGAACTTATGCCATGTTTTGAAGTAAAAAGGCAGGTAGGTACTAAATTCTATTATCTGTTTCATCGGGAACGATATCATTGTAATTTTTTTTTTGCAAAATGTTAGTGTATTATCATTTTGCGATTACATTTGTGTCTTCATTGTTTGAGGAAATATTTTGGCGTTTACCTGATTTATCATTCGTTATTGACAATTTCGAACAATTTAAATTGTTTAAGGTTCAATACAGAGTAAAATTAAATTAAATTTAAATATAAAAATGTTTTTCTTAATCTTTGACAGTTCTAAATAATCAATAGCTTATCATACAGAAAGTGGTAACATCGGAAGATTTGTATTTGAAATGGCATAGATTTGAAAACATAAC
This sequence comes from Harpalus rubripes, assembly GCA_963082715.1. Taxonomy (NCBI): domain Eukaryota; kingdom Metazoa; phylum Arthropoda; class Insecta; order Coleoptera; family Carabidae; genus Harpalus; species Harpalus rubripes. Next base: position 105,236,194 of record OY720448.1, read on the forward strand.
TTGAAAAATTAACGATTTAATATTCGCGTTGCACTGTAAGTTCAAATATAGTTACTCACATTTCAAATATGTTTATTATAATCAAAACGAACGTTTTTGTAATAAAATTTATAAACATTTTGTTAACTCTTGTGTTGAAATCATTTGAAAATTGACAATGATTCCCAGAATAGTTAGGTCAACCTATAATCATAAAAAATCCTAATTTTTTATCGGCTTATGCTGGTAACAAACTGTTTCTGCAAGATTTAAAACTGTGGAAAACTAGTCAAATATTAAATACTAATTTAATATTAATAATATAATTAATTACTTAATAGCTAAGATTATTTATTTATTTGAACAATTAACAAGACTATTTATTTACAAGTTATATATGTTACTATTTATTTATATCACATTCAACTGTCCGACCTCCAATCTCTATAGCGTCTGTATACTCCATTGCCTGGACAGAATTCACTCCTTTCAAATCTCGTCCTCAACTCTCTACTAATAATACTCATCAACACTACCGACTATTCACTTCCACAGTTACCTCGGTATACCAGTAAGTACTCCACTCGACACTATACTGCATACTCACCATGATATTGCTATACTACTAAACTTACTAACTGCCTTACTAACAGACCACCACTGCCTCTGTATACTCAACCCCTGATCACATAACTACTGTCATGTGATCAGGGACTCAACTGAACTAACTGCCGGGCATAGCTGCGTGCTGCCATTCGGGTCTATTCACTAAAAAATACGTTAACTTTTACCGTACAAATATCCAACGCTAAAAACTAAAATTAAACATAAAATTGCTATTCACTAAAGCATTGGTTAATAATTTCGTTAATATTTAACTTTTCAGCGTATACGCTAACGAATGCCATGAAACCAGTTTCACATGACTAACTTAATATAATTGCCTGTCAAGTATGAAAAGTTAATCAAAGTCGAATAATCGAAGTGTGAAATCCTTAAAATATATACCTAAATTAAAATAATTATTTATAAATATGTTTGATGACGGTAAGTGCATAGGTAAAAATATGTATTTGCAATATTTTTAATAAGTGTTTTACAGAAACAAAACAAAAATAATATTTAGATTTAACTATGAATTTATTAAATTATTATTACCAGTATAGTGATAGGTATTGCAGTGATTCTTATTATATTCCTCATATGAGGTGTAAGAGCTGTAAATAAATCTAAAGCACAGTGCTTTGACAATTTAAAACTTTTATTAAATTCATAATCGGGCAAATGTAATGGATCACTTTTATCCCGAAGATTTCGAAATCGAAGTCTTGCGTAACGCCTAAAATGATAAAATGTATTTTGAATAATTTAAAATTATTGATGTGGTTATGTGATTTTAAAAAAAAGTAGAATCATGCATTAATCATTAATTATTTATATTTATAGTAAATTAAGTATTAAGAACGGTAAGGACAATTTACCGATCGAAGACAATGTTTGGGAACTGAGCGAAGTAAAAAGTATACTTCAGTATTTCCAGACCAAATATATCCCCCCTCCCTCTTACTACACTATTACGAGGAATGAAAATATATCGTACGGCGAGTAGCAAAATTTCAAACTATACGAGGAAAATTTGTTCTTATGAAACTTGTTTGAATTCTACTTTAAAACTTTGATTGAAGGATTTTCCTGCATTGTGACATTGGAGTATTCCTTGTTATTCACTAGCACTAGACACAAAAGAACTATAGCAGTAGCTAGCTAGTAGAGTGACCGTTTGTATATTTGAGATGAGACATGGGGGGGGGGGGCAAGAGGGGGGAGCTCGCCCCCCCCTGGCTTTTCTCTAATTTTAAGAATTTTAAAAGCAAAGTTACCATTTTTAATTGTTTTACCACGGCTACTTATGTCGCATCCTAATGTCCTTACATCGCCCTGTTGTTTTCTTCTTTCGTTCTGTTTCCTAACGTTCAAATCTTCATCATGAAGTTAGCGTAAGCTTCGCGCGCACATAATTTAAAAGATACATCCGCAGTACAAATTATAAATAAAAATATTACCAATACCATAGCTGAAGTTAATCGTGCTACTAGATTAGGAGTACAACAACTATCAAGTGCTACTGTTGAGAGCTATTTTATTGTTTCCCTTAAAATAATTTCTAAATATTCGGCACTTCTGGAACCCGTAACAAATATTTTGCAGGGTATTTCTGTTAATATGCTAGCTGTACAGAAACATATTAATCACTTATTGGATATATTTAATAAACATAGGAACTCTGATTTAGAAATAATTTTTACTGAACTATTTAATAGCGCTGAAGAAGTTGCACAAAATTTTGATCTTGAATTAAAAATGCCGAGAGTCGCTAGTGGTGGAAGACAAATTTATCGTGCAAACTACGAAGCTAATAGCGTTTGCATACTTTTCGTTTGAAACAGATTCGTTGCACGAAACCACTGCACACGCATTTCTATTGGTCGAACGACTGCACAAGATTGAATTTCTAGTTTCAAGCTTGTGATTTCGGAAGTCTGAATGAACCTTTATTCTGTGCGAGAATATTTTAAAAAAGCAATTTTTATAAATTACTTAGATTTTTTAATTATTTCTTTAAATTCTCGGTTTTCGAAAGATGATAATGTTGCCTTTTTGCTCTATAATTTGCATCCGATTACTTTAAAACAAATAAAGTATAATAATTTTACTAAACTAGCTCAAGAGATTCATTCATATTATAAAATTAACAATTTTTTGAAAAAGCTTTAGCATAGCACGAATATTGGGTTTCAAATAAAGAAATGATTATTACTAAAGAAACTCCTGTAACAGAACTTTTACAACATTGTACATTTTACCCAGCAATCTCCAAAGCTTTAGAAATTTTAATTTGTCTTCCTCCAACTACATGCACTGTGGAAAGATCTTTTAGCACTCTAAGAAGAGTGAAAACATGGATTAGATCTACTATTAGCGAAGATCGGCTAGACGGTTTATGTATGATGAGCCTCCATCGCGATTACATAAGCGAAAATAAACAAAAATATATAGACGAAGTTCTAAATGAATTTGCCAAAGATGCAAGGAATTTTAAATTAGCATTTTCGGAAAAAGAATAAGTAGGTAATGTTGTTTATTCACAATCAGTTGGTAATATAACGATTTCTGACTTTTAAAAAGTTGAGAAGTTAGTTATTGTTAACCTTCGCGCCTTGGTCAGCTATCTTCGCCCTCGACAGTAATGAAACACTTTCCACCTCGGTTAGTAATGTACTATTACTGTATTGTAATTTTTTTCTATAAATATTTATGTTGTTTTATATTTTTAAGTACATACTTATTTTTAGTGTATTATATTTTTGTATTCTTGACTTTGCACCGCCCCCCCCCCCCCCTGAACAACATTGTATGGGCGCCCATGAGATGAGATGATGTTTGATAAACATTAACAAGCAAGGAACTAGTGTGTAAATGATGTGACAGAATCTCATGTGTTTCGGGAAGAGCCGAATGGCTCTCGGCGAACAATAGCTCGGCAATCGCATTGCCAATGGCTGAGAGGCTCCCAATGGCCAGCCAAGAGGAATGTTTATTAGCGGTATCAGTGCGAATATTAATTAACTGATGCATTATTAACCACATCTAGATGGCACTAATTTAATAGTGATAGCATCAAAGTGCTGACCTGAATACGTCTATCAGCAGACACAATAACGTTAGCCATCCATCAAATTATTTAGCAGGTTATATGCGATATTTGCATTTTGCACCTTGTGAGCCATTAATACTTGATACGACTAGCCTTGCCGTGTGGTCCGGTTGTGTGGTTTATTGCGGTGCGGCATAATTCCGACTAACTAGTGCGTATGAATATGCTGACGGCCGGCAGCTTTTGCTTTTAGTTATTCACTTTATTGGGCCAGCCATTACCATGCAACTTTTATGCAACACACTAACAGCTCTTAACAACCACATTTAATATACGAGTATACAATATAGAATATTCCATGATATACAACTTTAACTTGATAACCAAATTATATGTGTTCGTAACATAGTAATTCTATCAAATATAGTGGCTGTTGCTAATGTTTTATGGAGCAAATCAAGTTTGGGCTGAGCTTATATGATATTTCTAATTAATTGTTGACAATATCCTCGGATGACACGAAATTCATTTTTAATGTTTAAGGATGTGAACAGTCGCTACGTCAATTTCTTCTTATTTCATCATTTATTTATGCATGTATATAAATAAAATTGAAACATAATCATGCATTCAAAGATAAATTAAATTCTTACCGTCAAAATAAACAAACTCTGGTTAATAAAATAATCTTATTTAATAATAGGTACACTGTAAAGTTTTGGGGTAGAAACAGGGAAGATGAATCTCCAATTGAGTTGTTGAATCTTCTTTAAAGTTGATTTAGGGTAGGAAGGTCGAAACATGGTAAGAAAAAGGTAGGAAATTTTGGTAGAGCAGATTCAATTCGCTTACAGGCATCTGTGTTGCACTGTAGATATTATAGGTAGGTGCTACTACCTTTGTAACATGTTTAGACCTTTAGGGTTGATTCGAGCTGACTATTCTACTTTCAATTTGAGGTACAGTTCCTATCATAAAAATATGGACTTGACATTAATTAGCACGTAACAATATCATACATGTGAAACTACAAAGGAATAATAGGAAAACGACGGCAGAAATAATATGAAATATTCAGTTTTACTGAAATTTGCAAACGTATTGAATTTACATTGTTAATACAAATTAAATTTGTTTATTAATCTTATTATATTTTTTATAATTCCGTGCATACATGCACCATTTTCTACTTTACTTACTAGAAAGTGATTTGTAACAAACTATTGAATATGCATAGCTTATTACAAGATAGATAAATAAATGTGTGAAATGCAAAACATAACAGATTACATTTGATTTATAGCATTATTTACCCGTGTTCATAACATTATATGAAACACTAAAATATTCAATGAAACATAACTGACGATGTGTAGACGTATATAGTTGTTATATAAACAAATGCAAAACGATATTAGTTATTTGTTAGATTTCGGAAATGAAAAGTGATCGAATAAGCTTTCGCATTTCTTAGAAATTGTTTGTTAGTCCAGCTAGCAACTGAAGGCCCTACGGGTTTTTCCGAAGGCCAGAATAACGGTACCGCATTTTTAGGGATTGGAAGGAGAACACAGAGGGGTGAGAAATTTATGTGTCATTTTGTCATTTGTTATACTCTTGTCGACAGTCGCAATGAGCATACTTGAAACTCAGGTAAAATGCATTATGTTGTATTTTTAATTATAAAAACTAATATCCTTCTATTTTTTAGCTCCTTCTTGGTTTAGTGCGGTACAAAATAACATACATGTAGATTTGTTATCACCGTATTTTCTACAAAAAATGAAGAAGATGTGCCGATTGTAAAGAAACGTGCATCTTAACAACCATGTTCGACGTATAAAAATTAGAACTTTAAAGGTAGTTTTTTTTTATTTTGTTTAATTTTCTTTTTATTTACATACTTTCAAAGATAATATAACTATATTTCGCGGTATATACCTGTATCAAATGAATGAAACGTACTTTTGTTCGCAAATATTTATTAGACACAACAATATTAATTTAGTTTTATTTGCTACAAGAGGATCCAAAGAAAGTAAAGATATTCCTCGAGGACCTGCAAGAATTGGAGCAATAGCCAATGAACGTGACCTTTTTTGAATACATAATTTATTTATAAATAAAATAAATATATCATCAAGGTATATTACCCATTGCTGGATGTGCTAATCTGCTTTTTTCACAGATATCGTTAATGATACTGACATATTCGTATCATGTAGGCATTTACCAGGAGTCACCTCAAAGATATTATGTAACTTACACTATACTTTATCTTATTTTATTTATGTATATTTTATTTAAGCAAATAAATCTTTTATTATATATAATGTATTGTTTTTCCTGAATCCCAATAATAAATAATATACTTTTCAAGGAATTTGCAATGACCTCATGTAGGGGTTCATATAAATTACTATAAAGTATTTCTATAAACCACTGCGGGCATTTGCATCCCACTATATGAAGGGTCGTATCGTGTCTACCTGGGACTAAGGTAGGTTTTACTACCCTAAACAGAGATTGGTGCATCGACCTTTAAAAAAAAAAGAATTGTTCTACCTTGGGGTTGCATATAGTTTCAATTCATAAAAGTAGTTGCAGCTACGTTAAAACTTTACAGTGTAGGTAACATATGTATATTTGTAATAATGGATAAGAATGTGACACCCAAGCTACGACATTACTTAATAAAATATTCCCAATAGTTTGTGGCTTTATTTTCCGTAAATTATGATATCAAATTCGTATGACCGGTTATGATATTATTCGAAATGAGCCCAATTTCAGAAATGATAGAGCAATTTCCTGTAGAATTCATTAGCGACATTTACATGAAGTATTGTAGGTATAAAAAATATAATCAATTCAGAATGAATATCTGAAATCTATTTATCTGAAAGCATTATTTGAATGAATTCATAATAAACAATGGGAACTGTAAGGGTTTATTTTTTTGTGTCACTGAAAGTCATCTCAATTAAAGAAAAAAGTAGTCATTTACATTCGATCAATTTGATTTTTTTAATACGATATTTTTTAAGGTTAGTCCTAGTCTTTTGGATAATAAAAATGTATATTTATTCTAAGTCCAATGTGCGCCCTAATTTGGAGTTTCATCACGGCAAACTATGGGAAAAACGTAGGTAAGCAATGTTACAGAAGTAAAATTCTAATTTATTAGTTATGATATATTTGTGTTTGTAATTATAACTACGTAACTTACTTAACCTAGGTTTTTTCCCATAGTTTGCCCTGATCGTTATTTAAATTAAATTAAATCTATAATTAATTAATTTAACCTATATCAATGAATTTTATTGAATTCAACAAGGGTATATTTTTTAAACAGAGAGAACTTTGAAATTATTTTTAAAATAACATAAGAAAAAAAAACAGTTTCCATTGTTTTTACCTCCAACATTCTTCAGTAACTAGGTAATATTGCGAACATAGACAGATTTTGTATTATTGGGAAGCTAAATTTTTTTTTTTTCGATGGTGTAGTATTCCAATATCACGTCCATATAAAATTTAAAACTTTGACATCAGAATTCGAAATTCAATGATGAAAAAATTTGAGCATAACCATTCGAAAAAAACATGTGCCCTAAAGAGGTGGAAACCAAAGTCTCTGGTATTATTTTAGTTATTCGCAGAAAAGAGAACCTGAAAAAATTTACACTTTCACATAAGTATATCTACACGACTAAATAAATTCCTAATTGGGCAACTTTTGCTTAATTTAACTGACTTCGTATGCAGCATATAAATTATATAAATAAATTTATTTATTTATTTAGCGTATGGCATTAATAGCTAGAGGGAGCTGGTGGTAATTTCGATATATGATTTGATCGTCGTTAGGAATGACGGGTAATAGAGTTTTGAAGCTTGTGAACAGGATAAGCAAAGCGGCCAGGTCGGGTGTGGCTGCTTTTTCAAAAAAATAATAAAAACATCATTATTGAAAAAATTATAGATAAATAAATACATAAATATAAAAATTTACAAAGATCTAAATTACATAAATAATTCAATGCTTCATCTATTATATTCAGGAGGCCATCGAGAGGCCCTGTATATGATCTTAACGGCCATTCCACGACGATGTGGAGGATAGTTTGATTAAATTAAATTAGGGCCGGTATTTCCATCTCCGGATAAAGTTCGGGATAACTATCCGTCAGATAAATGATAAATATCGCAACGAAATGACAGCATAAATGAAGTAAATTATATTGAATGTAATTTTTTGGTGCGATATTGTTCATTTATCCGACAGCACCTTATCCGAAGATGGAAATACCGGCCTTTAAGCCACTAAATTAAGAAACTGTATTATAATAACGTCGTTTATGCACTAAATTAAGATTAAGAAGAATTTTATGTTTGACATTTCGCATAAACTGACTTTTATCTGTCAAATTGCGATAGGTAGTGTTTATATAGAATAAAAAAACATAGATATACAAATTAATGAAGAGTCCACTTACTATTTCGTTTCTATTTTCTGCAGAAACTTTGTTGTCATCGTTAGGTTTTATCATATGTCATAAGTGACCGATCGGCGCAGGCGCAAAACTAAGAAATTATAAAATTAAACTAAAAGTTGAATTTAGTTTCATTAGTTAAGTTCTTCAGTTTAGTTGCATAAACGATGTTATTGACAACAATTGTTTCTACTTGTTCAGTTTAGTTTTACAATTTTATCTTGTTATTTAATTGTCTGCATAAACCAAGCATTTCTGTTCCCGAGATCCTAATGGTGAGCACGTTAACTTGTACATTCTGTGTACGGTAAAAGTATTGAATTTTTTTAATAGAACAGCCTGTATACACTCTGTTAGATATGCCCAATTGAAAAGGTTAAATAACTGTACCTTTCCATATACTCGTAGACTTGATATCTTAAAAAAAACTGTTTAAATTTTAAATAAATAATGTTTAGTAATTACATGCCAATTTGCTGAATTAGACATGTGATTTGTAGATTATATTTTGTTAAATTATTTATGTAAAAATAATACAACAAGCAGCACACTTATTATTTGAGCGAAAAGCTACTTGTATAATTAAAATAATAGAAATCATTTAGATCATGAATGTCCAGTTGCACCAACAAGGCTTATATTTTAAGTGACCCTTAAAAAATCTGATGTGGCCAGGACATTACCTTCCGTCAGTTCACGGATCACCTCAACTACAGATAGGACAGCTAATGTATTTTTCGAAATACAAAATAGTGACATCTACAGATTGCTTCCATGAACTAACGCACACTGTGATGGCTTGGTCGGCTTGGTAGTTTGTGACATAGGAGATATGTCATGTATAGATACATTGAAATTTTGAATTTTTAAAATAAGACATAAAAAGAAAATTGAATATAAGTACATATGTACATATATTTTAAATAATCACAATACAATAACTATAAATTCATTTCTCAATAAATTTAAAATTACTTGTCACATAGATATACACTTCTATTTAATTTTTGTTTATATGTAAGATAAAAGGATATTGGAAATGGTACGACATTTCATCATTAAATATAAAAGTAAACGTCTATTTGCTTCTTTGCACTGCACTTTATATAAAACAGCACAACGAATGTTCATCAGCTTATTGAATTTCAATTCCGTATTACGTCAAAAAATAAACACTGTTAATACACTTTAAAACTGGAGAAATCACGAAATAAATCACTACTGGCACTGTAACTAAATCTATAAATTATTATAAATTGGATTACCAAATAATTAAAGATGTTAAAGCGTATGCTCAATGACATGTGTGATGACATGTTACTTTACAATTGAAAATATTGCAAAATGTTTTGAACTCAAAGCTGACTTAATCCATTTTCTTACAATTTAAGCACTGTCGCGCCTCTACAGTTTGCTTCCTGGAACTATGACAGTGTTTTGGCACATTCATGTAGCTGTCCGGTGCCTGCGTCAGTTATATGAGGTATTTACGAAAATTCTACCGGTGAACTGTTACTGGTAAACAGTAATCAGGTTATAGCTACCGGAATCGATATTTTAAGAACGCAAGTGGTAATCAGGGTAGATCCATAATCTATTTCAAAATTTGAAAATTTAAAGCAGGTTAGAAATTTGACGTTGGTAGATAATAAACTGAGCAGAGTCCTACTTTGAACACATTTCCACATTTAACGCGCGCTTGTCGCTTTGCATCACTACCTTTTTTTGGGATTAGATTCATCATGAATCCGGTAGATGGACCTGGTAGATATTGAACAATTTTTGAATACGGTAACTTTTTACCACTCGTGTTTTTGAACACAATCGGTAGATGCGGTATCTACCGGTAGAATTTTCGTAAATGCGTATGTATTTTCTATAAAATCCATACAGAAAGTTCCTTGCAGAAGATTCTAAATTTCTTGTATGTACATTACCTTTCGACAGTTGTATGTATTTTATACAAATTCCATACAGAAAGTTTCGAGCAAAAAGATCCTATATTTCGAGTAAAATTATAACAAATATACTACGAATATGACAATTGCACTTGACACTGACATCTTTCAATCAGAATTTTCTTAATATAATAGCTGTTTCTATCATAGCTGGCTAATTTATGAAATTTCATTTCTTTATAATTTTATAACTCTATATCCATTTAATATGAAGTATGAAATGCAGTCAAATCGTATAGAGAATACAATATTCTTTAATATTTATAATAACATTAAATGTGAAAAAATGATATTTAACATCGCTTTTTCAAGAAAAACCAATAAAATGCAACGAAGAGGCATACGAAAGAATTATAATTTTTGGAATTGTAGTATTAGAGTTATCGTAGATGAAAATTTTGGAACACACACACACACACACGCACACACATCCACACACACACATACAGACATCATCGTAAAAATAGTAAAAACGTATTCTAGGGACCCTAAAACGTGCTTATTCATTAAAAACTCATCACCGAATTTTTTTACCAAAGACAATACCTTCCTTACCTAAAGGTGACGGAAGGTAATAAAAAAAGTGCAAATCGACTTAAGGAACGCTTACATTGATGCAACCGGTCATTAGTATTTTACTTATATACATAAAAATAGATTAGTTGAAATAAACTTCTGCAAACCTCAACAAAATTAAAAAAAGGCAACCGAAACATAGTTTAATTAAACATAAAAGAAAAACTTAGAGCAAGTAATTTATATTCAAGGCAAAGGCAACCGTAGTAATTTGTCATTGTCACAATCTAGTAATAAAAGTGCTGCTACTTTTTTCCGCAAATTCTTACGGCCAGTCCATTTTAAAGGAATCACATGAGGGCGTTGGCGACGAGCACGAGCTGTTAGTACGTCGCAGCTTCATACATGAAAATTACATTACACGATCCCAAAGCGCATAATGCCCGGCAAGAGTTGCATATGAACTAACGGACTGAAAAAATTAGCGCCGGAGTTCGTTTCAGCGTAATCTTTTTTCTCTACTAGCGGTGGCTTGCTCACTAATTATGTAGAAGTAATTACGACTCTTTTACTTCATCAAATATTTAAAAGAATACTGTACATTTCAGATTTTCATGCCAAATGAATTTTGTGTTACTTGCGTAATTTTCAAAGCCGAATGTTTTAAAAGAAAATCATTTTAGTGCTTCGCAAATTTAAAAATTTCTCACTGATGCAAATTCTACTCTGATTACAATACTACTGGGAAATTGTATTATTTATATGTAGTCGTAGAAATACCTGTTATTCATTTCGTTTATAACAAAAAATAGCTTAGGTTTTTTTACAAAAACTGAATATATTCAAATTTTCAGGAAACAAAATAAATTATATACCGGCAATTCTTTTACTTAAATATAATCAAAGCTGGATAGAAATTAAAATAATTTTTTCCAGAAAGAACCTTGTGTGATTAATTACTTGTAAAAAAAGTTATTGTACTCTAATACTTTTGATAATTTGAAAAATAATTTAAAAAGTTATTGGTTCAAATACTAATTAGTATTTAGAACCAAGAAGTACGAGAATCTCCGGGAGACACGTGCAGCGTAATTATTCTGCGTGTAACGAAAGGCTACGGATAAAAAAACATGCGTAACGGGGTCTTATAGTAACTTGCGTATAAGAAATTTTACTTTAGGTATAATTTGGAAGTGCAGCAATACAGCAACCAATAAAAAGTTTTTCCATTTATATTATTTAATTGGAAAGCAATATGTCCATAAATTTAATTCATTATACGATTTACAATTGTACTGTTTCACTGATGTCGATGAAATGATTATATACTTTCTACATTCATACCTTACAAAATTAAATTCGAACCCGAAACCATTAAATTGTGAAGAGACTAGTCTACTTGTGTCAGCAATTTTTAGGTTTTGTTTTTGGTCTAAAAATTCGGTGGTAAGTTTTTGATGAATAAGCACGTTTTAGAGTCTCTGGAATAAGATTTTACTATTTACGCGAGCGCGCGCGCGCGCGCGTGTGTGTGTTGTGACGATTTTTCGGGTCCGACAACTCGAATACTACAATTCAAAAAATTATTATTCTTTCGTATTGCAAAGAGATGAATAAATTTTGTTTATAATTGGTTAACCGGAAGTACCCTCATTTTAAGATTTTAACAGTTTTTCTCGAAAAATCACTGTTAAATATCATTTTTCCATATTTAATGTTATTTTAAATATTAAAGAATATTTTATTCTCTATTTGATTCGATTACATTTTATATTTCATATTCAATAGATATAGAGTTAAAAAATTATAAAGAAATTAAATTTCATGAAGCAGCGAGCTATGCTATATTCATGGAAACCGCTACTATATTAAGATAATGATGACTGACAGATGTCAGTGACAAGTGCAGTTGACATGTTTGAGTTATAATTTTACTGGAAATATAGAATCTCTTAGGTACATGAAACTTTTTGTATGGAATTTGTACAAAATACATAGAAGTGACAGAAGGGAATGTACTTTTTTATGTATATTGGTTTATACCTTTGTTTTTTTAACAAATGGTTAGGAGCAATATGTTTTTACGGTTATATAAAGTGACAGAAGGTAATGTAGTTGAAATATGGAATTTTGTGCAAGAAACTTTTTGTATGGAATTTGTACAAAATGTATGTAACTAACGGAAGGTAATGTGCTGGCCACATCAGATTTTTACAATTTTGGTTTACTTCTCTTATTAATTCTATTTTTATTGTATTTTATATAAAGGAGTGTAGTATTTTTTATTTAAACCTATTTATAAGGCGAATGAATTTTGAAGTAATTGAAAAATGTAATTAAAATTTCAATTAGTATTCAATAGTAATGAGTAATCTATTTACATTTTTCCTAACAGTAATTATTTTTATAAGAAATTTAATTATATTTTGGCGAAAGTACTTAATTACTATTAGTCAGCAATTTATCCAGCGCTGCATATACAATAAGCATAAAATCACAGGTCCATATTACAAATTCACTTTTATATGACACTTTTTTTAAAACAAAGGAATACAATATAAAAACGCGCTTCAGTTAGTTGAGTTTGAAATTTTATTATATGTATCCAACATTTATTAAACAATAAAAAAACATTTAGACTTGTTTGGTTGTTCTATGAATTTTGTATTTACCGGATGATAATAATGAATTAAATGATGTTTAAAACATAAACTTGGGTTATATTATGTATCTTATATTTTTCGTGTTTTACTTGGTGTGTGACAAAAATTGTTACAATGTAACGCGATCGGAATCGAATACATAATACGGCACCGTAAAATAAAACTTCAATAAATGGACTCGTTCAATTTCTGTGGGAAACCATTTGATTTTATCCTTTCCAAAAAGCAGAAAAGCAGCTGAGTTGGTAGGGACATCGTTTAAAGATGGAAGACAAGAGACAAGCGAGAAAAGAAAAGACGAGGAAGACAAAGAGAACAAGAGAAGATTGAAATGGGACCGTGGAAAAAATGCGGACGAAGAAAGAAGCTACAGCGCAAAAAGCAAAAATTTGTGAAAGGCAGAAAACGTGAAAAACAGCTGCGCATGAAAAAAAGGCCCAAATCCAACAACTAACAGTAAAAGGGTATCTGACTAAATAAATTTAAATTTTCTGTTTAAAATACTGGCAAAATTAAATAAATAATATGGCCCATAAATATATACCCTAGGATATACCTAAGAGGCTGTGAACAAAAGCACGTATGCATATGCCCCAGTAGTAATAAAGTTATATTTTAATATCAGAGGTTACTCATAATAAAATCCAACACATTAAAGTGGTAAATTATTTTCCATGTTGAACCAGTACGTATATATGTAAATACAGGTACACATCCCCTGCGCCATAGCAATATTTAAGAAACTTTTACGTTTGTAAAAGAAAATAGGGGATTCCACAAATTTTTAAATATAATATCATCAGAAAGTATAAGTAAAACTAAGACTATTGGTGAAAATCCGGTGAAAAAAATTCCTATTAATAAATGAGTTATAGTCCCCCGAAGTTTGAAAATATAGATGTGACATCACGAATATAAGTTTTTATATAAAACTGTTTTCTTCATGGATCTAAAATGTTCTTGAAATGTATGCAATAATATTTATAAAAAACAAATTAATATTATAACACTGTACAAGTCTAATCTTTATAATTGCAAGTGTATCAAAATTATTAAGTTTAATGCAAGAAATTTAAATTCAAATAAATACTGTTTGAGAATTGCAGTACTGAACTGGTAGCCACGTCTCCGCTATTTGAATTTGTGTACTTCCATTGGTAGTAGACTCCACCCCACCCCCTAACTCGGTATTCGTTATATATTTATAGGTGGTCTTTGAGTCGCCAATCAAAATAATATATATGGATTTCATATGAGTGACGAGCTGCTAAAACAAAAATCCCCTTATTTCTGAAGTATTTCAATTATATCATTTTATTTCTTTATTAATATTCATTATTAAGCATGTACTTTCACTATTTTTTACTAATTTCTATTAATTCGATTGAGCTGTAATCCCCTATTACAAAATAACTATGGAACCAGATCACTTATACCGAGTGTCTACCTTTTTCTGGGCCATAGAAAATATAATGGTAAAAAACATGTAAATTCTACCCTATTAATTTTAGAACCAAAATATAACTACAAAAAATGTTTACATGCGTTTTGTTTGCGAAAAGAGGCAAAATAAATGTAATAATATTTAGCTATTTCCATGAACAATAGCACAAAATGTTAAACAGTTGTATTGTTTGAGTTTGGCAGATGACATCTGTCATAGTCTTAATAATTACTGAATTCATTAATTTATTTATCAGTAATCATGGATTTACTATCGTAGAAAAATTTAATGCAACAATATAATATCACATAACAAAATTTTATTTGTCAAAGTTAAACAATACTGCTATTTGAATTGTAAGTTTTGAGTTTTGTCTTGCATGGCACTCGGAAAAAAGCTTAAAGACGAATATTTTATTTTCCGTTTATCTGGTGACAAGAACCTATTATATGAACAAATTTAGACACATTTGATGCAGTTGTAGCAATTTCAATTTTATACTATCACTTAAGCTATTATAAAAAATTAACTACTTAGGTAGTACCTGGGCACAGGGATTCGGTTTCACTTGAAAGTAATTTCTTCTTATAAAACTTTCGAAGACTCTCTTATTCATTTTAGCCCACTCCAAACCAAATGATTCTTGAAGATTATCACCGCGCCCGGTGATCTCGTGAGGTAGGTACTTCGCGCTTTTGCTTAGATAAGTACAGTTGTATCTGAAAGTTTCAATTAAAAAATTTCAAAAATGAAAGTTTCAAACCGTAAGTTTCATGAAAGTTTCACAAGCTACACTGCGCATGCGCCGCCCAACTCTCTGCAATAGACTTGCGCAGATGACATGCAAGTTATGTTTGGTTAATCTACAAGTTGGAAATTCAGGATTCAGTACAGTTTAAGTATGGTGTAAATTAAAAGTAGAATTTGGCGATATTTTAATGAAATAAATACAAAAGACAAGATACTTTATATTTTAAATAGTTTAATACTAATTTTTTTTAAATTTTTGAATTACATTTTCAATAATAAATAATAAAAAAAAAAAACATCACGGCATATTACCCATTGCTGGGTGTGCCAATCTGCTTTGTACGCAGATATCGGTAATGATGATGAATAATAAATTTATATTTTGTTTTGAAGCTTTTGTTTTTCTTATTTATTTTTAAATTATTTAGTTTGACAAATGTTAAGTTTCTTGAAATTTAAATGAAAGTTTCACTCAAATTTTTATATGAAACTTTCATTGAAATTCATAGTGAAAGATTTTATGAAACTTTCAATAAAATTTACAGTGAAACTTTCAAAAATATAAGTTCCGAAATTGGCACATCACTAGTCATATGCCGTACGATTAAATGTTAAGTACGAAATAATACATCATTTACATTCATTACACAGATTTTAAATATGAACAATTTTTGTATTTACACTTCAGTCCTAAAATTGATAAGGCAGAATTTTACAGCTATATAAAAATTTTAACATTGTATTTCCTATGGTCCATAAAGAAGTAGACACCCGGTATACGTAATCTGGGCTAGAGATCATAATTTTGCAGAAATATTTCATTTTTCATTTTATATTGTGTTCCGATATCATATTGTTAATTTACCTTCAAATTTAAAGCACCTGAAGTTATTTAAATGTTTCTTTGACATGCACACATTTTAAAATTAGCACTGTATTAACATAGGCATACAGGTACCCTACATACCTTTTTATTATTCATGTGCTGATAAATTTTGTTTGTAATGAATACTCACATTCTAAATATAGAATTACAAAACACAGCAAAGACAAAGTTTATAATTAAATTTAAACTTATTAGCTGCTAATGGTATGTATTTAGTTGGCTTTATTTATAAATCAGTTCACGTATAATTAATTTCATTCTAAATCAATTTATTATCAGAATTAGTAGGAAAACAAACGAGGAAGTTAGTAATTTATATTGTTTTATTTATTGCACTCCTGTAATATAACTCGAATTCTAAATAATTAATTAATAATGTTGAGCAGGTGTAGCAATCTACTGGAGTGATAGATTCCAGCAGGTACGACAATCCGAACGTCAACGGAACGGTGATATGTCTGAGAAACGAAATTAACGCTGTTTCAAGGTTTCCAACCGACGCGGTAAGTAAAGACGAAGCAGGTAAACGAGCACGGCTCTAATTTCCATCATAATTAAAAGTAAAGTATAATTATAACTCAACTTAGATGATAATTCTTTATGGGAATTAAACATTATTATATCTTAACCTAAATACCAACTGTTAATATTTGACGCAAACGTACATAGAATTGAGTACAACTTTATGTTAATTTTCTGATCTGTACATTTTTCATCATTCATCAGTATATTACACTTATAGTTTTTTATTAATGATGATTTAAAAATATACTGCTCAATCACGAATGAATTAGACTGTCATAGGCTCCAATGTCAGTTGGACCAAATTTTCGAATGGTGTTACCAACACAATTTAAAACTGAACTCTGATAAATGCAAAACTTTGTCATATTAAAAAATAAAAATCCAATTTTGTTTAATTATCACATTGATAACATTGTACTAGAAAGACCATCTCATTTTAAGGATCGTGGAATTATTTTTGAGCCAGATATGTCTTTTGTAATACATGTTACAGAATTGGTTAGTTCTGCTTTTAAAATACATGGATTCATATTTAGGAACTGTAAACAATTTTGTAACGTGAACACAATTATAATATTGTTCAATAGTTATGTTCGTTCCAATTTAGAATATGGTATCCAATTTATGACCGGTACATTACTAGAGTTGAGGCTGTACAAAATCGTCTCCTGAAGTATTTAGCACTTAAATATGATCATATCTATCCTGCACCAGGTTCAGATTATAACAATTTATTAGTACGTTTTAACTTTAAATCATGAGAAACACGTAGAATCTGTCATTCAATTATATTTTTGTTAAAACTGCTGCAATACAAAATTAATTGTCCTGCCTTGTTAGAGAATATTGAAATTCATGTACCACGTCTAACATCAAGACATAAATTATATTTTCAATGTCCTAGAGCGAGGACAAATACACAAACCTGATCTCCGATCTATATAATGTGCAACAACATCAATAAAATTGTTAGTGATATAGATATATTCACAATATCACCATATTCTATTATAAATGTATTTTCGAATTTGGCAAAAATTTAGACATTTATTATGTATTTATATGTTATATTTTATATTTTTTTTATGTCTGTATGTATATGTATATTCCTTTCAAAATTTACTTAAATGCATGTAACTGTACTTTGTCCTTTATATGGTGTACAGTGTTGGGCAAATAAATTATTATTATTATTATTATTATTATTATTATTATTATTATTATTATTGTTGTTATTATTATTATTATTATTATTATTATTATTATTAATATAGTACATACTCCTAATTGGATAATATCAGTTTTACTGCAATTAGCAAAAATTGTAAAAACTTTTATATAATAATTTTTGGATAGAAAGAGTATTGTTAATAAAATTCAAGAAGAAACCATATAACTTTGTCTTATTTCTTAAAGATAAATATAAAAGAATTTTTTCTGGTATTTAATACCATTCCGGAAATTAATAACCTGACTTATTACTAGAACAAAAAAATAATGCTGCATTAAGGTATAAAGTTAATTGTGTAATAAGTGTAAATTGTTTCTTGTTCATTCTGTGAAAGATACCGAGACAAAATAATAAGGATTAAGTTAATGCCGACCTTAAAGTAGCTAAGGATCAAGGCAAAGAAGAAGAGAGACTGTAGTCTTTGCTAAAATGAAACTTGCATTTAAAAGAAATTTCCAAATAAAGTTTCTGATAAAAAATGACTAGATAAAAAATATGATTTTTAGTATATTAAAGAACGGGTTTTATAAGACATGTTTTTTTTTTCGCACACGTCAAAATTTCTAAAACGAGTCCTGGCGATATTTTGCGTCTTTTATATACCAAATGTATTCAAAGTAGGACTCTGCTCAGTTTGTTAACTACGTCAAATTTCTAACCTGTTTTAAATTTTCAATTTTTTTCATAGGTTATGGATCTACCCTGTTTACCACATGCGTTCTTAAAATATCAATTCCGGTAACTATAATCTGATAAAAAGCTGTTTACTGGTAACAGTTCATCGGTAGAATTTAAAAAAGGGTCGAAATTTTTTAAAAATTAAAAATTCTGAAATTTTTTATTTAATTAGTTTGAAGGGTGTAGATTTAAGATTTTAAAACCACAGGTCGATATCTCTTTTCGTGTCCGAGATATTCGTCCTCAAAACTTTGCTCAAAAATGCCCATTTTTGGGTCATATCCCAAAAATGGTCTATTATACACTGCTGGCGATATCACCATTAGATTCTACGAGCAAAATTACATAAGCATACCAATTTTCATAATTTTTGAACAACTATTGCAATCTCCAGAAGGAAAAGTCTGAAAATGGCCAAAAATCGCAGAAAATCTAAGGTGTACCCCTTGCGATTTTTTCAGTTTTTAATGATTTTAAAGAATGTTTAATAATAAATGTATCCGTTGGAATATTTTGATGAAAATTGGTATACTTATGGTTTTTGGTACGAGGAATTTACTGGTGAGGTCGTTGAAGGTGTACCGCACACCCATTTTTGGGTATGAGGGTGGTGAGGTTTAAAAAGGGTCGAAATTTTTAAAAAATTAAAAATTCTGAAAATTTGTATTTAATTAGTTTGAAGGGTGTAGATTTAAGTTTTTAAAACCACAGGTCGATATCTCTTTTCTTTTTCGAGGTATTCAATATTTTTTTACGAAAAGGTGAATACACTCTTTCTCTCGGTTATTATTGCAGATACACATATTTATTATTGAATTGTGCGAAAATTGTAATTATGGAACTTCCGGTATAACCGGAAGTGACATCAACTTTGTAAATTTAAATACAACCTATACTATTTTTTAGGGAAGGTAATGTGCTGGCCACATCAGATTTTTAATTATACGAGAGAAGATTTTTATGTAATCTAAGTTATATTTCTTCAAGGCAACCAAAAATTCAATCTGTTTGATGTTTTCCTTCGTCGATCATCTCAATCGATCCCCGGTTCCGAACAAAAAGGCACTGATGATCCGTATATATTCGTCAATTGATTATTGAATTGAATTTTTCATAATTTCTTAGTCCATTTTGCTCAAATCACGTTTTATACAAAACTCTTTTAATTTGAACTTAATGTGAAATGTAAGCAGACAAATATCACAGCAACATGACAGCAAAAAATTGTGATTGTCACTATTCATGTGTAGATAGATAACATAAAAATCTTCCTTTGTATATACGCGCACATGTTCTATAATAAGAATGAACCCAAAGATATGTATAAAAATATTATTGGTATGTTTTTACCTTCCGTCACCTTTAGGTGAGGAAGGTATTGTCTTTGGTCAAAAAATTCGATGATGAGTTTTTAATTAATAAGAACGTTTTAGGGTCCCTAGAATACGAATTTACTATTTTTACGATGATGTCTGTATGTGACTGTATGTGAATGTGTGTGAATGTGTGTGAATGTGAGTGAATGTGTGTGAATGAGTGTGAATGTGTGTGAATGTGTGTGAATGTGTGTGAATGTGTGTGAATGTGTGTGAATGTGTGTGAATGTGTGTGAATGTGTGTGAATGTGTGTGAACGTGTGTGAACGTGTGTGAATGTGTGTGAATGTGTGTGAATGTGTGTGAATGTGTGTGAATGTGTGTGAATGTGTGTGAATGTGTGTGAATGTGTGTGAATGTGTGTGAATGTGTGTGAATGTGTGTGAATGTGTGTGAATGTGTGTGAATGTGTGTGAATGTGTGTGAATGTGTGTGAATGTGTGTGAATGTGTGTGAATGTGTGTGAATGTGTGTGAATGTGTGTGAATGTGTGTGAATGTGTGTCTGTGTGTGTGTGCGCGTGCGTGCGTGCGTGCGTGCGTGCGTGTGTGTGTGTGTGTGTGTGTGTGTGTGTGTGTGTGGATGTGTGTGTGTGTGTGTGTGTGTGTGTGTGTGTGTGGATGTGTGTGTGAATGTGTGTGTGTAACAAAATTTTCGTCTGCGATACTACAGTTACAAAAATTATAATTTTTTCGTTTACTTCTTCGTTACATCCATATGAAGAGCTGATTAGATTTTGGTTACAATTGGTCAACCGGAAGTACCATCATTTGAAGATTTTAACAGTTTTTCTTGAAAAAACTATGGTAAATATAATTTTTTCACATTTGATTTTATTATAAATATTAAAGAATATTTTATTCTCTATACGATTTGATTGCATTTTATACTTAATATTAAATGGATATAGAGTTAAAAAATTATAAAGAAATTAAATTTCATAAAATAGCCATAGCTATGGAAACAGCTACTATATTAAGAAAATTCTGATTGAAAGATATCAGTGTCAATTGAAATTGACATAGTGTGTTTGTCTTATAATTTTACTGGAAATATAGGATCTTTTGCTTTCTGTATGGAATTTGTATAAAATACATACAACTGCTTTAAGGTAATGTACAAGACATGATAAAAATAATAAATCTTTTATTTCTGCAGATACATTAGACTGTATATAGAAAACGTCACAAAATAATAATTTTCTGTATGAAATTTGCATAAAATACTAGCAACTGCCGGAAGGTAATGTACAAGAAATAGAATATTTAATTTAGCAAGGAACTTTCCGTATGAAATTTGTACAAAATACATACAACTGACGGAAGGTAATATGCTGGCCACATCAGATATTTTATTCTCGAGATAGAAATAAATCTTTTAATCCCGTTGGTAATTGAAACCAAAGTTTAATGAACGTACAAGAAAACGATATCAATTAATACCTGTTAATCTAATCCAACATTAAACAAATCTCAGTTTACTAACAATCCGGGGAATTCGGCTCAAAAGAGAATCCCCAGTTCGATTTACATGATTGAAATTAGTTGGCGTCGGCGATGAGATGTCGTGGTATAGGAAGGGGTTGGCGGGGCGCGGGGCGGTATAGGGAAGCTAGCGCGTCCTCGGCAGTGAATAATGACGTCGGTACAGGATTAAGTTGATGCTCTGGCGCTGATGGATGTGTCAATATGCGGCGTGTCTGCCCGCGATGTATCACCACGATTATCGCGCAGTAACGACGGTTTTTATTTCTCGTTGCGAGATTTCATCCCCGTGACACTAAGATACGCTGTCGATTGAGGATTCCTCCGCGAGGAATTGATTCGATTTGCAGGATTACACAATTCTACCCACATATTTATGCAGCCAAATGTACTGGAATTTATCATATCATCTTATTTGCTTCACTCTAACGAATTTAGCACCTCGTATCTCCTCTACGTGATATTTCAGGGTAAAAGTTAAACACTCCAACCAAGAGAGACTGAGGCAGTAGCAGAGGTTATTCTAACGTGCAGTTGGACACAAAATGTGCAGTAGGAAACACAAATTGTGCAGCGGTAAATTAAAATCTGTAGACAGCTATTTTTCATTTACCTATTACCATTAATTATGTGGGTGACAACGAAAAGGAGTTTTTTAAAAAGATGTCAACTGGACTTTATTGTGCAATTACAGGTGGTTTTTGAATTTACAGACAATAAAGACAATGTTACATACAATTCTAAGCTTATATACTAAAATTTTATGCTAATGCGCATAAGTGTCATTTTCTTGTAAAATAGGCAGGACCGGACTCATAACTCATTAAACCAAATAAATTTTAAAAAACAAAATAAAAATAATATAGAATTTATACTTATACAGGTTGTTTTTAAACCTGTATCACGAATTTGAAGGCTATATCTTATCAAAATGAGCAAACAAGCTTAATCAGCATCTTTAATAGTTTCCGAAATACAAGGCAGTGAAAAATGAGTTACCTCTACTATCTCGAAAAGTATAAGTTACGGCTTTTGTTTAAAAAAATCAAATAATTGTACTAATTTAAATGTTGTGGCGACCTTGGCCACTATTTACTGGCATAGGTAAAATTCTGTTCGATCATTATCAGTTTTTCTTCGATACTTTGTTTTCTCGGAAACAGTTGAAGATCCAGACCTATGATGATTAAGATTTTTTTACTCATTTTGGTCAGTACTATATACCCTTAAAATTTGTGACACATGTTTAGAAACATCTCTGTATAAAGAGTAAAATTTCTTTCTACCAGCTTTTCCTTTAGCCTTAATTACAGACTCTTCACTTGCCTCATCCGCATCATTGGCATTGTCTTAGCAAAAATACCATATTGTACCAACTTTGTTGTTTTGCTTTAGGGGTTGCCTTGACTCTGTGCTCACGCTTTTTTAAACAAATCATTGTGGCTTGTCGGGATCTCACTATGACAGAGAAGCCATCTTGTAATAAATATACAAAAACGCATTGTCAGAATATACTGACAAGCTATTCCGAGGCACGATTTTTAGAGTATTGCTGGTACTTATAAGTCTTCCCACATCTTCACTATACTCAAATTTTTTGACTCTGTCGGGTCTAGCAATAAAACTAATCATGACAAAGCGGCATATCGCCGCTTACTGTTTGTATTATAACATTGGATACCAACGCCGCTCTGTTGAAATTCTTGGGTTCGCCACCTACTGTGAGCCCTACAGTATAGTAAAATAGTCTACTGTTCCTTGAATATAAATGCTATTTTTGTATTCCACTATAGTTTTATTACTAGACCCGACAGAGTCAAAAAAATTGAGTATATGCGGTTTGCCAGCCAAAATCCGCGCGAAAATTTTAGTTGCCGTAAGAAATTGCGAAAAAATATTTAACTAACTCTGGAAGCGTCAGTTTCCGCAACTTTTCTATTTGTAGATGTTCTAGTATTTGGTCATAACCCAACTTGAATTGAGTTAAACAAAGATCTTTCCCTAAAATATTATAAACCTACAGCATTTTAAAAAAATCTGATGTGGCCAGCACATTACCTTCCGTCAGTTCTATGTATTTTGTACAAATTTCATACAGAAAGTTCCTTGCTAAAGATTATATTTGTCGTACTTTACCTTCCGGCAGTTGCATGTATTTTATGCAAATTCCATACAGAAAATGTATAGCAAAAGATCCTATATTTCCAGTAAAATTATAAGACAAGCACACTTTAGGTACGTTCCATCGGTGTCAGAAATCTTACTACTTCTTCTACTAGAACCTCAATGATCGTTCTTTTGCGTCAAAAAAATCTGAATATTCCTACGAATCATTCCAACTTCAGAGCTGGAAGCGCTGGTTGGAAGATGTATAGATTGGAGATAAATTCAAAATTGTACTAGCCGACTGTCGCGCGTACCTTTCTGTTACATTTGTCAATGTTCAGATTAGACTGTGCTCAAAGATATACCTCCTTTACATTTTTATTATTTAATATATTTTTATATAATTATAATCTCTGTAATAACAACATTTTGAAGATCCAAAATAAACATACAAAGTTAGCTTTAGTTGTTAACTGACAATAACACATAAACACTCCCACTGTTCTATCGTATTTATTTTTTACTTGACAGTTATTTGCCACTGAGCGTTCTACTGCTTTAAGAATATTCTTATTCTAGTAGGAATATTTTTGACACTGATAGAACGTACACCTTATGTCAATTTCACTTGGCACTGACATCTTTCAATCAAAATTTTCTTAATATAGGTAGTAGCTGTTTCCATAGCTATGGCTACTTTATGAAATTTAATTTCTTTATAATTTTTTAACTCTGTATCCATTTAATATGAAGTATAAAATGCAGTCAAATCGTATAGAGAATAAAATATTCTTTAATATTTATAATAACATTAAATGTGAAAAAATGATATTTAACATAGTTTTTTCAAGAAAAACTGTTAAAATCTTCAAATGAGGGTACTTCCGGTTGTCCAATTCTAACCAAAATCTAATCAGCTCTTCACATGGATGTAACGAAGAGAAATACGAAAGAATTATGATTTTTAGAATTGTAGTATGGAAGTTATCGTAGACGAAAATTTTGTTACACACACACACACACACACACACACACACACACACACACACACACACACACACACACACACACACACACACACACACACACACACACACACACACACACAGACACACACACACACAGACACACAGACACACAGACACACATACATACACACACACACACACACACACACACACACACACACACACACACACACATACAGACACATACAGACATCATCGTAAAAATAGTAAAATCGTATTCTAGGGACCCTAAAACGTGCTTATTAATCAAAAACTCACCACCGAATTTTTTGACCAAAGACAATACCTTCCTTACCTAAAGGTGACGGAAGGTAAAAAAACCTTTAGAATAACCTCTGGGCAGTAGATAATGAAGTATTTGCGAAATGGATGTGAGCAATGAGCATGTTATGAGAGATCGTGTGAAAAACGATTTGGTGTATTGGGAATACGTAATTAATTATTATTTGGAATGTGTGACCCGGCAAAAGAAGTGTTGGGAAAGCAAAGTTTAGTATTTATTTATTTCGTTTCAAGAGCATATTATTAAATAATAATATTACATAAAAATACATTTACAAAAATAATGTAATAGTGGCCGGGCCCCCTTCTAGTTACGCCTATGGGCGTGATATAAAACAACGTTCATTAGTCATGGCTACGAATACCATTGATCTCAATGTGTCGCAGAGCGTCGTAAGCTGTCTGCACCGGCGTCAGGTACGTCCCAAGGGTGTGCTCCAAGCCACTCCAACCTTTCAGAATATTGCCTTGTCTACTCCTTGTTTTACTAAGTTCATAGAAATTAAAATATATCTAATGCAAATATCTACTAAACTTTTTCTAAATAAAAGCATACAAAAATCAAGATGGATGATGGAATTATTATCAATATTTTGAATTATTATTGACAATAGGGTCATTTCACAAATTTTTGTTTAATTGAAAGAAAAAAAATTACCCCCCATTTTTTCATTTTAATTTTTTTACACTAGAACTCTAGGGACTCGAGACGTTGAGATTGATTTGTAATCAATCGCCCATATGATTTGTACAGTAGACGTGGTATAATTTAATTTTCTTTTGATTATTATAATTTTTGTACGTTTCTGTCGATATCTCTAAACCGGAAAAGAAATGACCCATAGTTTATATGAACTTTTTTTTACTTCGAATGTCCCCTAGAATGTATGCTGAAGGTTTGTCGGATTCCTTAGGGAACAGCCTGTATATAATTATTTTTACTTATTTTAACTGTAGCACAAGTTACTACTTTATGCACTATATAAATAAGTAAATAAAATAATTCATAACACACGTGAAATTTATGATATAAGTGTTAAAAATGACATTTTATTTTGTCGGACAAAATAAAATCACTTATTACAGGTATATCATACATTATTTTTTCTACAGTCTATATACAAAGTAGCCATTTGCGCTCTCTTTTGTCACGCAAAATGTTACATTGCCACTCATGCGCGACAAAGTAGAAAAAACCCTCGCTGTCCAAATTTCGAACTGTACAATGTTGGGAAATGTCACTTGTTTATATTCTTAATAGAAACGTTTAGTCAAGAACTAATGGCACATTTACCACCTTCACAAGTCAATCTGTCATACAACTGCTCTGTCGGTTATTAGATAACCAAACAAAATGCCGCACTGGTGTGAAAATAAAACAGGGCATTCATTTACAAAAACGAAAGAATAAATTGCTTAGATTAGATGGAAACAATAGCTCAAGAAGAATGGAAAATAACGATAAATTAAAATTAAATATAAAATAAATTGTGTGAACAGTTGTGCTGCCACCTGCAAAAGTTTGGCGAGAACGCTCCCAATGGGCATCCACTTTTTCACTGCACTAGGTAAAGTACGTGGAACAAATAATTATACACAAAGCTTATATTAAATACAAAATTGGCAATAATTTTTTTAAAAACGAAAGCTAAAACAATATTCTGAAGTCATATTTGAATACGTTCCTATCTTCACTGCAGAACTATTGAGTAGTACTTTAAATACAAAGTGTACATTTTATTATTTTTTGTTGTGGTATGGAGGACCCCGTAGTGGCGAGTGCAGAAAAAATCTTGTGTGTGTTTCAAGCGCAAATGGACGATTTCGAGAGAACCTCTCAATCGACAATGTCCCATTTTGCGCTCTTAATACACGAATAGCAATTTTTTCCTTTAAATCTGTATTTCTAATAATATGTCAAAAATAACAATTTGTTGTTCCTTTCGTCATTACCAAGGTAACTAATTCGCTTTTAACAGTAGTGTTATAAGTAACAATGGTCTGTCACTTTTAACATTGGTGTCATAGTAGATTTGTAAAAAAAAGTATTTTCATGAATTTTTAATTTCTTGCAATTACCTACATATGTTTGATAATTCTAAAATACAAGAGAGGAATTTCTTACTTAGCACAGTTCGCTTGCGACCTTGCGAGTAAATCATGCAAATGCTACGCAACAAAGTTGTTCAATGAATACTGCTTCCTGTTTGCGTGCTTTACTAGGCTTATTCAACGCACCTAGTGGTGTAGGTACTTGAAAACTGATAGTTATTTTAATCTACAAACATCACATACGTACTCGTACATGAAATGTAACATGTGTACTACAGTTAAAATATCAACGAATAATATATATTTTTTAATTTTTACTGGAGTGGAGGCTGGAGGATAAATAAATATCCCCTTCCGTCAATGTGTCATGGTAATCTAGCGCTCGAAAGAGCTGATTTTTAAATATATCACCGGATTTCAAATGCATAATACATATGAGCAAATGTGAAAAAATTCACTCACACACACACACACACACACACACACACATATATATATATATATATATATATATATATATATATATATATATATATATTTCAAATGGCATGAGCAATACAATCAATAATAAAATATTAATAAAACATTAAAACAATAAAAAGAAGTAGAGAGATGATATAAATAATCAAATATGACTACATAAATTACTTTATAACGCACTTAAATATCCAGCTTTAGGTTTCTTTGCCATATATGAGCTTCATCAGAACAAGAATGTAAATTTTGCAGGCCTCCACTTATTTGATACATGGGGCATTCGTCTGTAATATGGTGCATTGTTTGTATATTACCACATTCACAGTCAGGGTTACTTGCAATTTTCCAGCGATTTTTTTAAATTTGACACCTACCTTGCTGGGTTCTGATTCTCATATAAATATCTAGCATGTCTGTACATGCCTGCAGAATGAGAGTTGACATTTAAATAAGTTTACAGTTGTGGTGAGAATACAAGTCAAGCATTTAAATTCAAAGGAATCTAAAGTGCTAAAAAATATGTAGTTACAAATCTACGCAACCAATTATATGAACAAATCAAAGGTGAACAAGTAGAATTACTAAAATATTTTGTAAGGATTTAGTATATTTAGGATGTTAAAAAACCGTTCCAAAAATTTATAAACATAAAGAGCATGGGTTCGCAAATAAACATTTCAGAGATATGAGCTATTTTCAATAGGTATTTGCAAGTGTACTTAGAATTTATTGACGTTCTAAGATATAAAACAATCTATTCAAAAAAGGTGGAGACAACAAATGGCCAATATCCATTACATATGTTCGTTATCAAAATCACGTTAGAGCTTCGATTTCCCATTGTTTTTATACTATTTTCTCAAAAAGTTGTTTAATAAATAAGTATTTTAATAAGAGAAAATAGCTCGTATCTCTTAAATGGTTAATTTGCAGTCTCATTTTGATTTTATACAAATTTTGGTCAGTAGTAAATTCCTAAATTTTTGAACGTCCAGTATTTTAACAAAACGGATAAGAAAATTAATAATAGAAGTTTTATCTATCGTTATTAATTCCTGTAAACAATTTCCAAATAACCCCAAAACCTAGAAATGCTACTTGGATCCCGCATATACTAGGTGTCCGAATTTGACATACCGATTTTATTTAATAATAAAACACCAAATATTTTAAATATTGCAATATTATTATTATTATTATTATTATTATTATTATTATTATTATTATTATTATTATTATTATTATTATTATTATTATTATTATTATTATTATTATTATTATTATTATTATTATTATTATTATTTTTTTTTTATTTTAAAATACAAAGCGGTTAATAATGAAAATTTGTATCCTTCACCTTCAAGTTATCGCCTCTACTCCTCCATAGGCATGCCAAGATTATTTTCCAAAACACCAAACAGTAACTTTTTGTGAAAATACAGTGGTTTCTCCAGTATTTCTCGTGATTTCTCTCATCCCTTATTCTGGAGGATTTATTTTTGGGAAAAAAAATGATGATATCTGTTGCTTTTTTTCTAAGGTCCAATTAACAAACGTACTACGTGGTTAGTGATCAGTAAGCTTTAATTCTTGAATTACCTGTATCTTATATGCTTTTAATTAAAAATTAGGATTACAATTTTTTTTATGAACTGTCAAATTTTTATACGAATTTGATGTTCGGGTTTTCAGCAACACTAGCCCTTAAAGTGGCAACGTTTTCTTCTGTTATAGTGTACGGACCCAGATCATTCAAATTTCTTCATAATATTCTCAATAACTTCTCCAGATAATGCAATGTTTCTTCCGAAATGCGTACAGCAGTCTCTTACAGTTTCTGCTAAACATTTGCCGTTTTGGTAATAGATTTTTAGAATAAATACGCGTTCTTCAATCAAAAATCGTTCCATGAAAACCAAACCGTAAGTAAACGCAATATTTTTACTTAACATCTGTCATTATAGTACATCATTCAATGACGATAAGTAAAAATGACAGGAAATTTTAAATCGAAGGTCAAATTTTCAGACCCGCTATATAATTTAAATGCTCCAATTGTATAGTATATTTTATGGATTTGAAAATCTAATACATATTTGTAGACTTTAGATCTAAAGGCTTCTAACAAAACTCATTCTCCCTGATAGAACATGTATGCCTAAAACTAATATTTCCTATAAATTCATATCAATATCTAAACTAATACACAATAGCTATTTGTGTATTAAGAGCGTAAAATGGGACATTGTCGATTGAGAGGTTGTTGCCGATCTACAATATCCATTTGCGCTCGAAAGACACACCAGATTTTTTCTACAGTCGCCACAATGGGGTCCTCCACCATAACAAAAATAATAAAATGTGCACTTTGTACTTACAGTACTACTCAATAGTTTTGCAGTCAAGATAGGAACGTATTTAAATATGACTATGAAATAGCTTTCATTTTTTAATGAATATTATAAGTTTTTTTTTGTATGATTTATTTGTTTCAAGTACATTAAACTAGTTGCCGGTGGCAGTATAACTGTTTACACAATTTATTTTATATTTAACTTTAATTCATCGTTATTTTCCATTCTTCTTGAACTATTGCTTCAATCTAATCTAATTTTATACTTTCGTTATTGTAAATGAATGCCCTATTTTATTTTCACAGCAGTGCGGCATTTTGTTTGGTTATGTAATATACTGACAGAGCAGTTATATGTCAGATTGACTTGTAAAAGTGGTAAATGTGTAACTACAGTGTCATTATTTCCTAACTAAACATTTATATTAAAAATCTAGACATGTGACATTTTTCAACAATGTATAGTTCGAAATTTGGACAGCGACCGTTTTTTTCTTCTTTGTTGCGTATGAGCGGTAAAGTGACAAAAAGTTTATTTGTGCGTTGACGTTCTAAAGACGAATTAAAATTTATTATTTTTTTATTATCAATGATTTTGTCATTCATTGTTTAAAAATTATTACAATT
Organism: Harpalus rubripes; assembly: GCA_963082715.1. Lineage (NCBI taxonomy): Eukaryota > Metazoa > Arthropoda > Insecta > Coleoptera > Carabidae > Harpalus > Harpalus rubripes. The sequence continues at coordinate 105,266,760 of OY720448.1, forward strand.
AATAATATAAATCGAATTATGAATTTGGATATGATGAAGATATAATGAAAGTTGAATTATGGTACAATTTGTCAATTTCATTACTCAGATCTGTTGTCAAAAAGAGAAGGTCGAAGTCCTTCGTCTCGTGGTGACGTTTACAGATGGTGTTGTCGACATCGTGCGACGCAACTTATTTCGTGGTTAATTAAAATTGTCCCAGGACCATACGTTATTGAGGGCTCCATCAACTGCACAGTTCAGCCCCTGCAAGGAACAGCGTCTTTGTCCCACTGACGGTCAAAGGAAATTACCGCATTTCGCTAAGAAATATTAATCATCCTCAGCAGAATTATTTTCTCCGTATAAAAGAAAAACATGGAAAAATTCTTATTTTTGTTAAGAATTAAATTAGTTTCTTTGTATTCTGTTATAAATTGTGTTTTGTTGTGGTACTTTTGTAAGATTTAAAAGAAAAAGTGAGTGGAATAAACTTTATTTAGACTAAAATGAGAATAAAATTAGATTTATATTTAACTTCTTTTGCTGACGTCAAAATATAAAAATAACAATTTATCTTTATGTAATAATATGGAATACTTACGCTGCGTGTATTGTTTAACAATAGAATTATTTTACATATTATAAAATGAAAAAAATTTGTTTAAATAAAGATTTTGAGATTTAAATTTAAACACTGAGCAAAGATATAAAAATATTGACAACATGAACAGTTATTTTCCTTTTCAGAATCCTGTGTAAATGTTTTAATAAGACCCGTAATAATATTGGGGTTGGCAAAAACTCGGTCCAGTAGGTTTTATTGGGCTTTTGTGAGCTTATTATTATATATTATGTTTACACATTTTGATATTTATTGTATTAATAATATTTGATTTAAGTATTTACAGACTTTGATATTAAACACCTCAGTGAAACTGTCAATAATTTCGTTAAAAGTACATTTCTGTAAAAATATTTCGTTAGCAATAACTTAAAAATGTATTTTTATATTTTGCGTTCATAATAAAGTCATTACGATACGCAATTGCGTATCGTAATGACCTTCATTTCGATACGCTAATTTTTGTTTTAGACGGTTGGTACTAGATGACGTTTCTTTAACCCATTTTTACCTAATTTATTTTTAGTTAATTGACAATTCATTTTAATAATATAATGTCGAAATTATTATTATTATTTTTTTATTTAGGAAAGATTATGTACATGAAAATGTACAAATGGTTACAAATATAATCACAAATTGAGTAAGTAATGTTATTGTAGAAGGCGCAAAATATAAAAAATAGTATAAAGAACTCATTTTATAAGACTTTCTTTCGCAATTGTCAATTAGAAAACTCGCTAACGCTCGTTTTCTAAATTTTGACGCGTGCGAAAAAAACATGTCTTATAAAACACGTTCTTTAATATACTATTATGAAATTATCAGGAATTGCATTATAAAACAATTACTTCTCGTACGAATATCGAAAAAAATAATGATAAGGCCTTCAAGTTCCAATATTGATTTTGTTTATTGAAGAGAAAAAATAAACATTTTTTAAAAGCAAAAATTAAATATGGGGTTATTTAAAAAAATGTAAGTTTGTGTAATATCTCGAAAATTTACTGATAGAAAATTATTATCGTACGCCACTGGATAGACAAATATCTAACATTTTTATTTGAAACATTTTTCTCGATTACTGATAGTTTAGAAGTAATTTCAAAATGAAAATATCGACAGTATTCAGTTTTCCGCCATTTTCTAGTAATCTATGAAATTTTTGTCAAAAGAATTATAGTTAAGGTATTGTCCGGTGTATCATCGACATATCTAAGCCAAAGTTTAGGTCTTATATTGGCTGTACCTAGTACTAATTCTTCAAAAAATTCCATGTATAAATTGGCTATAACTGAGAAGAACCCATCAGCAAACCATCTTCTTGTACAAAATATCTATCTTTTTCTTGGAAATATGAGTTCTGTAGGCAGCACTGCAAAAGTTCCATAATACCATCAAAAGGCAACTCGGTTCTATCTTTTAAGTTGATATATTTTTCAAACCTTGTTTTGATGATTTCTAAAAATTTCTCGTAAATAAACTTACAACATCAAAGCTGTCAAGAAGATTTTGTGGTTGTAATTGTATTTAGCTCAAAAGTTCTACAAATTGTTTTGAATTCTTGACATATAACGTTCTTTTTCCTTGAAGTGGCTGAATGATTGGTAATAGAAATTGTGATAGTTTGTAAGTAGGAGAATTTATAGAACTTCTGATGGGTTTCTGATATGCTTAAAAAAAGCTTGCTAAATATGGAGTGAGATCTGTTCTTGTTCTAAACGGAATATAATACTTTACATTTCTTAAGAGCACGGTACACTTTGTTTTCTATAGACGTAGTAGAATGTTTTCCAAGTTTCTTATAATTTCCTTGATTCAAAAGCTCTTCTATTTTCTGATCATACAAATTGGTATCCAATATTACTGTAACACTTCCATTATCTGCGGGTAGAATCTTGATTATGTTATCTTTCAATGCTTTATTTTCTTCGTTTTCAAGATTAGGTTTGATCAGATAATTTTTGCTTCAGAATTTTTCTCTCCATTTATTAATAATTTAATATTGTCTACAACTTTTAAACGAAAATAAATGTTATTTTCTTAACTATAGAATGTTCTATATTTTAAATATTATTTTTAGGATCTTTTATAACTGTTCAATTTGTTTGTAGGTAAAAATTCGTATTATCCAACACCAAAACTAATTTATTACTTTGTGGAAATATAATTATAAATTTAAAAAAAACTGGAGATGAGGCTGATCATGCTAGAATTTTCCCGGGCCGCTGAATATTCCCAATCCGGCCCTGCACATCCAGCAATGGGTAGTAAGGGGCTGTCCTTAAATTACGTAACGCAAAATTAGGAAATTTTTGATACCCCCACCCCTTTGTAACTCACCCGTAACGCAAACATGAACCCACCCCCATATATTACGTAACGCAGTACTTGACCCCCCCCCCATTTTTTTATTGGATATGTAAGTATATGGCCTCCTTAATATTCAGTTAAAATTTGAAACAGAAACTATTTAAATTAATGTATATAAAGATGAAAAATAACAGAACAGAACAGAAACTATTTAAATTAATGTACATAAAGATGAAAAATAATGTACTACTCTTGCCCTACGGCTTGTCACCCCAATTTCTTTACTGGTTATAAAAGTATATGGCCTCCTTAACATTCAGTTAAAATTTGAAACAGAAACTATTTAAATTAATGTATATAAAGATGAAAAATAACACAACAGAACAGAAACTATTTAAATTAATTTACATAAAGATGAAAAATAATGTACTACTCTTGCCCTACGGCTTGTCACCCCAATTTCTTTACTGGTTATAAAAGTATATGGCCTCCTTAACATTCAGTTAAAATTTGAAACAGAAACTATTTAAGTTATTGTATATAAAGATGAAAAATAACACAACAGAACAGAAACTATTTAAATTAATTTACATAAAGATGAAAAATAATGTACTACTCTTGCCCTACGGCTTGTCACCCCAATTTTTTTACTGTATATAAAAGTATATGGCCTCCTTTATATTCAGTTAAAATTTGAAACAGAAACTAATTATTTTAATGTACATAAAGATGAAAAAATAACAGCACAGAAATTAAAAGCATATGCATTTCCATATGCTTTTAACAAACTATTGAAAAGTTTTTCCTTATCAACACTACTTTAATTCATGTTTTAATATGAATTGTATTGCACGAATGAAAGACCACTGGCCCGAATTTGAACTGTGCCCGACATATTATGTTGACTGTTATTGAAAACAAACGACTGCTTGCATATACGAATTAGCACCGCGAAATTTGAATGTTTCAGAAATATTCAAGTTTAGCAATATTTTTTATATTTCATCGTTACGTAACGCACACATTAATCCTGCCCCACCCCCTCGTAACAATGCGTAACGCTACTCTTGACCCCCCCCCCCCCCCCCATTGAAGCGTTACGTAATTTAAGGACAGCCCCTAAGCCGTGATGATATATTTATTTATTAAATAAATAAATAAATAAATAAGAAGAATTTGGACAAGAAAACTAAATTTATTTCAATGCTGCACAAAGGAAAACTGCGGATAAAGTTTATGCGACACGATAAGATCGATCCGGTCATGAATCTGTTATAAACACAACATCACTTTGCATCCTTGCTTGTGACAATAAAAGCGCAACGATTCTTGCATCAGCATCGCGAAGTAAAGAGTCCGGCAATAGTAGCAGATAAAAGGAAACAACAATCAAATAAAATGCAAATTTGCTAGCCATGAAATTCAAAGGATTGCACTTAATGATATTGAGAAAAACAGTTTTATATCTAAAAGAATGTTCATCACAGAAACTCTTCAGGCAAAATAAAAATGATAATCGTATATGTGCCTGTATACATATATGATTATCATTTTCATTCATTTCAGAAAAAAAGTACATTAAATTTAATCATTTACAGAATTTAAGAGCAACAATATTCCCAGTAAGTTTTTTTTAAATCTCAATTTATTTTTTGGAAAAAAATATATCGAATTTTTAGACATATATACAGTGTGTAACAGAAATAACTACATTAAATGAAAGAGCTCGTTGAGAGCAACAATATCTAATAGTATTTTTTTGTAATCTCAATTTTTTAGTGTTTTTAGGCAGGTAGTGTAATTTTTGACAAAATTTCTAACGGAATATATAGGTTTACAAAAAAAAGTTACCAAGAAATATTGTTGCTCTCGATGAGTTTTGTTAGCGGTTAAATTTAATGTACTTATTTCTGTTACACCCTGTATACATATTTACTTGTAATATACCAAAAAATTTTTAGCTTAAATACTATGCTCTCTCAAAATGAACTCATTAAATCGCTACAGTAACCAAATTATTACATTTTTATTATTCTTTGGTTAATTTGTCAGTTTTCGTCAAAAAGTTCATAAGCAATGTATATAATAATAAATATATAATTTAGTCAGACAAATGACAGTACGAAATTTTGTAAACATTTAGAAGAATTAATATAGGTATGCATATCGCTTATAAAATATATAACTATATAAAGGAATGTGAATAAGGTATTTTAAGTTTAATTTTTCTAAAAATGGTCGACCTCGAGATTTCACTCCTGCAAATATTCTTATAGTATGGAAGAGGCTTTGGAAAACACGATTGTTACATCATCTAGGATATTAGATTGCAGATTCCTTATATTACACTTATTATACTTATTATTTTTTGAACGATCTGTTTTTAAAAAATTGTTTACCGATAGAGATTCCTAGCCAGTAGGTTTTATTTACAAATTACTGATCGGTATCACTTACCGATCAGGAAGCGGAGGTGGACAAAGCTTACTTTAAATATGACAACTTAATAAATAAAATGTCAAAATAAATTGCAAACCTTATTTTTTTAAATAATTTTTCTACAGTCTATATACAAAGTAGCTGCGCTCTCTTTTGTCAACGCAAAAGGTCACTTTGCCGCTCATGTGCGACAAAATAGAAAAATCGCTCGCTGTTCAAATTTCTAACTATACAATGTTGAGAAATGTCACTTGCCTACATTCCTAATGAAAACGTTTAGTCAGGAACTAATGGTACTGTAGTTACACATTAACAACCTTCACAAGTCAATCTGACATATAACTCTGCTCTGTCGGTATATTTCATAACCAAGCAAAATGTCGCACGGCTGTGAAAATAAAATAGAGCATTCATTTACAAAAACGAAAGCAATAGCTCAAGAAGAATGGGAAATAACGATAAATTAAAATTAAATATAAGTTGTGCTGCCACCTGCAAAAGTTTGTGTGAACGCTCCCAATGAACATCCCATTTCACTGCACTAGTTTAATGTACTTTAAATAAATAAAATTTTGTTATGGTGGAGGACCCTAATTGTGTGTGTTTCGAACGCAAATGGACATTGTCGATTTCGAGACAATGTCCCATTTTGCGTTCTTAATACACAAATAGCTATTGTGTGTCAATCGTGCAAAAAACTTAATAAGCATTTCGGTAAGTGCTTTTCTGACGATATCGGATGTATTGAAGATCTTGACATCGTCTCGATCTCCAAAATACTCCTCAACCAGTAGGAAGCACTTACTGACCTTAATACTTAAATAACTATAGATATAACCTAACTTACCGAAAAAAAGGCCCACAATAGTAACTAGAAAGAATACCAATGTACTGTAGAGTGCAGAACTTTTTAGGCGTCGACATTATTAAAACATTATAGTTATTTATTATTTAAGTATTAAGATCAGGAAGTGCTTCCTACAAGTTGAGATGTTGAGAATGATTGTGGAGATCGAGACGAAATCGAGATCTCCAATATATCGATCAGTAATTTGTAAATAAACTTAAATGCCTTAGAAGCTCTATCGGTAAACGTTTAAAAAAACCCATCGAGCAAAAAAGTTATAATGTATAATGATAAATACTTCACTCTTTTTAACAGAAAATTGAAAATTTTTAGGCGGTGCTAAGCAGGAAAATAGACAATAATTTTTTAGGAAACACAAAATGATCAGCAGTTGCGAAGAAGAATTTACAAAGCTTCGCGAATTTGATGTACATGTATCTCATTTTCGATGTTTTTTTAAGGTATCTCGGGTAATATCAATGATAGAAGCGAAACCGTTTGCACATTGCAGGGTCAACTTTTCGAGAAAAGTTTAATAGTCACCACAGAAATTTTCGATCTTCTTTTGTTTCTGAGCTACAGGCAAAAACTCGTTTTTCGCTCATTTTGAAAATAAATCTTATTTATTATAATAGTTAGAGAAAAAATGTTTTTATAAAAAAATTACCGTTTTTAAAATAGAATAAAACGGCGTAATTAGATTTTTTTAAAACTTAATAATTCTCAAGATATAATACAAACTTATGATTTTTCAAATGGGAACCTATGTTGAAAATAATCTCGTCTTTTTGCTTATTTTATAAGCTTTTCAATGATATATAACAAATCATCATTTGTTTATTTTGATTCAATATCTATTAATTTTATTCTCAAAGTTATTCTTAACCAATTATTTTCGGGTTAGTTAAATTACTATTTATCGACGCTACAGTTGCCTTTGACACGAACCGAACAAAATGGTTTAATATGCTTTTGAAGTAAATAAATTGAAAAAATCTGATGTGGCCAGCACATTACCTTCCGTCAGTTCTATGTATTTTGTATAAATGTCATACAGAAAGTTCCTTGCAAAAGATTATATTTCTTGTACATTACTTTAAGGCAGTTGTATGTATTTTATACTAATTCTATACAGAAAGTTTCTAACAAGAGATCCTATATTTCCAGTAAAATTATAACATAAACATACTGTCAACTGCACTTGACACTGACACCTTTCAATCAGAATTTTCTTAATGTAGCAGCTGTTTCCAGAGTTATAGCAAAGCTGACTAATATATATGATATTTAATTTCTTTATAATTTTTTAACTCTATGTCCATTTAATATGAAGTATAAAATGCATTCAAATCGTATAGAGAATAAATAATTCTTTAATATTTATAATAACATTAAATGTGAAAAAATGATATTTAACATCGTTTTTTCAAGAAAAACTGTTAAAATCTTCAAATGAGAGTACTTCCGGTTGACCAATTATAACCAAAATCTAATCAGCTCTTCACATGGATGTGACGAAGAGGAATACGAAAGAATTATAATTTTTGGAATTGTAGTATTAGAGTTATCGCATTAGAAAATATTGTCACACACAGACACACACACACACGCACACACACACATACATACACACACACACATACAGGCATCATCGTAAAAATAGTAAAAACGTATTCTAGGGACCCTAAAACGTGCTTATTCATCAAAAACTCACCACCGAATTTTTTGACCAAAGACAATACCTTCCTTACCTAAAGGTGACGGAAGGTAAAAATGAGTAAAACTGAAACAATTACTATTAGAAATATGCGAATGATGATCTGGAATAGATTTTTTCATTTGTTTTTTATAATTTACAATATTTTCACCCCAATAAATTAATAATTCGTCATTTATTAATGTTTAAAACAAAAGAATGTAGACTTGTTATATATCATTGAAAAGCTTATAAAATAAGCAAAAAAATTAGACTATTTTCAACATAGGTTCCCATTTAAAAAATCAAAAGTTTGTGTTATATCTCGAGAATTATAAAGTTTTCAAAAAATCTAATTAAGCCATTTTATTCTACCTAAAAAACGGTAAAATTTTTGTTAAAACATTTTTTCTCTAACTATCATAATAAATAAGATATGAGATATAGATAGAAACAAAAGAAGATCGAAAATTCCTGTGGTGACTATTAAACATTTCTGGAAAAGTTGACCCTGGAATGTGCAAATGGTTTTGCTCTATCGTTAATATTACCCGAGATACCTTAAAAAAACATCGAAAATGAGACACTCTGTAGATACCTATCTATTCACCGTCCAGCGCCTCATGCCTTATGCGAAATATGCGCACCAAATTGGGTGCCATTGAAAGAAATGTACCTTTATTGCGATGTGAACATTAATTTGTGTTACTAATATATTTACTAAATACACTCTTTTCAATGTAAGTTACGTAATATTAAAAACACCAGTTATAAAAAATATTTTTCAGTTTACGCCAAAAGTTTAGTTAGTTACGTAAATGATAGGATCTGCTGATTAAGTATAAATTTACTAAAAAATTGTCGCTCTGTTTACAGACTTTACTGTATTAATACGTATCTTCAATCAAACAGGAACATATGTGACGCATATCTATCACAAATAATTAAAAGTAATAGACCTATTAATATAAAATGTGATAAGCCATTTATCTTCTGTTCAATGCGTATACAGTAGTATATTATCAAGGATAATATTACAGTTTATCACATTACGCAAATTACGTTTGAATAATTTCATTTTTGCCATTAATCTCTTGTTACCAGGTTACCGAATCCTTAGGTAACTAAAAATACACAATGTTCCGTGCTGTCACAAATAATGAATGAGAAAAGGCTGAGAATAAATGTACATACATTAATTTTGTTTTATTAGGTCTGACAGATTATTTGCCTCGATTAAAAACAAAACAATGAAAAATGTTGACGCCAACTATTTTTAGAAGCTGTCGGTGCCTAATCAGAAAATGTATCTATAAGGTTGCAATCAGGAGCGTTGTCGAAGGAATTAAAACGTTAGGGTGCGCCAGGCAATCAAATCTGGCCACACAACACGCGCCCGATTAATTTTCATCTTCATCAACTTAATCAACTCCACTCTTTTGTCTGCATGCTTGTGTGTTCATTAGTGCAAACGAATAAGAAAATTGTCCACTTATTTTAGAAGATTAATGAAAAATATATTTTATTTATTACTTACATTAAATATCCTTTCGTAATTGGGGAACAGGTTGAAGAAAGATTTTCCGAATTACCTGAAAAATGAAAAATTATTAATACGATAATATAAAACCAAAGATGTTTTCATATTCTCGTTCTTAATACTCAAGGGTGTAATAATAACATGTAATACTCAATGTCTTTTAATTGCAACAAAATTACTAATTTAGACTATCAATTGATAGAAATAGATAGGAAATCCGGGAGAGACAACATACCTTTTTTACCTTCCGTCACCATTAGGTAAGGAAGGTATTGTCTTTGGTCAAAAAATTCGGTGGTGAGTTTTTGATGAATAAGCACGTTTTAAGGTCCCTAGAATACGATTTTACTATTTTTATGATGATATCTGTATGTGTGTGTGTGTGTGTGTGTGTGTGTGTGTGTGTGTGTGTGTGTGTGTGCGTGTGTGTGTGTGTGTGTGTGTGTGCGTTCGTGCGTGCGTGCGTGTATATATATATATATATATATATATATATATATATATATATATATATACATATAAATGTGTGTGTGTGTGTGTGTGTTTTCGTCTGCGATAACTTTAATACTTCAATTCCAAAAATTATAATTCTTTCTTATTCTTCTTCGTTGCATCCATATAAAGAGCTAATTAGATTTTGGTTATAATTGGTCAACCGGAAGTGCCGTCATTTGAAGATTTTAACAGTTTTTCTTGAAAAAACGATGTTAAATATCATTTTTTCACATTTAATGTTATTATAAATATTAAAGAACATTGTATTCTCTATACGATTTGACTGCATTTTGTATTTCATATTAAATCGATATAGAGTTATAAAATTATAAAGAAATTAAATTTCATAAATTAGCCAGCTATGCTAGAAACAACTACTATATTAAGAAAATTCTGATTGAAATATGTCAGTGTCAAGTGCAATTGACATATTCGTAGTATATTTGTGTTAGGATCTTTTTGCTCGCAATTTTTTGTATGGAATTAGTATAAAATACATACAACTGTCGAAAGGTAATGTACATACAAGAAATTTAGAATCTTTTGCAAGGAACTTTCTGTATGGATTTTATAGAAAATACATAGGCATTTACGAAAATTCTACCGGTAGATACCGCATACCGACTGTGTTAGAAAACACGACTGGTAAAAAGTTACCGTGTTCGAAAATTGTTCAGTTACTACCAGATCCATCTACCGGATTCATGAAGAATCTAATTTAAAAAAAAGGTAGTGATGCAAAGCGAAGTGTGCGCGGTAAATGTGGAAATGTATTCAAAGTAGGACTCTGCTCAGTTTGTTAACTACGTCAAATTTCTAACCTGTTTTAAATTTTCAAATTTTTTCATAGGTTATGGATCTACCCTGTTTACCACATGCGTTCTTAAAATATCGATTCCGGTAACTATAATCTGATAAAAAGCTGTTTACTGGTAACAGTTCATCGGTAGAATTTAAAAAAGGGTCGAAATTTTTAAAAAATAAAAAATTCTGAAAATTTGTATTTAATTAGGTTGAAGGATGTAGATTTAAGATTTTAAAACCACAGGTCGATATCTCTTTTCGTGTCCGAGATATTCGTCCTCAAAACATTGCTCAAAAATGCCCATTTTTGGGTCATATCCCAAAAATGGTCAATTATACACCGCTGGCGATATCACCATTAGATTCTACGAGCAAAATTAAATAAGCATACCAATTTTCATAAATTTTGAACAACTATTGCAATCTCCAGAAGGAAAAGTCTGAAAGTGTCCAAAAATCGCAAAAAATCTAAGGTGTACCCCTTGCGATTTTTTCAGTTTTTGAAGATTTTAAAGAATGTTTAATAATAACTGTATCCGTTGGAATATTTTGATGAAACTTGGTATAGTTATGGTTTTTGGTACAAGGAATTTGCTGGTGAGGTCGTTGATGGTGTACCACACACCCATTTTTGGGTATGGGTGGTGTGGTATAAAAGGGTCGAAATTTTTAAAAAATTAAAAATTCTGAAATTTTGTATTTAATTAGTTTGAAGGGTGTAGATTTAAGATTTTAAAACCACATGTCGATATCTCTTTTCGTGTCCGAGATATTCGTCCTCAAAACTTTGCTCAAAAATGCCCATTTTTGGGTCATATCCCAAAAATGGTCAATTATACACCGCTGGCGATATCACCATTAGATTCTACGAGCAAAATTACATAAGCATACCAATTTTCATAATTTTTGAACAACTATTGCAATCTCCAGAAGGAAAAGTCTGAAAATGGCCAAAAATCGCAAAAAATCTAAGGTGTACCCCTTGCGATTTTTTCAGTTTTTGACGATTTTAAAGAATATTTAATAATAAATGTATCCGTTGGAATATTTTGATGAAAATTGGTATACTTATGGTTTTTGGTACGAGGAATTTGCTGGTGAGGTCGTTGATGGTGTACCACACACCCATTTTTGGGTATGAGGGTGGTGTGGTTTAAAAAAGGGTCGAAATTTTTAAATAATTAAAAATTCTGAAAATTTGTATTTAATTAGTTTGAAGGGTGTAGATTTAAGTTTTTAAAACCACAGGTCGATATCTCTTTTCTTTTTCGAGGTATTCCATATTTTTTACAAAAAGGTGAATACACTCTTTCTCTCGGTTATTATTGCAGATACACATATTGATTATTGAATTGTGTGAAAATTGTAATTATGGAACTTTCGGTATAACCGGAAGTGACATCAACTTTATAAATTTAAATACAACCTATACTATTTTTTAGTTTCATAATATTTATTAATTTATGTCAACGTAAACAAAACAAATTTCATTTAATTTAGAATTGATATTTGTAAATAGGTACATAAAAAATACGATTAATATAAATTTTACAGAGACTAGCTGAAACAAATCCATATTGATATTTATTATAAATAATTAGTTGTTATTAAATAATCGGAACCTTAGTCATACAACAGTTATTCGTACAAAACCGATGCTTTGTAAGAATAAATGCTGCATGCCCAAGAAGATTTCTAATATTTCTTAACTTAATCTACATCGCAAATGAGAAATTTACCCTCATTTAATATTAATCTAGTGTTTACATTATTATATTTTTAAGTTGTATTAATCAGAATAAAGTTCTCTGTATTACAGCATTTTAGCAAACAATCCACGAAAATATTTACTTTGCTTAACTTGGGCGAGTACCCTATACTCATATAAAATATGTTTACCAAAGCGGAAGTGAAGAAGTGTAAATTTAACCTAGATATTATTTTTCCTTTGCAATATAACCCCCTTTACTCTAATACACTTACCAGTTCTTTCAAAAAGTTTATTAATACAATTAAAAAAATCTGATGTGGCCAGCACATTACCTTCCGTCAGTTCTATGTATTTTGTACAAATCTCATACAGAAAGTACCTTGCTAAATTAAATATTCTATTTCTTGTACATTACCTTCCGGCAGTTGCATGTATTTTATGCAAATTTCTTACAGAAAATTATTATTTTGTGACGTTCTCTATATACAGTGTAATGTATCTGCAGAAATAAAAGATTTATTATTATTATTTATTACCTTAAAGCAGTTGTATGTATTTTATACAAATTCCATACAGAAAGCAAAAGATCCTATATATCCAGTAAAATTATAAGATAAACACACTATGTCAATTTCACTTGACACTGACATCTTTCAATCAGAATTTTCTTAATATAGTAGTTGTTTCCACAGCTATGGCTACTTTATGAAATTTAATTTCTTTATAATTTTTTAACTCTATATCCATTTAATATTAAGTATAAAATGCAGTCAAATCGTATAGAGAATAAAATATTCTTTAATATTTATAATAACATCAAATGTGAAAAAATTGTATTTAACATAGTTTTTTCAAGAAAAATTGTTAAAATCTTCAAATGATGGTACTTCCGGTTGACCAATTGTAACCAAAATCTAATCAGCTCTTCATATGGATGTAACGAAGAAGTATACGAAAAAATTATAATTTTTGTAACTGTAGTATTAGAGTTATCGCAGACGAAAATTTTGTTACACACACACATCCACACACACACACACATCCACACACACACACACACACACACACACACACACACACACACACACACACACACACACACACACACACACACACACACACACACACACACACACACACACACACACACACACACACACACACACACACACACACACACACACACACACATACAGACATCATCGTAAAAATAATAAATTCGTATTCTAAGGACCCTAAAACGTGCTTATTGATTAAAAACTCATCATCGAATTTTTTGACCAAAGACAATACCTTCCTTACCTAAAGGTGACGGAAGGTAAAAATGAGGTATTGCAAAAAAATATAACTTTTTTCTTCTGTAATTCGAATAAGTAAGATCTACAGTTCTATTAAATATGATTTTCTGTTCAAACAGTAAAACATGATGCACAGATTTATTTTTTAATGTAAAAATGCCAACGTAATTATAACCCCGGACTTATTCTTAAAGTCCGCCCGGACATCCCCGGTCATATGCAAAAACAGGACATGTCCGGGAAAATCCGAACGTCTGGTCACCCTACACGGAAGATTAAACAGTCGATAACATTCGACATGCTATCGCTTTTGAAGCGGCATGCGAATTCTCGGCTCCCATCTTATACTCACTTTTGATATTCCTAAATATCGATGAAAGATTTTCAAAATGATTGTAGGTGAGGCAACAACCATTTCTGCAACTCCTACAAAACTAATTTCTGCGTACTTTTTGACTCCACTTTGTAAATGATTTTAATCCGTATCAGTTTCATATATTGTTAATTAAAAAGCGGGCCATAGGCGTTTAACAAGGGAAATCAGTTTTTCCTTGCGCAAAACTTCCCATTTAATTTTAATCAAAAATGTTTCAAATAAATGTTGTAGAGAATTAAATTCTACACCAGCATCACTAAACAGATTTTATTTTGCATGTTTAGTAACCTGTAAAATCCAATTTGAAATTTTATAAATATTACTCATTCTTAGTGATAGTCATGAAATATAAACAAAATTACAAAGAAATGCATATCGTTTGAATTGTCAGAATTTTGATTTTGCAGATTACAAAATAAAAATAAATAAAATCTAAGCATTAATTTAGATGTCGATTATAAAAACAAAATAGTTTGAAGGACTTAAGATAGAATATAATTATCAGTATTTTTTATTTGAAAATCGAATTTCTGACAGTTCAAATGATATGCATTTCTTTGTAATTTTGTTTAAATTCCATGGCTACCACTACAAATGAGCAATATTTATAGAATTTCAACTAAACATGCAAAATAAAATCTGTTTAGTGACGCTAGTGTATAATTTTATTATCTACAACTTTTATTTGAAACACTTTTGTCTAAAATTAATATATATATATATATATATATATATATATATATATATATATATATATATATATATATATATATATATATATATATATATATACATACATACATACAGGGCGTTAATTAAAAATCGGGCCATAGGCGTTTAACATGGGAAATCAGTTTTTCCTTGCGCAAAACTTCCCATTTAATTTTAAACAAAAATGTTTCAAATAAATGTTGTAGTGTAGAGAATTAAATTATACACCAACATCACTAAACAGATTTTATTTTGCATGTTTAGTAACCTGTAAAATCCAATTTGAAATTTTATAAATATTACTCATTTGTAGTGATAGCCATGAAATTTAAACAAAATTACAAACAAATGCATATCGTTTGAATTGTCAGAATTTCGATTTTGCAGGTTACAAAATAAAAATAAATAAAATCTAAGCAATAATTTAGATGTCGATTATAAAAACAAAATAGTTTGAAGGACTTAAGATAGAATATAATTATCAGTAATTTTTATTTGAAAATCGAATTTCTGACAGTTCAAATGATATGCATTTCTTTGTAATTTTGTTTAAATTCCATGGCTATCACTACAAATGAGCAATATTTATAGAATTTCAACTAAACATGCAAAATAAAATCTGTTTAGTGACGCTAGTGTATAATTTTATTATCTACAACTTTTATTTGAAACACTTTTGTCTAAAATTAATCGGGAACTTTTGCGCAAGGAAAAACTGATTTCCCATGTTAAACGCCTATGGCCCGCTTTTTAATTAACACCCTGTATATGCGGTGTGTATATTGGAGCACTTTTCGTCTCATATTCAAATTTATTTATATTGTCATGCACTCCTTCTTCACTTTTTCCAGTTGAAATAATTCGTTATTTCAGTTCATTCTTTAGTCATACTTATCCATTTGTATCTCAAGAGAGTTCTGCTATATTTGGGCCATTCATTTTACTAACATAAATTCTTTTAGACGTTTCCCCATTACACATTCTACTCAACATGTCTGAACCACAGACATATCAAATATATCAAGCAAATTTTCCAACCAATTGCTTGCGACAAAACGAAAAGTAAAAGGGAAATATAAACAAGGAATTTCAAAATTGCTTAAATCAGTTCTAGTGAAAACAACATATGACAAATGATATATGCTTTTCACGTTTCGAGGAAGATCCTAATTTTCATTGGAGGTTTCCGCTATTCTGCACTCAACAAATATTGAAAAGTTTTCGGGAAGACGAAATAAACATCTCATAAACTTTTGCTTCTGAAATGAGTAAGATTATGTCAATATTTGCGTTAAAAATAAATTCCATATACGAGTATAGTTTGCAACCGTACAAATTGCCGTCAGTAAATGTGTGTTCCCTTTGAAGTATTTTACAGTAAATATCTTCATTTTTACTCATTCCGGGCACGCATTTTCACCACAAAGGTTGCCAGTTTCCAGTTCCTGTAAAATACCTGTACCCAGTATAGTGAATTGGAATGCATTCGACAAGCATTAGTGGTATTTCTAATTATAAGATGTCGATTGCGGAATTTCAAATGAGATTTCACCGCATAATTTGCAAGAAGGAACTATAATTTAACGACTGAATCATGACTACCAAATAGTTACATTTATTCCATTCAAACGTTCTATTCGTATCAATTTAATATATTTTTTTATTTTTCTTATAGTTAATTATAGATGTGGGAGTGGTCCGTATCTCAATGGTTGTGGGTTCCAATCCAACGTTAAGACTTGATCATTTTATATCATCAAGATTTGTGAATAGTCTTTGTTATCTAGAAATTTAAAGCTTTCAAGGATTTAAAATTTCAGATAGGATATACTCGTATTATGTAAAAATATATTTTTCCTACAACCGTGCGTGAAAAGTACTTTTCACGCACTCATTACAGTGTGTAAAGTATCACTTTTCAAGCACTAGTGCGTGAAAAGTACTATTCACGCACTAGTGCTTGAAAAGTAAATAAGCGTTGCTAGGCAACATTAAAATTCGATTAATTTACCTGTCAAGTATATAATTAGGTAGTAAATAATAATAAAAGTAATAAAATTTATTAAGAAATATGAATATACACTGTAAATGAAACAAATCTAATATTTTTTTAACAGATTGAGTACTGATCTCATTTTTAAGAACATTAACATTTACATGTATTCTAACCTAACCTAATTTTTAATATTAAATGTACAATTTGTACATTATAAAAGACTAATCATCGTCTGTCTGAGATTCTTCCAAGTGTTCAACTTACATTTTGTACAGTGTTATGAGAAAGAGCACTAACAGTATTTGAAGCTGCTGGATGCCTGTACACTCAGTATTATGAGAAACATCAATACCATTTCGGTTGTCGGAAAAATGTTGTATGCAATACGTGTGTAAAATAGTATTTTTTGTTTCGTGCTACAATTTAAAACATCGCACTCGACCAAAAAGGTACTTCTTTACACACTTGTTACAGAAATAACTATTATCTATACTTTAGTTTTTCTTGGATACAATAAGGTGGCTCTTTACATTTTCATATTCATTTCTTAAAATGATAGATACCTATAATAAACAAATAATAAATAATATTTGAAAAACAAACTATTTTCTAATGTTGATGTCTATACATATAACGTATTTCTAGCGTCACTTGATATAGGAGACAAAGGGCGGTTAATGACTGAGACATTTTAACGCAAGAGAGTAGCGAAAGCGGTGATTGTTGAGTTAATTAATCGCCAATTAACACACTTGTTAGTTACAATATTTTTCCGTTGACCATATCTTACTGAATTGGAAATTCTAAGGGCGGTATTTATAGTCCATTCTCAAGCGAATACTAAAGATCGTCTTCACGGACATTGGCTTGTTTATCAACGTCGACTTATTATAACTACTGATTCAAAGTCGTGACTTAAGCAGATCTTCAGAAATAAGTATATTTACTTAATACTGACTTCATGAAGACGATGCTGGAGGCATTACTAATTTGATATCTGTCATTACTCTTTAAATTTTGACTTGGCAACATGCAATTTATTGTCAAATAATAAATTTGACATTTCTAATTGAAAATATTAAGATATAAATTAGTAGTAATGGTAAAACAATGAAAATTAATTTATTGGCAAATTAAATCATTTTAACGTACATTATAAGAATAATTTTTAAAATGTCAAAAAATCGTCATTGTTGCTCATTAGCGAAAAAGATATTTCTAGATAAAAATGTTAGTGAAGTAAAGAAGAATGATTCAGCTTCTTCATCTGAAAGAGTAGATGCATGGAATAAAATTGTGGAACACTACAATAATTCACAAAATATCACACAAGAAGTCCACGATTACTGTACTTAATTAAATTATTTTTTCTACAGTCTATGTACAAAGTAGCCATGCGCGACAAAGTAGAAAAACACTCAAATTTCTAACTATACAATGTTGAGAAATGTCACTTGTCTACATTCTTAATTGAAACGTTTAGTCAGGAACTAATGGCACTGTAGTTACACATTTACCACCTTTACAAGTCAATCTGACATATAACTGCTCTGTCGGTATATTTGACCAAATAAAATGCCGCAGTGCTGTGAAAATAAAATAGGGCATTTATTTACAAAAAAAATGCTTAGATTAGTTAGAAGGAATAGCTCAAGAAGAATGGAAAATAACAATAAATTAAATTTAAAATAAATTATGTGATCAGTTGTGCTGCCACCTGCAAAAGTTTGGCGTGAACGCTCCCAATTGGCATCCACTTTTTCACTGCACTAATTTAAGGTACTTGAAACAAATATACAAAAAACTTTTAATATTCATTACAAAATAGGCATTAATTTTTTGAAAAAACGAAAGCCAAAACCATATCTTGAAGTCATATTGACTACGTTCTTATCTTCACTGCAAAACTATTGAGTATTACGTTTATTAATATAAATCATGCATTCATAGGGGTTATTAAAGAACGATTTGCTATACATTAACAATACCTATTAATAAACGGTCAAGGGAAAAACAATATTAGTACCCCAATTTTATGATTCACTGTACTATCCTTTCGGTCTAAAAGGATACGAGAAATTAATTTAACTACAAATAGTCCAAACACTTGTTTATCAATACCGAGAATTAATTATACACACACGGAATCTAGTTATGTATCCTACAAGCGACGAAATTAACCGAGCCTTTCAAGTTCGTGTCTATAAATAGAGTTTAGATGAAGTGAGCATCTATTACATTATCAAAGACAACAAGCGGGTCCGTGTCATCGTGTTGTATTCGTCGCACCCTAGTCTGTGCAGTAATGTCGCTGGTGAATGACACCCCTGACTTCAGCTGAATGTGATGATGGCGGATTCTTTCCGAGGGTGAACGACAAGGAAATAAATCTTCGGGGTTTGTTTGCAGGATCATGAGGGTGGAAACCCCTCCAGAGACTAGTAAATTGATTTAAAATTTCACTGTTGAGGTTAATTTGGCAACGCGAAAATTGGGTGGAAATGAAAGAAATATTGAAGGGAATTTTTTTATGAATTGAATCACGAACATCGTTACGAAGAGAGATTATTAATGATTCGTTTAGTAAAGGTATGTTAGAAATCAATAATGATTTTATTCTGACATAATTTGAAACTAAATTATCCACTATAAAATCTGTTATACCCGGTTTCACCAAATAAATCTCCGAATAGCTTATTCGTCGAATATGTGAAAAATATCGCTTCAAAATACAACAGCTAGAATAAATACCATTATTTGTCTGTGGTTTCGATGTGATATTTTTTCTCTTATTTGACGAATAGGCTATTCCGAGATTTCTTTCAAGTTGGTGAAACCGGTCATTAGTGATGTCAATTTAAACTATTAAAATAATAACAATGGGGTATTTAAAAAAATATTCGATTTTTTTGTTCTCAATTTAACATTAACTAATTTCTATCATATATCATACAATATTTCTCAAAAATACTAACTTTTCATTCATAATTTTGTTATTAAGTTTCACGGTATCCATCTGTGACGTCTCAGTACGATTACAGCTATTAGAAAATTCATAGCTGACCAGTGCCGGATTAGCCATGTAGCAGGAGGCAGCAAATGCTACGGGCCCCGCGCCTTGGGGGGCCCGCGCCTTTGCCCAAAAAAAACTACAAATCAAAAAATTATAAGCCAGCCACTAAGCCAGACGCCTAGTAGCTATTCTCAAAGTGAGCGCAGGCCATATTGTAATAGTATAGGTACTTTATTGTGCTACAAGTCGGCAACACAACATTACTTACAGGAGGAATCCCCTAATATTGTTTTCGATTCGAGCTGTTTGTATAACCCGACCATGCTGACAAAATTTGTTGTTATTGGATTATTTACGTCGTGTTATAGTGTCTTAGTTTTTACGTGCTTTTGTGTTATGAATTCTGTTTTGCTGATCGCTGTGGACTAGCACAAAATCAGTACAATACCACTTTTTATAATAGTAAAATTCTATATAATATCAAAACAGTGAAAACGACGAGAACGATAAACTCTGAAGTTTTTGGTAAGTAGCTAACTTTTGTGTGCATATACCAACCTACTGTACATAGTTCAAAAAACAAGACATGTAGGTTTTAGAGCCGAACATTAATGGGGGCGAAGTGACGCGAAATTGCTTATGGGGCTGCATTGATGAAAATAGGTTCTTCTTAACTCAATTTGCTCTCATTTGTAGATAAGATAAATATCTGATTTTTTATACATATATTTTTTGATAATATTTACTAGATTTTGGTAGTTGTCAAAACAAGATTTAATAAAATTTCTCGATAGAATTATTTCCCGAAGTTGCTTCAGTTTTTAACATTTTTCCCTTATCATACCAAAACAACAGCGATTTGAGAAGTACTTTTTTGAGTACACATTAGGTACTAAATTTTAATCATCCAGTTTTTTGTTTGGGCATATTGACCGTTAGTATGAACAACTGATTAAGGGCGATTATCGAGCATTTGACTAGCATTGTTTTATCTCTGTCATTCGTTTATGGATTCTTTTAGAGGAAAATACTTCAAATAATAGTTATAGAAAAATTATTTGCCCGCATCTTTTATTTGAAGAATTTTTCTCTAAAATAATCTCTAAACAATTGACAAATAAAATAATTTGAGTTTGATGATCACAAACTGCAGCGGAGAACGTTCTTTCTCAACAATAAAGAGAATTAAAAATGTGTTAAGGAACACGATGGGACAAGACCGTTTGAATGACCTCACTATTATGAATATAGAAAATGATCTACTTAAAAATATTGATTTGTCGAGTGTAATTTCTAAATTTGCCCACATTAAATCACGAAAAACCTTTTTGTAAATGTTTTGTTTTATTTACATCCTAAATTATAATACGTAATGCAATTCAAGGGCCCCCTGTTCACATTTGCTACGGGCCCCGCGCTCGCTTGATCCGGCACTGTAGCTGACTCGTCCGCAATATTGGTACCAAAATGAACGCA
Source organism: Harpalus rubripes (assembly GCA_963082715.1). Lineage (NCBI taxonomy): Eukaryota > Metazoa > Arthropoda > Insecta > Coleoptera > Carabidae > Harpalus > Harpalus rubripes. Next base: position 105,288,079 of record OY720448.1, read on the forward strand.
GTAAATTATGAAATAAAAGTGCATTTCTTATAAGCTTATGTAGTAACTATTTTTCATAGTAAGTATAACTTCCATATTTGTCATATTATACTTATTTAAAATAATAAAATGAGAAAAAATACGGATCGTTAAGATTTTTGAGGTTAGAGAACAATATGTGTATTGCATAAGTAATAAAACATATTAAAATAATTACCTATGAAAATTATAACCATTTCTCAAATAATTTGCACAATTTGGAGCAGAACAACCTGTCATTGTAGATAATTTCTGATTAATAATACTAGCCGTGTTCCTTCGGGCTATGATTCGTAATCTAAATGATAAAAGTGATCATGATTAAGAAAAATAATGTTTTTACGTTTCCTATTCGTTGTCGCCACTTTCTCATTTTGTGATCACTAGACAACCTTCCCCCTTCTCTTCAGAATCAACCTTTTTGAGTGATTCACATAGATTCAGTTCCGAACATATTGAAAATATACTATTTCGAGCGTAGAAATTTTCGAATGTGGGGTTTGTGGCATCAAGGGAAATAAGATTTTTCTACAAAAGCGTGTAATGAACCACATAAAGATTTGTTTGAAATAAACATACTTCATATTCCTTACCAAGAACATTATTTTTTACTTCAATATAATCCATTTTTAATTCTGACTATAACACTAGACATTTGATTAATTATCAAATAAAGTAGGATAGTTTGCATTAGTCTGCATATGACATTGACATTTGACACTAGATTGTGTTGTTTTCTTGCTATAATTTTTAAATCCTGTTTCAAAAGAATCACGATTAAATGAATCAGGATTCACAAAATCACTATCACAACCCGAAGGAACACGGCTACTGTAACACTGATATTGAATAACTGAAGTTAGCACCAAAATGGCGGACGAGTCAGCTGTGATTTATCTAGTATCTATAATACAATGAGTCATATAATACCACCAAAATTGATGGTATAGCTGATATATCATTTACTTTTAGTTTCCATTGTTGTAAACATGACTAATATCTTTTAATTTTATAGAGATGTTCAACTATTAATGAATTAAGGTGAGTTATTGTTTTTTGCGAACTAAGTATAAACAATATCTTATCCATTAAGTTTGCTTTTTTATGTTGTCACTCTATACATATGTTTATGAAATGTCATATGGAGGTCATATATGTCATATGAAACCAAACATTTAATTGTCAAGTTCCTTCTTGGTTATCTGATTGTTTGACCATTGTTAGCATGTAAACTTACTTGTTGTAGACTTTGAGTAATAACATTCATTAATATCGTATCCATCAGCAACTATTTTGTTACGGTAGGTTAGATTAGTTTAGCCGTAGATTTTGTTACATGCACATATCTATCACTAACTTTTGTATACAATAGGCAATGTTTATTAGAAGCAATAGCAATGAACCATTCAAAAGCGTAAAATCCAATACAACTCTTACATTTTAATAGTGCTTAATAAATTTTTATGAGCTACCAGGGTGAAGTCGTTGTATGTATAAAATGTATTACAGAAGATTTGAATGATGAAATATACTGCAAAAACGTTCAATACACCTACATATCTTCTGAAGTGATCAATATTACCGCTCAGTACAAAAAAATATTGTGCAAAATTATGAAATGAACAACCTAAGAAGTGATTAATTATATGATTTTGTGCTTCTTTTATCATTTTTATCCCTACTATGATACATCATTTCAAAGGACAATGGAATTCCGTAAAAAAGCGCTTACTGTTACTACTTCATGAGGGGACTAATAATATCTCACAGAGGAAAATCGTTATTTATTTTTCGAAACATAACATTTCATATATTATTCTGTTTTAAAATAAATCTCGAAATAGAAGCGGTGCGATAATTTTGACCAAGGCTGCGTTCCAAAATCAAGAGTACGGAGTATTGGAGTAGGAGTTAGAGTATAATGACGTCATTTAAGAGTGCATTGTGTTATGGAACGAATGGGAGTATCCAATTCCAGTGGAATGTGTAAAGTGTCACTTTTTAAGCATTGCTAGGCAACATTAAAATTCGGTTAATTTACCTGTCAATTAGGTAGTAAATAATAATAAATAATATAATAATAATAAAACTGTAAATGAAACAAATCTAATATTTTTTTTAACAGATTAAGTACTGATTTTTTTGACATATATTCCTAACCTACTTTTTAATATTAATATTAAATGTACAATTTGTACATTATAAAAGACTAATCGTTGTCTGTCTGAGATTCTTCCAAGTGTTTAAGTTACATTTTGTACAGTGTTATGAGAAACAGTACTAACAGTATTTGAAGCTGCTGGATGCCTGTACACTCAGTATTATGAGAAACATCAATACCATTTCGGTTGTAGGAAAAATATTGTATGCAACACGTGTGTAAAATAGTATTTTTTGTCTCGTGCTACAATTTCCGCATTCGGCTGCGCCTCCTGCGTAAAACATCGCACTCGACCAAAAAAGTACTACTTTACACACTTGTTACATAAATAACTATTTCAAAACTACATTAATTACAACAAACATTAATGCCAATGTGTTTACTTACGTTATTATCAAACAAAACCATGTTTTCTTCCTCAAGAAGGCAAATTATTTTTATATGTTCAGCATCCATGTTTGAAAATATTGTGGAGTAATTTCCGTACCCTCCTCGCTAGTAGGGTAAGTAGAGTATCACATTGGAGTAAACTCTGGTTGTTTTGGAACAGGTTAAGAGTAAACTCTAAGAGTAAGGCTATGAGTTTTGGAACGATTTTGAGTGTATTTCGTACCCTAGAGTAGGGTTTTGGAACGCTGCCCGGCTGTTTATGTGTATAGTTTAGTTCATTTATTTGACTTCTATAATCCTGCAATTTCGACTACAATAGCAAAAGCCGTATATGTGAACTTATAACTTATAGCAATAGAAAATAGGCTTTACTTACAAGATTTTTCGGTTCACAATCGGTTACACAATGACTAGATACAGAATTGACCTGAGAAGTACTCATTGTGGAAATTTTCTTAGTAAAAATGCATTGCAAGAACGACCACTAACAAATTGTTTCACTGGATGCTGATACTCGAGGGCCGTATTCCACCATTTGCTGATAATTTTCCATGTGATAAAATTATTTTTCATATATTTAATATTAAGTATATTAGAGAATATTTTTTTGTTAAAACCAGGTTTATGGAACTACCCAAGCGCTACTGCCTTCAACAACGATAATGAGTGAAATGTAAAACAGAATTATGTATTGTGTTATAGACATTGCAATATTAACAAGTACGGCTCTTGTAAGTATACCTAGAAAAATCGGTACGAATTGTAAATTTTCCAGGTCAAATTTCTATATAATCGTCGTGTAAGAGATTATGAACCGAAATGAGTCAAAATTGCAGTGATTATAGAAGTCAAAGAAATGATATGGGGTCCCGTGACCGCGTGCCTGAGTGTCAGGTCGCGAATCTCGAAAACCGGTTTCGATCCCGACCGACGCCAAATATTTCCAATTTTAAATGGCTCAAAATAGACCCCTGTGCTGCACTCTTCACGCCAGCAATGAGTGTCCGTGAGGTGACGCCTGGCAAGCGCCCGCACTGTGCAAATATTTCATCATTACCGATATCTGTGCACAAGCAAATGGGCACACCCAGCAATGGGTAATAAATCGTGATGATATATTTATTTTATTTTATTTTAAAGAAATGATCTTGAACTAAACTATTAGATTATTTTTTATTGTAAATATTAACTTAGTGGTTTGCTATATACCAATTTAGTGTTTTTGCGGGTTTATAATACATTTTAAAATCATATACATATCGGCGTTAGGGATGCAGGTTATGTGAAAATCGTCTATATCTAGGGATATACCTAATTGTATTCTAAAATTAATCATGCATACTTAAATTGTATAGGTACCTTAATAAATTCATGACGAGTTAACATAAAGGCATCCTACCACTTTTTACTGCCATTACCGCTCGTAAACGTTAATCCATAGTTACTACCAACCCTTTAGTAAAGAGTTTCAAATTTAATTAATTTACTACTGGATATTTTCATTAATTAATGGGTAATCATAATTTTCTTTATATACTCCGATGTGTAAAGATGCCACTTTTTCACACTGCAGACATTGTGTAAAGTAAACGATTTTCGTATTTTGTTTACTTTATACATTACAAAGCTATCACCATCAATACACGTCTAGCAGTTAAGTTGTTTTACCTAATTTAGTTTTTTCTTTACATTAATGTTGGTAATACTGACTGAGAACTGCAGTATTTAATTTCAGATCTGTTATCTGTCTAATTGGTGTTTTCAAATTGTCGTTCATTCGTCTGTCAAATTTCTAATTTGATTCAGAATTGTTATTTAAGGTCGTATAAAAAATCTTGTATGCAACTCAAGTGTAAACAAGCTTTTACATTCGGTCAATAAGTTTCATCATAAATACCTATTTTACATAAAATGTAAATCACAAATTCTCAAAAGGCTTTAATGATTGAAATTAAAAAATCGTTATTTATTGCGACTAATCATTTCAAGTTTGTTAAAGAATTTTTTGAATTGACGATGGGATCTTATACATTTTTAATTAAACCTCATACCACCGTAATTAAAGCTTCAATCATATCCTAGGTGAACTATTTTTAGTCCAAAACTACGAGTAGTTTTTCTATTTCAAAAGGCGTCGTATCGATTAGACTGCGTTATTATAAACAAGGCTTGAGCAGCATAGCATACCGGACCAAAGGTACGTGTAAATGCCTGGCCTCAGTGGCGTACCTAAGTGAAATGGTGCCCACGGCAAGGGTCGTAATTACGCCCCCTGTCAACAATGTAAAATCAAGATTACTTCTTTTTCGCTTTAGTGTAGCGAGATATGTGGCATTTGTATTGTTGTTGAAATTACTTAAGAATATCCATATTCTTAAGTAACTTCAACCATGAATGAATCAGCACATTAACAAAATAACTATCAATTATCATTTTTTTAAATTCCTTCAATATCTCCGAAACACAGAGAAATTCACCTATAAGTCATATAACATTTTTTGATCGTAATGACCCCCGGAATATATGGTATATATTTGTCGGTCGAGTCGCCGCACACCCTGTATATGTTTATTTAGCTATCAAATATTCAGGAACATCGTTAACATTAATTATGTATCAGTCGAGTATAAATAGTCAGTCCAGTTATCTCCCCTAAGGTGATCTTATGCGCGTTGAAGTTGTTGGAGATCTCCCCTAGTCTCGTTGTTCAGAGAGTCGATGTGCGGAAACATACGCATACTCGGCGACGGCAGGTGATACAAAGTACAACTAGGTCTAACAAACACATCCACGAATTTGATCTACATGATTTCTTGTCTTTCTTGCCTACACTGATGCATAGGCATTAATAACGTGCTCGAAATCGGTCTTTTCAGTTTCTTCCCTTCCAACGCTCATCAAAGCAAGATCACTTAATCGATCTTGATTCATGGAGACTCTCAGATAATTTAAGATCAGTTTTAGTTTGTTGAAAGATCTTTCGCAGCTAGCGATGGAAACTGCAATAGTCAACATTATTTGCATGGCTATTCGAAGATTTTTCGCCGTCGGCGTTTTCGGTTTCGACATCCCAGTCCCAAAGACTAAGTCCAATTTCCAGAACTTCGGTCACCAAAATTTCTCTTTCATTGCGAAAATAATCTCTTAAACCTTTCAAATCTAAGACGACATTATGAAAGTTTCAATTTATATCTTGCAGTCTTTTCTGAACTATATCAATAGGAATGAATACTCTCGTCCAAAATCCAAGTAGAGTCAGAAAATCGATTGTCAACATACGGTTGTACATTTGCGTAGCATCACTTCTTGTTTCACTCGTTTATTTATTTATTTTATTTATTATTGACCTCCTTACAGGATATAATATCCCAATTACAAGGGGGTCAGAGATACACGAATTAGCAAAAACCCAAAAAACATGTTTGACGTAGACAAAGACGGAATGTAAAACACAATATACATACATAAAAAATAATAAAAATAAAAAATAATAAATAATACACAATACAAGGAAAAAATATATATGCATAAGATTTATTCTATTTATATCAAAATGTACGTAAATTAGAGTTCAAAATATTTTTAAAAGCAACGTAGTTTATGTTAAAAATGTCAACCTCAATATCTATTTTCCTTACAATATCATTGTAACTGGACATTTTAGAAAATTATTTCTCCTTAGGTAATGAATATAAAATGTAATGCTCGTATGTATTCTGGATGAAAGGCGCGGAATATGAATTATTTGCATCATCCATTATAGTCTCCAGAACTTGGAATATGCCGTCAAGGTAGTTGTTTATGGGCTTCACAGCTTTCACACTATTGTTTTAGACTCAGATTGAATAACTATGGGCACAGCGTTTTTGAGTATTTCCCAGCGTTGAGTAGACGATGAAAAAACAGATAGAGAGCTTCAACAGTTCCGAAAAATGTCAATACGCACAGTAATCAACAGTTTTAACACTTCAAATTATGGCACCCAAGTTACATACGGATACCAAGGGCTCCAAGCGGCGCCTCTTGGTTCTGGCGCCCAGGGCACCTGCCCTGTTTGCCCCGCCCTAGGTACGCCACTGCCTGGCCTGGAGAGCATTTTTCCACTTTAGCAGTGCGGTTTCCACATAATACAATGCGACATTCATTCGTTACTCGTAGCTATAGTCACTAACAAAGAAGCGCGGCACGGCTTGCCTGCACCGCGGCATTTGTTAATTTGTAAATGAATGCAAGAAGAACAGAAATACACAACCGGTGCCCGGAATAGAGACAGACGATCCATTCGTCATAATATGCGTTCATTACGAGGTGCACGCAGTGGCGTAGCTACTGACATATTGACAGAAGGTAAACACAGTGACATGATGTGAAAGGCTGCATGAAGTTGCAAGTAAACATCATATATTTCAACTCAGTGAGAGTTGTTTTTCTTTTTTAAATGATATTGGACAGTATTCTGTTCGAAAGTAGGACGATATTAAAAATACAGATGTGTTTTTGTAAAAGGTAAAATATAATTCAAGTTGGAAGGAATGAGCAGTGCCGGTTTAAGGAAATATGGGGCCCTAGACAAAGAGTTTACGTCGGGCCCCTACCCTCCTCCCCCATTATTATACTTAATAAAGTTAGAAACGAAAATAAATAGGTACAATATTGAAATATTGGTTATTTTATGATATAATGCACATACAAAATTTAAACAAAAATAATCGAAAAATGAAATAGAACCTGCAACACAAGTTCGAAAATTATAAAATTAAAATAAACTACATAAAAATAATATCTATTACAATACCTATAAATAATAGTATAAATTACAATTATTTTTTTTGTACTTTTAATTCAGTGAATTTAGTAATCAAATTTTCATAATTTAGAAACTCGCTTAAAGCATCATTTTCAATATACAACATAGATAAACTAATTAATTTTGATAACTGAAAACGTCCTCTTTCCACCTGCATTGCTTATTGGCAAAGTTAGATATATTCTTAAAATAATATCCAAATATAAGAAATGAATGCATTAATTCTGGTGTTGATAATTTACAACGATAGTGCTCGCATAGTCGCACCACCAGTTACCAGATGGCAGACGAATGTATAGACGATAATTCCCTACTTTTGATTCAGTTCTATGAATCTACGTGTTAAGTATTAATAATTTCCGGTAACTATTAATATAAACCGGGATATTCGATGAACCGTAACATACCTACACCAGAAGAAGATTATATGCCATAATTTTTTTAAATATAATCTTGCGTCTATTTTATTTGGTGATTTGCACCAATTACTCTACTTTTAGAAATTAAAACTTTGTTTTTCAATTTTGAGTAAAAATACTTTTCTGGGCGTAGGAAAGAAAAAATTATATGCACTACAAAATTGTTCCCAAAAAATCAGTGAAATTGAATTTTCTTCCTTATGATATCTATAGTTAAATGAAGCGATATAAGAAACTCATTACAGAATAGAGAATTTTCACATAACGTCAAAAAAATAGCGTGAATGCTGTAGCTCATTTTGACTTCAATGCGCATGCGCACATAATTTTTTACGGTATGTATATACCGTTTAACCTTAATTGTCTACAAATAGCGTCTCTCGAAAACTACTTTATATTTGACGTTAAAGCCGACATAACCAAACTTTTAGAGGAAGATAGCTGCAACGTTTTAGTTACATTTCATTCTGCGCAACTGTATGTAGAGGTTGCAAGACAGTAAGTAATATTTCTATTTAAAATGTTTTGTGATAAGTTATTAAGGCATTGTTGAAATCTTTTTCACTTAAATATGTTAACTCAACAATCAGAGTAAGACTTCGCCTTCCATTTTCCTTGTATGACAGATAAAATAACGTATAATGTGTATGTGAAGGCATATTTTGATGTACAGAATAACGTTATCTATTTTGACGTTATGTGAAAACTCTTTAATAAACCGCTTGCCCGTTACAAAGTTTTATGGGATTACCTGAAGAGGATACTTCCTTCTGTCATACGATACGATACTCCGTCCCCGAAATTATCGTCCAAGAATTTTTCTATAAATTATATGCTTTTAAATTCGGATTATAATATTCAATTTGTAAACAGAATAGAGATTAATAGTACATTAAAACACAAGTATCATAAGGCAATCTGTTAACGTACGAGTCCAAGTTTGGAAAACGAGCCGCCAGGCGAGTTTTACAAAGGACGAGTGCGTCAACAGGCCTTATGATACATGTTTTTTATACTATTTTTTCTATTGAGGTAATTTTACAATTAGATTTTTAAAAAAAGGAGTTGTCAAAAATATGAATTGGTGTTTTTTTATCAGTTATGTTGGTAGCGTTTCCCGCTAAAAATTGAAATTTCACATTTTGACAGTTTGTGTATCTTGTGATGTGCTTGTGATTTTGTCTGATTGTTTACATTAAAACATTGTATCAAGCATTATACAATTATGAAAGAGGAAAACCAATACATACAAGGAACTCCAAGGTTATTAATGAACCATCCTGATTTGACATATCGGTGTTTCGTGTTGGTTATTATCATAAATAAAACTTGAATATGGGATTGAAGGACGTTACGTGGACCATCAAGCCTTTTTATTGAGAAAACATATAAATAAAACTCTTTAAATAATGAAATACTTTAATGAACAATTTATTGCTTTAGACTTTTACTTTCCACCATTTTTACAACACTCACTGCTCAGTTGCACAGATAACGGCAACAGCTTTTCTTACAATTTTTAATACAAAACATATATGGCATATATTCGATAGTTCGCCACAACGTGGAACTGCAAATCATGGATTAAAACGTCAACTTTTCATATTTGTTTGCTAGTAGCCGCCACAAATAGAGTAGACAAGTGTTAACATTTTCAAGTAACGTGCATCATACATTTCATAACCTGCCTGGGAATAACAATACATTAGATTCAAAATTGCATTACCATAAATTTAAATTGTAATAAATAAAACTTACCGTTTTAATTATTCTGACAAAGTAAACCTGAGCGCATTGTTTCTTGTTTCATAATTTTTTACTTGAAATTTTAACTTCACAGATTCTTATTCTTTCTTAACTAACACAGCTATAGCTATATATTTCTTTTCTTTCTAGTCCTATCACCTAGTGAAAGGATAAAAATCCACAATTAGAAGTAATATTTCAACACAAACAATTTACCATTTTAAGGTTATCTGTCAGTTATGAAAGCATGACTACCACCTATAGAACATGAAAGGCGCCAAAAACAGTACGTTTATAGATTTTCTAAACGTCGTGTTTTCAGTGATAAACAGTGCTTTTATAGAAACATAAGAACACCGAAATAGAAAAAATATTATATGCAATAAAAATTTTAAAAAACTTTATACAAAGTAAATTCAGTATAAATTATGATGCATGGCCACTAACCTGCATATGACAGTTTCTTATATAGTTTCATACATACAACTATAATAAAAAGGATAAAAACAGGAATGCAAACATTTCATCAAAAATATTTAGGAAAGAGATGATAATATGCGTATTTAAGTTATAATAACCTAACTTCATTTAAAATAGAATTATAAATAATTTTAACTTTTTAGAAGTTTAATTAATTCATTTCGAAATTTATACATATATAAATTTTGGAATGTCCGCACCAAATTTATGAATATTATATAAATTTATAATGTATGAAGTGATGTCTCCCTGGGCTAAAAGTTGTGTGTCCGTTAATGGACCCGAAGTAGTAATAATTACCGTAAACACGCTGACGTTCGGTCTGACGGATGACCGGAATAAGGCTACCATGCAAATTAATCCCGTGAATGGAACATTTAGTTTCAAATAGATCGTTGAAAGTGTCAATTATTACAAATTTCCAAGCGTTTCACGCTCGTTACACCGTTACAATGTATAGTTTATGGCGCACGGGCCCACACCAGCACGGTGCAAATTTACTGCACATTAATAAAAATACCCGCTTCAATAAATGTTGCTATACGCGTACAATGAAAAGCTCTGATCGCACGATAAGATTGAATTATTGCTACTTTTATTCTTCGTTTATTTCATTATTGTATAATTCGATATTCATTGCTTTTACATTATACCTCAAAACAATGACGCTAATGCCCTAATAACAAATTTAAGTTTTCGGATAATTTTTGAATGATCAATTCTATGGTTTAAAGAAAGTATATTGAATCTGCTTCTTATTACAACAGTTAACATAGCTTAAGCTTTAACATTTACATTTAATATGGAGCTAGTGGTCCATTTTCTTCTAAACGACGACGTTTAGATTTGACTCTCCCATGAATCTCTGGCGGGTTTTAAAATATATTTTGCATATTTTTTGAAAAATCCTAACCTTAAATTGCTTTCATTTTGGGGCTCCTACACATTGTCGTCCAGCTCTTGTAAGTAACATCTAAAAAGTTTTACTCTGTCTCGCTAGAGGTACGATAGAAGGATTGTTTTCGCGGGGTAAATGCTTCCAAACACTGTGTTGTTCGGACACAGTAGCGTTTAAATTATGTAAATTGATGAAATAAAGTAACTTCGGCTGGCAATTTTGTGTATCAATCTCTAACACGTTCAAAGTACTGTCTGGATACGCCTTCTTCCGACAAATCATTATTTTTTCTGAAAACTACTTTGATTTTAAATTCTATATTCAAACATTTTGGGCGTTACTTACAAGAAATATATACAACAATTTGTAGAAGCCCCAAAATAAAAACAGTTAAGGAGAAAGATTTTTCAAAAGGGAACAAAATAAATTTTAAAACTCGCCAAAGTCTCATGGGGCAAGTCAGAACTAAATTTCGTCGTATATTGAAAAAACGGGCCATTGGCTTTATATTAAATAAAAGTGTCAAAGTTTGAGTCATTTTAATTGTAGTAATAAGCAGATTACATATGTTAGTAGAGCATAAAAATAAGGCTTTATTTACTCCGCAAAAGGTCAGATATTTTTGATTTTAGGTTGAATTATATTAGAGGATTTCTATTCAAAAAGTAGTTTTAATCTGTTTAAAAACAATCAAGTTATGGACATTAAAGTGTTGGGTATATAGAACTCTAAGGTTTAAATTAAATTTTATAGCGTTTTCCATGTGTATATTTAGTGCGCAGTTTCTTGCACTGAATATATACATCTATGTCCATCCAGCAATGCCCTAATGTTAAAGATTTCATTTATTTTTTTGTTTTGTTCTTCCAAAACTTGTCTTACTAGACTGGTCATTTCAAAACTTGGCTTGTCCAAATTATATTTTGCTTTTCTGAATGAACTGAATAATTCAGATTGGAATAACGCTATATGAATTGAATTTAAATTAATTTTCTATCGTAATAACCGAAAATCGCTAACCTTTTTCCTAATTTACTCAAATTATAGTTAAGTGGACAAGACGACTTTGGAATAGACAATTGCATGCGAGGCACACAAAGACACTTTTATTCCGAATGACACATTAATTTTTTTTCAACGCACTACTTTTCTTTTTATTCGCTAATTGCGTTGCGTTGTTACGTTACGTTACGTTATGTCCGGTTAGTTTCCGTTCCGTTCCGTTGCGTTAGGTTAGGTTAGGGTACGTTAGAGTAGGTTAGGGTAGGTTAGGTTAGGTTGGGTTAGGTTAGATTAGGTTAGGTAAGGTTAGGTTAAGCTTGGCTTGGCTTGGCTTCTTTGGCAAATGTTTACCTTCGGTTCTTTTGAACTCTATCAATCTTGCGGAGAAAGAAAAAAAAGCAGGTTCAAATTCAAGGGAAGAACAACGAATGCTGTAGGATAATTTGCAAATTATTTGGAAATCATTTCCAGTAAAGTTATACAATTTTTGAAAAAATGCCGAATGTTTGCTAAGCTATTATTAAAGCCAAACAAGGTTGTCAAAAATGAAACTCGCTAATAATTTTATAACTATGTTTTATATTGTGGCATTCATTTCGAATATTCAGGGTGGTTTTGAACTTAAAATCATAAATTTAAGTTTAAGTAGTATGACGTGTAGATTATGAAACAAACAGAATATTTTTAAAATTCGCATATTTAAGGGTAGTTTTCATTAAACTAACATTTTTGGTACCACTGGACCACTGTTTCGTAATCTACACATGTCATACTACTTACGCTTAAATTTATGACATTAAGTTCAAAACCATCCTGTATACATTGTAACGTGAGAGGGTAGGTACTAACGGCATTTGATCCGCGAACTCCGGCCAGCACGTGCGAACCGACGTCTATGAATAGAAGGGTTCTAGTAGGTAGGAGGAGCCTAGGCATGCAATCGATAAAATAGTTCAGCGCGAGATAGACATTTTGTCTAGGAGCAAAATTTATCTTCAGTACCTAGGGTAAGGGCGGGTAAGAGTACGCGCATTCTAAGAGTACGAACTGGTCATATATCAGTTATTATGTGTTATTCGTGCAAGTAGTTAACAGCAAAAGGTAAGTCTTTTTACATTAGTTATTTGTATGAAAAATTAGTTTTTTATCTAAAATAGTGTAAGTGCTACGGTAATTTGAAAAAAATTGTATGTTATGATAGTATTTTTTGCTTATTTTAAATTGAATTTACAGTATTAGTATTATTAAATATCAAGTTGCAAAGTATTGAAGGTTATTCAAAATGTCATTTTTAAAGAGTACGCAATAGTGCATGGGAAGACATCTATCATTTGATTTGTAAAGTAAAATAAAATAGGAAATGGTAATATATCAAAGAGTACGCAATACCTTGTAATCAAAGAGTACGCGTGCGTACTCTTAGATTCTTACATGTAGTTCTTATTTTGCAGATGGTTTATTGTAGAAAAACTAATCGAAAACTAAAATTCAGTTCAGATTTGTTAAAACAAATCAGAACTCGATTAGATAATGGCGAATCAAAACGCCATATAGCGTCATCCCTTGGAATTTACGAGGCTACATTGCGAAAGAGACTAAAACTTGGGACTGTACCCACATCACTAGGAAGATTCAAACCTGTTTTTGATGAAAATATGGAAAATGCTCTAGTGGAGCATATAAAAAAATTGGACAGATTATTTTTTGGTCTTACTGTTAAAGACATGCAAAGTCTTACTTACCAATATGCTGAACAAAATAAAATAAACCATCCATTTAATAAAGAAACTAAACTTGTTGGAAAATGGTGGATGCAAACGTTCTGTAAACGACATAATTTAGTTATTAGACAACCAGAAAAAGTCAGTAAAGCTAGAGCCTCTGGTTTTAACAAAGTACAAATATCAAGATTTTTTGAGAATTTGCAAAGCATTTATACAAATTATCAGTTTACACCCAACAATATTTATAATATGGATGAAAGTGGAATATTAACTGTGCCAAATAAAATTCCTAAAATTATTACTCAAAAAGGAAAAAAGTCTGTAGGAAAAATTGTTTCAGCCGAAAGAGGAGTTTTGATTACAGCTGTTTGTTGTTGCTCAGCCGGAGGAAATTTTATACCTCCAGCTTTAATTTTTCCTCGGAAGCGAGAAAAAGCGGAACTTATCGATGGGGCACCAGCTGGATCTTTATTAATGATTTCGGAATCAGGTTTTATTAATAGTGAACTATTTTACAAATGGATTAAGCATTTTCAACAGTTTGCTAAAGCTCAAGTTAATGAGCCTGTACTTTTAATATTAGATAATCACAGTTCACATATAAATTTAAATGCAATCGACTTCTGTCGAGCAAATTCGATTATACTCTTAAGTTTACCACCCCACAGCAGCCATAAATTACAGCCTCTAGATGTAGGATTTTTTGGCCCCCTTAAAACAGCATATGGAAGAGAAGCCGACAAATGGATAACAACGCATCCCGGTCGAACAATAACTCAATATCAAATTGCGGAATTATTTGGTACTGCTTATGGAAGATGTGCTTCAGTAGAAAAAGCCCAGAAATCATTTCAAATTACTGGAATATGGCCTTTGAATGAAAACATTTTTACTGAAGAAGACTTTGCACCATCCAGTGTGACAGATATTCCGATAAATAACGACGATAACATATTAATAAACGACGGTGATGCGACTGTAATAAATGCTGGTGAAACAACACTAACGAATGATGGTGAAACTACAGCAGTAAATGATGGTAAAACTACAGTAACAGATGATGAAATTATACAAACTAGTACAGAAACACAAATAGAAGCTACAGATACAATGAACATTATTTCAGGAGAAATAACTGCTGCAGAAATTATTATCGATGATTCTATAAGCGAATTACAGTTAGAACAATTTTATGGTAAGTACTAATTAGATTCTTGATCATTATAAAATTTATAATTAATTATATTTCAGATCAAACATACAAAATAGTTGCATCATGTTCAAAAACTCAGTTAAACGTTCATCCTCAAGATATTGTGCCAATCCCTAAAGCTTCAGCAGAAACAAATATAAGAAAAAGAAAAGAAAAAAAATCCGAAATTTTGACTTCATCCCCATTTAAAACCGACATGGAAAAGAACTTAGATAAATTAAAAACCGTTAAGCGTAAAGTTAATCTAAATTGTGAAGTGAAACCAAAGAAGAGAAATGTTAAAACTTATAACTGTCCAGGATGCGGAGAAGCGTATAAAGACCCACCAACACAAGACTGGATACAGTGTAAAATCTGTAAAAACTGGTGGCATGAAATGTGTACCACGTACGCTGGTAAAAAAATTTTTGAATGCGATAAATGCGTACCATAAAATGTGCGTATTCTTTAATAATTCCGTGCGTACTCTTTAATTATGTGCGTACTCTTCAATTATATATCTGCGTACTCTTAGAGTTTTTTACGTCCAAGAGTACGCATTTTCCTAGCGTTGTTATTTATTTTTTTATAAAAATATGGTACTTTCTTATTCAATAATTTGGTTATTTTTTGAAAGTATATAGTTTAAAGAATTAATGCTATTTTTTTTGTACTGCATTTGTAATAAATATAAAAGTTATAAGAAAAAAACGAAAAAGTGCGTACTCTTACCCGCCCTTACCCTATGTATTTATATGATATTGCTTTTTTGCCATTATGTGTTCAAAAAGAGATAAACAGTATAGTCAACATCAGTCTTTACATTTTCCGCTACCGCGCTATTATAGCAGCGATGAAATAATCTCCGGAATTCATATGAAAGAAATGTAAGAGCACACGTACAAAACGTTCTCATTGTGGGTCACATATCGACGTAACCAGCTTTGCTCGTGCTGAGGATGATGAACGGATAAAAACCAGTGCGGTGTTAAAGAGCATTAAAGGATGAAAAGTTTCAACGGTTGGCTGTAGATAATGCAACCAGCTCTTTATTTTGTAACTACAGTTGTTTATTTGTCCCTTCTATTGCTTTTTAAATTGAGAAAGAATGAATTTTATAACGAACAAAAATATAAGTCAAGTTTTTTGTTCTTACATAAAATTTAACTGTATGTACCGCAAAAAGTAAATAAACTTCATAGGTATATTTCAACTCAAAAGTGTACAAAAACTAGTTTATGAAGTACGAGTAGTGTATGTTCGAGCAAACCATACGCTAAAACCAGGTGAATTAGATTAGATTCGATTAAATTAGAATTAAATTTATCATTTCCTGTGATCAGTTTTTTACAGCCATATCCAAAACTAGTTAAAAGTCTCAGACGCAGTAATATAGAATTGCGAAAAGGTTTGCCCAATGCTTCAGGCCCTTTGAGTTCGAAATGCAAAGTAAATAGGAAGTCTCATTTTGTCGTATGTACGCATTAAAAATGTATTTTGGAAATCACTGTTCTAGAATATTCCAAAGAATTAGTGAATCCCATTAAATTCTAGAATATTCCGGAAAATTCTAGAATATTCTATAAATTTTTGGCAATTTTGAATGAGTATATAAAAGGCGGCTGAGCTCAGTTTAGTTTTAAATAACGACACAAACAGATAGAACTTTCTGGAACTTTCAGAAACATTCTAGAGCGTTAAAGAATTTTATGGAAAGGCAATTCTAAAACGTTCTGGAACTTTATGAAAAATTCCTGAATTCTTTCGAAATTCTGAACTTTCTAAAACATTCTAGAACTCTCTGGAACTTTATATGAAAAACCTTATTAAAGTTTTATGTACAGTTTAGATTATTTGGGAACATATAAGAAACTTTTCGAACTCTCCGGAATATTTAAGTATACCTATAATGTGGATTGTTTTGAAATTATCTACGTGAAAACTCCCAGGCATCGCTGGTTACTTTAGCTAGTGATAAATACAGTGAATTTAAAAATAATGTGGTTAGGACGTAAAGTACAAGACGCTTATTTTATTGTTTAAAAAAGAGCATAATTTGTCGAATAATTATTTTTCAAATCGAAAAATTACTAAATTATATACTACTCACTTAAATTCCTGTCGATTAATCAATTTACACCACACCATTCACAAAATTATATCACTAATTAAAATATAAAATAATTACACTAATATGTATTTTTTCCTAGGGGGGGGGGCATGGCCATTCTGGAGAGGGCCGGGCCCCCTCTGGTCCCCCCCCCCCTAGTTACGCCGATGTGCAAAACACGAACCTTGAAGAAAGAGTACATATGGCGACAGTTGGAGAAGATTGGGTGGACAGAGAAAGAGAGAGACAGGAATGATGAAAAGGATTGGAGAAAAGAGAAGATTTGTGAGAGAAATAAAGAAAATGACGGCTAACTGGATTGAACATATTATATTTAATTTAATTGTTAACTAACACTGATCAAACAACAAATAAATAATTGCTAATAAAAATGTTTTGCTTGTATAAGTGAACTTCAGAAAAAATGTTCAAAATTTTGCCTATTTCTTTCATGACAAATATATGCTCTTTTTATCCCAGACTTCATTGTTTTGGTCAACACCCTTTTTGATGTCAATTGTTCTTTGTTTAATGTTACTTTTTTTGTTTCCTAATCATAATATGACAAGTTTTAATCGAATTTGACACCGTGTGAAGCAGGGGCGTCACTAGGTACTTTAACAGGGAGGGCACAACAGGTTGCACCTTTAGAACGAAAGAATTTTTGACAGTCTGATTCTGCATTTAAATTTTTTCATTTTTAAAACATAAAAATATTTCTTTTGAAAGATTTTCAGAGGTATTGAAGCGAACACAAATACTTATCTGTTCTTCTGCAGTGATGTCCCGAGGATCATCTACTATTATTGCAAAATAATCACAATTATTAATTTCCGGAGTTATTTTACGTGTTATACATTTTGCACTACTCTCTATAACATGATTTTGTGACGTAGTGAACAATAATGTGCATTTTGAGGTACATTGTAATTCTGGAGAAAAGGATCAAATTTTTTTAATAACTAGAGTCTATAAAATTGGCCTTATTTGTTGTATTTTTTTGTTTCATTATGTCCTTGCATTGGGATAGCCTTAAAAAATTTCGTCTCTTTTATAGTCTGAATGGTGCATCATTTTGATTTCTTTTAGTACCTTTCTTAAGAGGAAAGGTTACCCCTGTACCAAAATATGAAGCGAAAATTCAATTAATTGTTCGAACTATTAACATTTTAAAACACTCAACACACGACACGCATACTTCCGATATTAACCTAAATTTAAAAAAAAATTATTGAAATCTATTAGTATTTGACTTTGATTTTAATGTCAAAACGAGAAAAATTCAGTATTAATAGATTTCAATAATTTTTATTTTTAAAATGCAGGGTAGTATCGGAAGGATGCTTTTTTAATGTGTTAATAGTTCTAATACAGGAATAATTTATTTGAATTTTCGCTTCATATTTTAGAGCAGCGGTAACCTTTCCTCTTCGGCTAAAGTCGTAGGTACATAATCGTCTCGCTGCTTATTGCAGATAAATAAGTGCATAATAAAATTTATTTAAATAAAAACACGGAAAGGGGGCGCAAAATTAAACAGGGAGGGCGCAGCCCCCTCAGAAATGGTCTATCGACGCCACTGGTGTGAAGGTGAAGCAAGTAACGACCAACAGACGATTCATTTAGCGCAGAGTTATGTTAGCAGTTACAGCTGATAACCGGCATTCGGTAACAATAAGTAAATACTTTCGTCATAAATTCTCGAATAGACAATATAAATGACCGGTTGCACAAACGTTCATCAACGCATTGTTCGATTAACGGTTCATCAAATCGAACAAATTCGAATCAGTTTCCTTGTTCTTATGACATTTAAATCATTGCTGTCAAAAAATCGCGTTGCATTTGTTCGTTTTGATGAACCGCTAACCGAACAACGCGTTGATTAACGTTTCTGCAACCGGGCAATAGTCTTTTATTTTAATGTCATAATTTTCAACAATATTTAATTTTTGAAAAATATTTAAGTGAGTTTTCAGAACATAGAAAATTGAATAAAAATGAAAAGCAATAATGTTTATATTAGGTTCATACTGACCATAGTAATTTTCCCTTTATTCCATTGTATCTGGCATTCAACAAAAATGTTAGTATATTGCTTAGTTTTGGTGGCGTGCAGAAAAAACATCGGCTATGCAAGCGAGAAGAGGGCTTTTCCACGGAAATAACATTACGAAGATCAAGGAACAAAGTGTATGTGCAATCAGCCGACGCTGCCGCAGCCAGCAACGTTTAGCGCAGCGGCAGCACCACGAAGCAGCTGCGCAAAAACGCTTCAAAAGTTGTTAGGCGCCGCTTAGCAGACACTGCAATCATCAAACTTTATCCCTATTTAATTAAACCTAAACTCCTACACGGACTTTTTACACTACAGCACAGCACCAGTCGAGTTTATTAGGAAAAATGGATGGACCATTCGTTCTGATTTTTCATTTTCTACTTTCAACTTCCGACTCCGCAAATTCTATTAAACACTACAACTCTAAAGTTTAAGTAAACACAAGTTAAAAATGATATTAATTCATATCATTTGGAAATATATAATTTACTTGAGTTGAATACAATATTTTTTTATGCGATTTTGTAACATATGTATTCAAAGAAATAATTGGAATATGTAGTAAAATTATAGCACAAAACTTATATTAATTTCAAGTCTATCATCTTATAATACTTGTTACGGTCTAATTTTGCCATATAACATTTTTGCTCTATATTCTTATTCCTATCTTTTACGTACCTTTCTTCTTAACTTAAATCTGGATTTCCCTCGTCGAATATTTACTGTTATTCTGTCAATCCCTCATATTCCTTGTGTTTTTCAATTGTTATAACTTCTTTAATTAGTGTTCCGTCCAATAAATCTTCTTTGCAACTTCATGTCTCCTTTTTATTGTTTCTGTTTAGCGTTTCATTGGTTCCTACATTGTGTATCTCTCATGTAAAATATGTTTCACTTCTATTTAGTAACTTACCTGTATTTTATCTTCAATATTTTTGGCCTATTTATATTTTATTTAGAACTTCTTCCAAACATTCATTTTGTAGCGACCTTCTGAAGTTTTGTTTTACATTTTTGGCAGGTTTAATACGGTTTAATACTACAGTGGCGTGCGCGTTCGTTTTATTGTATTTCTTCTTTACGTTATTTTTTTTTTGTTTTACTTTGGCGTTGTATGTTTCCGGCAACCATTTTGATTTTCATGTTAAAGTTTCCGACCTCATGGACTTTAGTTCCTGATGTAGGGCAGTAAGGACGTGTTTTTTTTGACCATCGTATTTGTGGCACATGGCCATTGTTCGGCGTAGATTTTTTGTGTAGTTATTGTGTCGATGCAAAAGTGGAGTGTTTCGTTTGTTGTCTTTGAACCAATATTGTTTTGGTCTCGCTATTGTGCGGATTTTGATAGCATCGAAGTGCCGTTTTGACTGTCCAGTGTTGGTTTTTCGGTGATGCGCCATTGTGGATTCATGGGCATTACATTTTCGTTCTGGCAGTTAATCTCCGAGGGAGGATTTGGCCGCTCTACAACCGCATCTTCGTTTGTTGGGACATCAGCCAGCTTGAGTCCATCCGCCAACATCGCCCACCTGTGTAGCCCTTTTGCCCTGCACACGTCACAGGAGCTAAGTACCATTAACTTCTTGTAAGATCGTTCTTCCGTTTCATATTTTTTTTGTGGAAGAACTAAAGTTTTATTTTAAAGTTGTGTGTTGCCGTAGAGGACTGTGCTACAGTGTCCTCATTGTAGATTTCATTTTGAGACTTTTCTAATTGTAATTTTTTTTATGAAAATGATTAGAGTGATTATATGTTATTGGAGCCATCAGCTCATTGTTGTTTTATTATTGCAGAATTATTTTTGTGTAGAGCACTTTTTAAAAAATATTTTTATGTGATTACATTGTTGCCCAATTGTTGCAACTTGTGATTCAGCGAGGTTGCGCGTATCAACTGGCATGTAGCCCAGGTTTTGAAATGATATCACTTCGAAAGAACTGTAACTGTATATACGCCGCGCCAGAAACTGGGTTATGGGTTTAGGGTTCAACAATAGTGTATTTTTGATCTTATTACTTTTTTTTACAACTCAGATTCATTTTTTTTATTGTACATTTATAATCTTTACGATTTTTCACCGTGCCTTAAGCACGCATTAACTTGCCTTTCATTAAATTCTGTTTTATTAAATTATTTCTTTTATTTCGCAAACCTCAGTCGTTTACAGGCAACAACATTACGGTAGGTAAGATCTTGTAGTATTTTGTTTAGTACCGTCCTTTTCGTAATTTTGGAGGTTAAAAATTACGTGGCGCTCTTATACCTTTTTATAACCATTCTTATGGTTTCCAACCCAGCCCGTCTCCACTGTTTAGAAGCTGGCGGCCTCCCAACAGAACATCCCTGTGGAGTATCCGTGACTCAATTAACCCTTTGGGGAAAAGTTACGTCACAAATTTTTTTTTTTTTTTTTTAGAATCCATCTTTTTTATTATACACATATATATTACAATAAATAGAACAATAATACACGTTAGAACATAAATAAATATAATTATATAGAATCATTTTTAGTTGTCATCTAATAAAAGTAATTGTTTTTGTTGGCATTAAGGTTTTGGTATACATAGAAATTTTGCATCACATCTAATTTCTTTATATGTGTTTCGTACATCGTATGCAGATGTGAAACGAACAGATTTTTGTGTTGTTTCTGCTAAATTTGAAGTTGAATATGACTTTTTGATAGCAGATTTATAATGAATTGGTATTGGAAGAGTTGAAATTTCATTATTTTTAATGTGACAATTACATTTCAATTCTAATTTTTCAAATCTTTCTGCAAAATTTTTAAAATGCATATAATTTTTTTTGTTTACTTCGTTAAATTTTTGAGTAATTAAGCTTTCAATAGACGAGTGATTACTCTGAATTTTAAAAATATTTGGATTTTTTTCGAATTTTTTTTTAGTCTATTAAAGGCGTAATGTCGTTTAGTTTTATTACGCCTTTGGGAATAATTGACTTTGGAGTTATGGTCGTCCTTTCTGGTTTCATTTTAATGCTAAGTTTATTTTGGTTTTTTTTATCACTCCAAAGCTGTTTACGGACGTGTCTATGTGGTTTTGGGTCACTATCTAGATTTTTTGACGTGCTGCAACTACTTATTGCTATCGGCGTAAAGGATTTAGCTTTATCTGTAGATTTTGTCGGTTTTGAAACAGGCGTTTTTGGCTTGTTGGTTTTCAATCCTGGTAGGTCCATATCTTTCCACCTTATTTGTTGAAATTTAAAGGGTTTAGGCGATGCAGTTTTTTTGTTACATAAGCCTGGTAAGTCCATATCGCATGTTCTAACCGGCATAGGGTATCTTGATTTACGTTCTGGTTCGTTGCAGTCTGTGATTTTTATTGTCGGTGTCGGTACATTGAAAAAATTTTTCTTCCAAGAAGCCATTTTATTTTGAAATAATATGAAACTTGCTCAGATATCTATGTGTTTGTAAATAAATAACCACTAGAGTAACCACAGTGTAAAACTTCATTCATTAAAAATATGAGTTTGAATGTTAATAGTATAGTGTCACAGTTGTTGTCGTCAAAAATTTGTGACGTAACTTTTCCCCAAAGGGTTAATTGAGTCACGGATACTCCACAGGGATGTTCTGTTGGGAGGCCGCCAGCTTCTAAACAGTGGAGACGGGCTGGGTTGGAAACCACAAGAATGGTTATAAAAAGGTATAAGAGCGCCACGTAATTTTTAACCTCCAAAATTACGAAAAGGACGGTACTAAACAAAATACTACAAGATCTTACCTACCGTAATGTTGTTGCCTGTAAACGACTGAGGTTTGCGAAATAAAAGAAATAATTTAATAAAACAGAATTTAATGAAAGGCAAGTTAATGCGTGCTTAAGGCACGGTGAAAAATCGTAAAGATTATAAATGTACAATAAAAAAAATGAATCTGAGTTGTAAAAAAAAGTAATAAGATCAAAAATACACTATTGTTGAACCCTAAACCCATAACCCAGTTTCTGGCGCGGCGTATATACAGTTACAGTTCTTTCGAAGTGATATCATTTCAAAACCTGGGCTACATGCCAGTTGATACGCGCAACCTCGCTGAATCACAAGTTGCAACAATTGGGCAACAATGTAATCACATAAAAATATTTTTTAAAAAGTGCTCTACACAAAAATAATTCTGCAATAATAAAACAACAATGAGCTGATGGCTCCAATAACATATAATCACTCTAATCATTTTCATAAAAAAAATTACAATTAGAAAAGTCTCAAAATGAAATCTACAATGAGGACACTGTAGCACAGTCCTCTACGGCAACACACAACTTTAAAATAAAACTTTAGTTCTTCCACAAAAAAAATATGAAACGGAAGAACGATCTTACAAGAAGTTAATGGTACTTAGCTCCTGTGACGTGTGCAGGGCAAAAGGGCTACACAGGTGGGCGATGTTGGCGGATGGACTCAAGCTGGCTGATGTCCCAACAAACGAAGATGCGGTTGTAGAGCGGCCAAATCCTCCCTCGGAGATTAACTGCCAGAACGAAAATGTAATGCCCATGAATCCACAATGGCGCATCACCGAAAAACCAACACTGGACAGTCAAAACGGCACTTCGATGCTATCAAAATCCGCACAATAGCGAGACCAAAACAATATTGGTTCAAAGACAACAAACGAAACACTCCACTTTTGCATCGACACAATAACTACACAAAAAATCTACGCCGAACAATGGCCATGTGCCACAAATACGATGGTCAAAAAAAACACGTCCTTACTGCCCTACATCAGGAACTAAAGTCCATGAGGTCGGAAACTTTAACATGAAAATCAAAATGGTTGCCGGAAACATACAACGCCAAAGTAAAACAAAAAAAAAATAACGTAAAGAAGAAATACAATAAAACGAACGCGCACGCCACTGTAGTATTAAACCGTATTAAACCTGCCAAAAATGTAAAACAAAACTTCAGAAGGTCGCTACAAAATGAATGTTTGGAAGAAGTTCTAAATAAAATATAAATAGGCCAAAAATATTGAAGATAAAATACAGGTAAGTTACTAAATAGAAGTGAAACATATTTTACATGAGAGATACACAATGGTTGTAGATAATATATTGTATACAGCGCTTGTAAACAGTACCTAATGATCTTATTGCATAAATAACTATAATATTAGGAGTCGCTATCATAAAACGTTTATTCTACGATTAAAATTTAGTTGTTAACTATATTTAGTTTCCTGTGTTATTATTTATTATACAGGCTGCTCATTTTATTTTGTTATTTTAAACAGGGTTATATATTTTTTATTTACTTATTAGATAGAGAATTTTATTCTGAATACAGTGCTATAATATTTGCATACCCTTGGATAAAATTTTTTTGAGATAAATTCATTTAAGTTTTATATTAACTTGATTAAAAAATGGCTACAATAAGTGTGCAACGAATGGAAAAAACAAATACGTGTTACTCTTTAAAAAGAATTAGAGTGCCCTGACAGAAAGACGTGAATATTTCGTTCTTTTAATTGATCATAAATGTCAACGCAAACAAATTTTCACATATTTCTGTTAAAGCATTCTAATTATATTTAAAAAAATTAACACGTATTCATTTTTCCATTCGCGACACACTTATTATTGGGACCCGCAGACTCCGTTGGCAGAGATGTAAGCGCACCTAGCATGGCGGCCAGTAGGACAGATCAGATTTGTTTACATTTTGAATTAGCGCTTTCTAACCCCAAATATTGATAAAAGTTCAAATCAACACAATTTTTAAGTTTGTTCAGGCGAATCCTTTATCAAGAAACATAGTTCAAGGGCTACAATTCGTGAATTCGGATTAAATTACAACTTGCAGCGTAATTTGACTTATGGCAATTCTGATTTGGAACTGCAAACTAAAGGAACAAATATTAGTAAAATCAATGAATCTATAAATTTTATGTATCAATACTGTCCATAGTTCTATTAAAACTACATAGCCGCAAAATTTTGTATATATTTAAATTTCTTTCCCATACGTTCACTGGACCAACTTTATTTTCTTTGCCAAAAATTATAGAATATGTCTTGAATTTTAGTTGTACTCATACACTTTAACACAACACTTTTTGATGTATATTATGTTCATTTTCTTTAATTCTTTATTTTTCACACATTCTCAAATGAAATTATAAAATCTAAACGTGAGAACATCTTTTTATGTTAAACGAAACGATTATTTTTGACGTTTACATGTCCTACTGGCCGCCATTTATTTAGTTCCTTAAAATTCAGATAATGTCGCATGCTATTCTCTGGGATCTAATAGCCATATTTTAATCAAATTCATATAAATTTATAAATTTATCGCAAAAAAATGTTATCTAACGGTATGCAAATATATTACTGAATTCAGAATAAAATTCTCTATTTAAGTAAATATATGGTCCCATATAAAATAATAATGTTGGTCACCACAATTTGAAAACAACTGGTTGAAAAATAATTACGCTCATTAAAAAAGTCTAGTTAAATAGAAATTGTTTGCCAATTTAACCGACCTCGTGTAGCTCTTACAGTTCTCGAGATAGCAATAGTGGACAAAATAAAATGAACACCCTATATATGACAAAATTAATGTAGTTAACAACTAAATATTAATGGCGGATTAAATTGTTTTATGAGTGTGGCCCTAGATTTACATGGGTATAGAATCGTACGACTTTTTTTACTTTGCAATTTGACAATAAAAAATCTGATGTGGCCAACACATTACCTTCCGTCAGTTCTATGTATTTTGTACAAATTTCAAACGGAAAGTTCCTTGCTAAATTAAATATTATATTTCTTGTATATTACCTTCCGGCAGTTGCATGTATTTTATGCAAATTTCATACAGAAAATTATTATTTTGTGACGTTTTCGATATACAGTGTAATGTATCTGCAGAAATAAAAGATTTATTATTATTATTATTTCTTGTACATTACCTTAAAGCAGTTGTATGTATTTTATACAAATTCTATGCAGAAAGCAAAAGATCCTATATTTTCAATAAAATTATAAGACAAACACACTATGTCAATTTCACTTGACACTGACATCTTTCAATCAGAATTTTCTTAATATAGTAGCTGTTTTCATAGCTATGGCTACTTTGTGAAATTTAATTTCTTTATAATTTTTTAATTATATATCCATTTAATATTAAGTATAAAATGCAGTCAAATCGTATAGAGAATAAAATATTCTTTAATATTTATAATAACATCAAATGTGAAAAAATTATATTTGACATAGTTTTTTCAAGAAAAACTGTTAAAATCTTCAAATGATGGTACTTCCGGTTGACCAATTGTAACCAAAATCTAATCAGCTCTTCATATGGATGTAACGAAGAAGTATACGAAAAAATAATAATTTTTGTAACTGTAGTATTAGAGTTATCGCAGACGAAAATTTTGTTACACACACACACACATCCACACACACACACACACACACATACAGACATCATCGTAAAAATAGTAAATTCGTATTCTAGGGACCCTAAAACGTGCTTATTGATTAAAAACTCATCATCGAATTTTTTGACCAAAGACAATACCTTCCTTACCTAAGGTGACGGAAGGTAAAAATAGAACGATTTTTTTTCGAATTGAACTTTTAACTTAAATTTAATCGAGGTAAATAAAATACCAGAAGGTAAATTAACGATTAATGCCCATAGTTACCGCTTATAAATGAATTTTACAGAAAACTGCAAATTGAAATTTGACATTTTAAGGAATACATAAAATTAAGCGTTGAATTAGGTAAATAAACTTTTATCATTATATAAAAGTTTTCTATATCTGTATTTTCATTGTCAAAGCGATTTTTTTTTAATTTACAGCTTATTTTGCAATGGGAGATTGATTATAGAGGAACTATGTTTTTTTATTACGAAAGCATATAAAACATATCATTTGATGTGATATTTTATTTATTTGATAATGCATTTCAATGTTCCATGACATTAGTTCGGGATGTAAGTGATTGATTTCCTATCAGCTCTATATGGATATAGCCCAGGCAAAAAGAAACTTGACAGGCTGGCGCTGGCGGATGCTAGGCTAACAGTAGGTGGATACGTCCGCATTGTTCATGCAATCCCTGGTATTTGTACGCCAGTTTTGACTCGTAGGCGTATTTTGTCTCGGATGTTGGTATAGAGAATATTTTATCACTAATGCTTATCGTTCATTTATTATTAAAATGACGTAACGCTTTGTTGCTGGTCTTTCATACGCATTAATCGACATAAATAATAAATTTTGAGGTATGCACAAAGACTGGACGATTACGACTGTGATTGAATTTTTTCTCAATAGAAAAATGGTATTTAGTAACCACAATATACAGGATGATCATACCAAAATAAACAAGTAAATATTTCTAATAATGATGGAATAAAGATTCCTGAAGAACATACAGAAAATCATTCAAAATGTTAATATGTCAATTATTTTATAATAATCAGAATATACGACTATAATTATTAATCCGGCATTACTCGCGAGTCAGATTTTATCTAACATATGATTTTTTTAAAAACACGTTGTAACAAAAACGTAGTTTGTTACGCTTATTTTTTTATAAATTTTCTTGCTCCACTCCTGTCCCAAAATTTCCATTACAAAACCTAAAATTTGAGCATCAATTGACAGTATTGATCTAGTTACAGCCTACCTTGTGCGATCTATTTTTCTAGTCATATTTCCTAATCACCTTTTTTCTATTTTTCCATTCAGTTGGATCCCTTTTATTTTGTGGTTAGGAAATTGTTTATTTGTGACAGCCAGTGTTGTCTTCTCGCGAATTATTTCAAGAAAGTAACTAGAAATGTAATTGTTTAACACTAAATTTATTTTTAAATTTGATTAAATTTGGAAACTTATTTTAATATCTCTCCTATGTTCAAATTTTTCATTGCTACACTTTACTAATTTTTTTATAAATAGTTTTGGAAATTTCTCGTATTACTGCGATATTATTAAGGGATTTTTTATTATCTTTTGATGGGATCACTGTTTTTTTTCGTTTACCGGAGACGCGTAGAATCATCTCGCTCTCTTGGCAGTGACTTGTGAGAGAATACACACGTCCTTTTTTTATTTTTGCGAGTTGTTTAAAGTACTTTGTCTAATTGAAATATGGTTTCGAGTTTTGGTATTCGATACTAGCCAGTGGAATTTAGGTAAGAGCTTTGCACTGTTTTTTTTTTGGTTTTTATTAGCTTTCTTTTCAAGTTAAAAGTAGTCATGTTCCGTCCCACGCGGTTTTGTCCGTGGGATAAGTAAAGCTCTTACTTTAATTCTTGCGACATATTTCAGTATAAAAAGACGATTGTTTTCTTTCACGAGCCCGGCTAAGATTTTTTGGTTTGTCTAAATTTTGAGTTTGGATTTATATGCCACGAGGCGTGAAAAATTCCGTTTCGGTTTAAAATTAGTCAAAGTTTTTTTTTTGACTTTCACATTTTCTTTGATCAAAATTTTGCAATTTTATCATTCTGTTTAATATTCCCCCAAGCTCAAGTTGTACCTGAACTTGTTCGGTCCCCTAGCGTACCGAGTACGCCCTCAATTTTGTGCTTCCCCATTATTTGAGTAATTCTGCTTAAACTTTTTGGTTCGAGTCGTACCTTGATTCGACCGGTTATTTTTGCGTACAGAGTACGCACTCAAATTTTGCTAGTACACCATTTATTCGTAATTCTGTTTAAAATATTTGTTCATTGGGCTAAATTATTTAGGGGTATTTTTTTTATAATTTTTTTTGGGATTTCAAAATTATAAAATTTTTCCTACCGACTAAACCTAGTCATCCCTTCCCTAGTTTGAATGTAGTGTGAATGTAGAGGGTGATGTGTTAACGTGACTAGACATTTTTAGACTAGACAAATTTTCGGCTCGGTATTAGTTTCCGTTTTCAAAGTCGACTTTCTAGAGTCATTTATTTTTTTTGTGATATTTTTTTGTAGCAACAACTTTTTTGGATTTACCTTGTATTTTACCGTTGTGCGCTACTCTCGACTCGAAAAAGTATTTGTCCGGTGATTATTCTTTGAGCGCTGCAAATTTTTTTTTAAGCCCATTTGGCTTTTTCTTTTTTAATGGGGTTAATTGCTGCGCCTCTTAGACTACAGTTTAGTCACTTTCTCTCTCTACTTTGTTTGTTCCTTCTTTTTGTTTTATACGGCCGTTCTTCCTCTTTTACTAATTTTTTTGATTTTATATAACTGTTTTTGGTGCACCTAATTTTTTTGTAAATTTTTTTATAAACATTTTTGTCGCTAACTCGCGTCTGGAGCACCTTTAGGGACCACCAAATTTTTTTTTTGATTGTATTTTGTATCGCCCTTCAGGCCACTTGTAAATCTCTAAGAGATCTGGTACTGGCGAGTATTTTTTAGGGTAGCCGGATCCGTATGGTTCATTTTTGGGGCCCTGAATTTGGAAGTGTCTGGGCGAGGTTAGCTCTGGCTGCAGCGACGCCGTTGGACCACACGAGACCTGCGCCGGGGCATATTTTACCACAACTCCTGAGAAAACCCAGTATTCGGGGCTGCATCCTAGCCAGCCTTAAGGCCTAGTGGAGTGGCTCGAACGGCTCTCCCTCTACGAGTGCCGGACAGGAGAAGGGTCCTCAGCCCTCCGTTTTTACTCCGTCAGCCTGCAAGCAGCCCCTCGATACAACTGGACGACTTCCCGCCGTTGCCAGGGCAGGTTTAGCCGCTATTTTTTCCGACGTTGCCGGTGGCCGATAGCCAGAGCGCCGACCCCCGTCCTTCCAGATTCGGGCTCTGGAAAGGCCGTACGGTCCTTTCTTTTGTTAGAGCTTTTCTTTGTATTGTAACTCTCCAGCGTGAGTAACTTTATTTTTTTTTATTAAATACTTTTACTAAACCCTATTTTTTATTAAATATTTTTACTATACTTTACTTTATTAGAGTGGACTCTACTCTAACTCCTTTTCCTTTTATAGAGTCTGGCGCCCACTAATTTTTTTCGAGACCCGATCTTTTTGTTTTTTTTTCAAAATTAAGTTGTCACTGTTTTATTAAAATTTCATTGTCGCGAATACCTGTATCTCGAAATAAATTACATACCCTAGACCCAGCCGCCGCTTTTCTTTTTCAGCCAGCCGGTGCAAATTTTATGAGTGTACACTTACAGGTAGGAGGAGTTTGCTTATTTTTTGATTTTTTAATTATCCTCTTGTGTCACACTTATAAAGTCTGGAGCCCGAACGTAGGGCCTTTCGTATTAGTAAATTTAACATTTTTTTTTTGACGCCCGATTTTTGGGGCACTGTTCAGTAGTAGTCATAAAGACGGCGCTAGGTCACACTCTTTACTATTTTTTTTCTTTATCCTTATTATTTATTAGTCGGTAGATTATATAATATTATTTCTAATTTTTTTGTTTATATTATTTTTGGGTACATTTCGTCGAAATGGATATCAACTATTTGCGGGACGACGAATTGACCTACGAGTTGAGGATCCGGAATTGCGACTTGACTGGAACTACACAGGACAAACGAATTTACCTACAAGGACTTCTACACTTGGAGACAATGAATGCAAGTAGTGTGAATGCTTCACTCCTTCCCGAACCTTTATCAGAGCAACAAACTTGCTGTTCTAAACTTCAGGAGATGCTAGGTATGATCTCTAATTTACAATATTCTACGGTTAGTGACCTCAAGCAATTTAATGAGGAATGCAATGCCCGTTTAGTGCATTTGCACCAGCGAATTTTACGCTTACCTTGTCACTTACAAAGCATGCCCATCAGATTGCTTGCGGCTACAAAAAGTTGTTTGAACCACCGGTTAGAATCATCCCAAACTTGCCCAGTAGCTAATTTGATAGATTTCGAGGAAACTATTCTTAACCCAGAACCTACTGTTTCTAGACCCATTCATTCTCCTGTAACAGATGACCATTACCAAGGTTTAATTAACCGCCTAAATTCTATCAGATTCGATCCTACATTTCCAACCAACACTGCGTATGCTAATATGAATCCTCAGTCCACTCCTGTTCATGGCACAAACCATCCCAGGACGGTACCACTGACCCCTATGTACGCGGATCACTCCAACCCCGTTAGTCGTTGGAATATTAAATTTAACGGAACGTCGGGAGTTAACGAATTCCTAGAACGCGTTCAAGAATGCGCTATTGCTCGCGGTGTTTCCGACGAACAATTATTCCGTCAAGCTCCTGACTTATTTAGTGGGGATGCCCTAAGTTGGTTTCGTTGGGTACGTACGTCAGTTAATTCGTGGTCCGAACTTACCGCGCGCCTTAGATCAGCTTTCCTTCCTCATAATTATGACCTGGCATTACAGGAAGAAATTAGATCTCGCACCCAAGGTCCTAACGAGAGGTCTGAAATTTATATTTCTAAAATGGAAAATTTATTTGGTCGCCTGTCCTCGAAACCAGACGAGAAAACCCGTCTTGCCGCTATTCAGCGTAATTTACAACCTCATTATCAGAGGCTTTGCTCGTTACAGTCAATAAGTAGCTTACATGACCTTGTATCGGCTTGCAAACGGATTGAAGATACCGAGGCGAACGCCATGTCTTTCCGAGATCCCCCAGCTAGAAATCAAACTCTCCTAGCACCAGATTTAGCATACAATCGTCCTGTACGCCCGTGTAACAATTCCAAGCAAGTAGCTGCTCTTTCTAACCCTTCCCCTAGGGAGATAGTGTGTTGGAATTGTCGAAAAATAGGCCATACTTACTATGCTTGTGACGACGATCTTAGAGTCTTTTGTCGAGGTTGTGGACGACCTAACACTTCTACACCCCGCTGTCCAAAGTGTTCAACAAATGGCTCTCGCGTTTCCCGTCCATTAGTTGCCGGTCATCGCCCCTTACACCGAGTTGATCACTCCGGTTGGACACAATGGTTAAATATTGTCGCCAATTTTTGTCGCAAACCCGAAATTTCTCCAGTTCTGGAACATTTAGGTCCCGATGATCGTCCCTTCGTAACGGCCCATATTGGCCATATTCCCGTTACTGCCCTTCTAGACTCCGGAGCTAATGTTACCGTACTCGGTCACCGAGGTATCGCGCTTCTCAAAAATTTGAAACTTGTTCCTTCTTCTACTACAACCACCCAGATCACTACCGCTGATGGAGCTACCCAAACAGTTATTGGCAACATTAACATTCCTATTTCATTAAATGGTATTTCTAAAAATATCTCAGTTGTACTAGTTCCTTCCGTTCGTCATACCTTAATTTTAGGAGTCGATTTTTGTCGAGCTTTCGGCATATCTATTAATTTCAAAACCGATTCTTTCTCTACCCGTGGCGAACTTTGTACACTTACTGGTCTGTCAGGTAGCAGCCAACTTACTGTTTCTCAACGTTAAGCTCTAAGTAATGTTATAAATAAATATCATGAATTAGGATCTAAGTGCCTTGGTCGTACTCCTCTAGTAGAACATGTCATAGACACCGGTGATGCTGTTCCCGTCAAACAGCGACAGTATCCCTTATCTCCTCCTATGATGGAACACCTTAATAAAGAACTGGATGACATGATTGAGAAGGATATAGTTCAAGCATCTGTTAGTCCGTGGTCTTCTCCCGTTTTACTTGTTAAAAAATCTTCTGGTGATTTTCGGCTATGTTTTGATGGCCGGAAAATAAATTCGGTAACTGTTAAGGACGCTTATCCTCTTCCTCGGGTCGATACCATTTTAAATAAACTTCGCGACGCTAAATTCCTTTCTTCTATCGATTTAAAAAGTGCTTTCTGGCAGATTCCATTGCACAAAAATTCTTGTGAAAAAACCGACTTTTCCGTCCCAGGTCGTGGACTATTTGAATTTAAGAGAATGGCTTTCGGATTATGCAATGCTCCCCAGACACTTCAACGTCTTATGGATAATATTTTAGGTCCTAAATTAGAACCCAACGTTTTCGTATATCTCGATGATTGTATTATTGTGACTCAAACTTTCGAAGAGCACTTATGTATTTTATACGAGATTCTTAATCGTTTAGAAAGAGCCGGACTTACTATCAATTTCGAAAAATGTGAATTTTGTCGACCTTCCTTAAAATATCTTGGTTATGTAGTAGATTGTCAAGGCCTCCGTACTGACCCAGATAAAGTGAGTGCGATTGTCGAATTTCCTCGCCCCACTACCGTTACTGAAGTTAAACGCTTCATGGGAATTTTAAGCTGGTATCGGCGTTTCATACCCAATTTTTCATCTTTAGCCGCCCCTATTAACGACCTCACCAAAGGACGGCGAAAGAAAAATCCCATTAAATGGTCTCCCGCAGCTGAAGACTCTTTTTTAAAGTTAAAACTTGCCCTTACCTCGGCTCCGGTTCTGGCCAGCCCTAATTATTCAACCCCTCTCCGAAACTTTCGAGTTTACACGGACGCTTCTAATTTTGGAGATGGCGCTATTCTCACTCAAGAGGATGATACCAAAGTTGAGCATCCTATTGCTTTTACGAGTCGCACCCTTAATAAGGCGGAGCGTAACTATTCTGTTACAGAACGGGAATGCTTAGCAGTCGTTTTCGTCATCGAAAAGTTTCGTCCTTATCTTGAAAGTTTGCCCTTCACTGTGATCACAGATCACTATTCTCTTCTTTGGCTTATGCGTATGTCTGATCCTACTGGCAAACTTGCTCGTTGGGCTGTTAAGCTCCAGCAATTTCCCTTCACTATAGAGCATAGACCTGGGAAGCTCAATGTTTTACCTGACGCTTTGTCACGCGCTCCCTTAGAGATCGCCCCTCTTAATAATGTAGATTTCGCAGATACCAAAGATGGCTCATACATTAGATTGCGCAACCGTTTAATTACCGAACCCGATTTATTCCCGGATTGGCGTGTTGAGAACAACCTAGTTTTCAAAAGAGTTGATTCACCTTACAACGTCCCTTCAAACCTTAGCGCGTGGAAATTACTTGTCCCCCGCGATCACCGAAACTCAGTTTTACGAGAATGTCATGACGATCCCTCCGCTGCCCATTTAGGCATTTTTAAAACCTATCATCGTATCGTTGAGCGGTACTATTGGCCAAAAATGAGGACTTACATTGCTCGGTACGTTAAACAGTGTAAAGTCTGTCTAGCCCAAAAAGTACCCCAGCTTCTTCCTCCCAGTTTAATGGGAAAAGAAAAGAATATTAAATTTCCCTGGCAAGCCATTTCAGTCGATCTTATGGGACCACTCCCAAAATCTCTTAAAGGACATCAGTACATCCTGGCCATTTCTGACTGGTTTACCAAATTTCCTTTACTTTTCCCTCTTCGAGAAGCCAATTCTACGAAAATTTGCCAGTTACTGGAAGAACATGTTTTCTTACTCTTCGGAGTACCCCAAATTGTCATGGTTGACAATGGCACTCAGTTCGTTAGTGACAAATTTTGAAATCTTATGACCAAGTATGCTGTTCCCAAAATTTGGCATAACGCTAAATTTCATCCCCAAGTTAATTTGGTGGAACGAACCAACCGCACTGTTAAAACCGCGATCCGTTCGTATGTGCAGGACAACCACCATAAATGGGATGAAAATCTCTCCGCGTTAGCCCAAGCCATTCGCACCGCAGTACACGAGGTCACCGGATTTTTAAGTCAACTTTCGGAATTTTATCAAACAGTACAGACACGAATTCATGCCGCCCATAAGCGTAACGAGCGCTATTATAACCTTCGTCGACGCCCTTTAGAATTTTACGAAGGCGAAACGGTTTGGAAGAAGAACTACGTCTTGTCGGCAGGTGCCAAGTACTTTTCCTCTAAATTAGCACCACGTTTTATCGAGTGCACTGTTTCTAAGAAGATTTCAAAAACTTCTTATCGTCTTCGCGATCAACAAGGTACAGATCTCGGAATTTGGCACATCAAAGACCTTAAACCCGCGCCGAACGTTGATTTTTCTGACGCCTCTGAAGATTAAAAATTTCTCAACCGTGTTAAAAATTTTTTTTTGGGGAAAGGGGTAGTGTAACAAATACGTAGTTTGTTACGCTTATTTTTTTATAAATTTTCTTGCTCCACTCCTGTCCCAAAATTTCCATTACAAAACCTAAAATTTGAGCATCAATTGACAGTATTGATCTAGTTACAGCCTACCTTGTGCGATCTATTTTTCTAGTCATATTTCCTAATCACCTTTTTTCTATTTTTCCATTCAGTTGGATCCCTTTTATTTTGTGGTTAGGAAATTGTTTATTTGTGACAGCCAGTGTTGTCTTCTCGCGAATTATTTCAAGAAAGTAACTAGAAATGTAATTGTTTAACACTAAATTTATTTTTAAATTTGATTAAATTTGGAAACTTATTTTAATATCTCTCCTATGTTCAAATTTTTCATTGCTACACTTTACTAATTTTTTTATAAATAGTTTTGGAAATTTCTCGTATTACTGCGATATTATTAAGGGATTTTTTATTATCTTTTGATGGGATCACTGTTTTTTTTCGTTTACCGGAGACGCGTAGAATCATCTCGCTCTCTTGGCAGTGACTTGTGAGAGAATACACACGTCCTTTTTTTATTTTTGCGAGTTGTTTAAAGTACTTTGTCTAATTGAAATATGGTTTCGAGTTTTGGTATTCGATACTAGCCAGTGGAATTTAGGTAAGAGCTTTGCACTGTTTTTTTTTTGGTTTTTATTAGCTTTCTTTTCAAGTTAAAAGTAGTCATGTTCCGTCCCACGCGGTTTTGTCCGTGGGATAAGTAAAGCTCTTACTTTAATTCTTGCGACATATTTCAGTATAAAAAGACGATTGTTTTCTTTCACGAGCCCGGCTAAGATTTTTTGGTTTGTCTAAATTTTGAGTTTGGATTTATATGCCACGAGGCGTGAAAAATTCCGTTTCGGTTTAAAATTAGTCAAAGTTTTTTTTTTGACTTTCACATTTTCTTTGATCAAAATTTTGCAATTTTATCATTCTGTTTAATATTCCCCCAAGCTCAAGTTGTACCTGAACTTGTTCGGTCCCCTAGCGTACCGAGTACGCCCTCAATTTTGTGCTTCCCCATTATTTGAGTAATTCTGCTTAAACTTTTTGGTTCGAGTCGTACCTTGATTCGACCGGTTATTTTTGCGTACAGAGTACGCACTCAAATTTTGCTAGTACACCATTTATTCGTAATTCTGTTTAAAATATTTGTTCATTGGGCTAAATTATTTAGGGGTATTTTTTTTATAATTTTTTTTGGGATTTCAAAATTATAAAATTTTTCCTACCGACTAAACCTAGTCATCCCTTCCCTAGTTTGAATGTAGTGTGAATGTAGAGGGTGATGTGTTAACGTGACTAGACATTTTTAGACTAGACAAATTTTCGGCTCGGTATTAGTTTCCGTTTTCAAAGTCGACTTTCTAGAGTCATTTATTTTTTTTGTGATATTTTTTTGTAGCAACAACTTTTTTGGATTTACCTTGTATTTTACCGTTGTGCGCTACTCTCGACTCGAAAAAGTATTTGTCCGGTGATTATTCTTTGAGCGCTGCAAATTTTTTTTTAAGCCCATTTGGCTTTTTCTTTTTTAATGGGGTTAATTGCTGCGCCTCTTAGACTACAGTTTAGTCACTTTCTCTCTCTACTTTGTTTGTTCCTTCTTTTTGTTTTATACGGCCGTTCTTCCTCTTTTACTAAATTTTTTGATTTTATATAACTGTTTTTGGTGCACCTAATTTTTTTGTAAATTTTTTTATAAACATTTTTGTCGCTAACTCGCGTCTGGAGCACCTTTAGGGACCACCAAATTTTTTTTTTGATTGTATTTTGTATCGCCCTTCAGGCCACTTGTAAATCTCTAAGAGATCTGGTACTGGCGAGTATTTTTTAGGGTAGCCGGATCCGTATGGTTCATTTTTGGGGCCCTGAATTTGGAAGTGTCTGGGCGAGGTTAGCTCTGGCTGCAGCGACGCCGTTGGACCACACGAGACCTGCGCCGGGGCATATTTTACCACAACTCCTGAGAAAACCCAGTATTCGGGGCTGCATCCTAGCCAGCCTTAAGGCCTAGTGGAGTGGCTCGAACGGCTCTCCCTCTACGAGTGCCGGACAGGAGAAGGGTCCTCAGCCCTCCGTTTTTACTCCGTCAGCCTGCAAGCAGCCCCTCGATACAACTGGACGACTTCCCGCCGTTGCCAGGGCAGGTTTAGCCGCTATTTTTTCCGACGTTGCCGGTGGCCGATAGCCAGAGCGCCGACCCCCGTCCTTCCAGATTCGGGCTCTGGAAAGGCCGTACGGTCCTTTCTTTTGTTAGAGCTTTTCTTTGTATTGTAACTCTCCAGCGTGAGTAACTTTATTTTTTTTTATTAAATACTTTTACTAAACCCTATTTTTTATTAAATATTTTTACTATACTTTACTTTATTAGAGTGGACTCTACTCTAACTCCTTTTCCTTTTATAGAGTCTGGCGCCCACTAATTTTTTTCGAGACCCGATCTTTTTGTTTTTTTTTTTTCAAAATTAAGTTGTCACTGTTTTATTAAAATTTCATTGTCGCGAATACCTGTATCTCGAAATAAATTACATACCCTAGACCCAGCCGCCGCTTTTCTTTTTCAGCCAGCCGGTGCAAATTTTATGAGTGTACACTTACAGGTAGGAGGAGTTTGCTTATTTTTTGATTTTTTAATTATCCTCTTGTGTCACAACGTAAGTGTGGATTAATAGCTATTAACATACCTAGGAATGTTATGCATATCATAACTGCTGCAGATGTCGGTTTGAAATCCGAGCTCGAATAGTTTATCGGTTTCAGAAAATGAAGACATTATTAATAAATATTATTTTTTGAAATTTTCTCATTAATGTTACTTTCATAATGGTATGGTTAACAGAACAATTATTTTGACATATGTCAATATGACAAATATTCAAATTATGTGCTTTATTCCTCATGTTTATTACTTTAGAGTAAAGTAGACCATATTTAGAACGATACGCTATCGTTATCTGTATGTATTAATGAAGATCATTATATTTTCATTTAATTTAATTTTCATTTTGTAGACCTTTGTTGACAAATGAGTATGGTAATAATATTACCGTATAGATACAGTTATTACATAAACAATGGAATAATATCCTGAAACCGGTAAAAAATTAAACCACTATTCTATTTGCAAAATACTTTGATCATAAAATAATACAATAATAGGGTAAACAGAGGAAAATAATAGATATGTCAAAAATATTTAAATAAACTGAGAGGAATTCCCAACAGAACAAACACAGGGTGTTATTTAAGTAAGTGCACATTGCTGTCCAATTATGTCATAATACAAAATTTTGTAAAAAAAAGTAAAAATCAACCTGTTCTCTGGAAATAATGTCACACCTGTCACAATTGGCATGTTAGATCATTGGCGTTGTGGCAGATGATAAGTATTGAGCCTTTCACAATGTCAAAGTATATGTTTATCATAAAGGTAATTAGCATTTTGATACTCAATAAGCCCAGTATAAATTGTACGCTAATGCAAAAAAGCATTTCACGTCAGTTTTAACAATCATAATTTTTTTCCAGACATCTCAATGATAATCACTTTTTTGCCTCCAGCTTTTACAGAAAGCATATAAAATAAAAATTATTGTCAAATTTACTATCCAAGGGGTTAGTTCCAGCACCGCTTGAGCGTTATACACTTACTTAAATAACAGACCATATACGAAAAAAAAAATATTTTGAAAATGTTTCAATTTTGTCATTTGAAACTTCGTTTCCAGAGATTCCTTGTTGAAAAGAGTTCGAAAATCGGAATTTTCAAATTCATTACATTCGGAATTCGACTGGTCGGTGTCCGTGTTATACACGCTTATTTATTTATTACTTTTAAAATTAGACAATGTTTTAAGTTTTTTTCACAAAGGTAGAAGGTGTTTCTTACGGAATTTTTTAAAAATAATAAATAATTATATCACTCGCTTGTTAGAATTTACCTAACATTGACCAATCTGAACAATATTAGTTAACTAAGCAGATAGTGACAGGCTAATTCTACGTCTCCTACTGAGGCAATGCTGGAGCCACAATAACTAACACCCAGTCTTCCCAATTTAAGAGGAAAAAATCTGAAAATGTTAGATAACATCTAACGACGTGAGTAGCAAAGTAATGCTATTGAGAAAGACCTATCACTTCACATTCTAGGAGTGGAGGCTGAACGAGAACAAGTTTTTCCTTCATCATTTCTAAACCTTCTCTTTTGGCTTTCCTAGTTTCGTAGGATTCCAGAAATTTGAGTATGGGATTTAGTTTTATTTATTGAAAAATAAGACCAAACTTTTCTATTTTTCGCATTCATTCTCTAAAATTACTTAAAACTGACCTATATAACATGTTATCATAGGCGCCGACTTGTAGGGTGCATGGGGTCAAGTGCACCCGACAAAATAGATTTGCACCTGACAAAAATTTTATCCACTAAAACATGTACATCATATTTATATTATTGTTATTCATCTGAATTTTTATTCGTTAGTAATTCATCAAGATCTTTTCACATAAAGAAGAGGCATTTAATTTCGTGACCAACTTTTAAACTATGGATTATAATAGAGAAAATAGCTATGTATTTGTCACTATTTTTTCAATCACCTTACATACAAGTATAGCTGACTGGCATAGCCGAACACATAGGTCTTTAACATGTAAAATTGAACTTTCTTAATTTCCTGCTGCCTTAATTATTTTAGGTGAAAAAAGCTACAAATAACTTTTGTAGACCATACAATTCTGCATCTTAATAAATAAGGTTTGGTTTGGTTTGTAACAGCAAAAATTCAAAATTCAAAAATAGCAATAGCCTGGAACTGAAACAAAAATTCGACATTTTTTAAAGTACGTATACTGTATACCGAGGGTTTTTTTTATCACTCGACATGGGCGTATGTCCTTACCATACTTACGTTTAAAATAATTGACAGCAATGTATCACCCCGTTTTTTTAAAACTGGACATAGGGAGTGGTCAATGTCATCAAACTGTTATCTTTCAAAATAATATATGGAAAAAAAAGTACAAATCATAACGTATAAGTGCAGTATGAGTCTAAGGCAAGTTTCCAATTTATTTGCTGCTACTTTTAATAAGCGACCCAGGTGAGCACCTATTAGAAAAATATATAATAATTGTAGAACTACAAGATGCATCAATGGACAACATTAAAAGAAAATTAGAACAAGTTAGGTAATTAATAATAAGAAACATTAAATTATTCCTCCCATCAACATCATCAGTTGTTTATTCCATTTTACATTAAATTATACAGTTAAATGAAAAAGACAATACCCTTTTAATATAAAAGGAATATCTGAAATTGACACACGACAGTTTGATCACTTTGATAACTCCATAATAGTTTCTGGCCTGAGTCGCTTATTAAAAGAAACAGCAAATAAAACGGAAACTTGCCTTAAACTCATATTGGACTTCGTTGTAAGTGTAACTATGGTAATGACATACGCCCAAGTCCACTGTTAAAAAAGAAATTCACGGTATGTATAATCTCAATTTTTGTTCGGTGAGTGCACCCGACAAAATATTTCATAGTCAGCGCCTATGCACATTGCAACTTTCAAGAGTAAAATATAGATAAACAAATATTCGATTAAAAATTAACCGATTTTGACGAAAATAACCGATGATCGGACGGCCGGAATTTCGGTAATCCGGCAAATTTTAAGCCGGAATTCTGAGATTCGGTAATACGGTCTTTTGCATCACTAATCTCGTACTAGTGACGTTTAACCATATATATGTACTTAACGTATATAATTGATGAGGCAAAATAAAATAAATGAAATAGTACATTAAAATTTAAGTAATCAGGCAACATAAGATAGACCTCCAAAATAAAAAGCAAAAATAATCAAGAAGTTTTTTAAATATCTGAAGTACCGTACCATTGCTCTCAAGTTTGCACAAATTCAGTACAACAAATAATAAAATTCTGTATTATACGATACTGAAAAAATAAATACTTTAGTATTGAATTAAGTACCGTGTCAAACTTCAATGTTATTCTTGTGTTGTCCATATAAAAATCGAAATATAAATAATTTTGTGTTGATGCGAAGTAAAGCAGAGATAGGTATACTTGCAATTTGGCAAAACCCGCATTAAGCATGAGACAAGCGAGTGGCGTGACACCTGTCCCCCAATGCGATGTGTGCGGTTGTCATATATCGCGTGCCCGTGTGCTGATGACGGGATACCCTGGTGTACCGCGAATCAATACTATGTCATCCACCAATATCGACTTCGATGATAAATCAGTCTTGATCCAATGGTATAAATGCATATAACAATACAGATATCTTTCAACAGTCACACATACTTGATACTAGAATTATTGTATACAAATGATGTTCACTTTGTTGCTCTATATTTTATCAGGATTTCGTTAAATTTTATGTAAGTATGTTACAACAAACAAAAAAATCTAATGTGGCCAGCACATTACCTTCTAAATTCTACCGGTGAACTGTTACCGGTGAACTGCTTTTTATTAGGTTATAGCTACCGGAATCGATATTTTAAGAACGCAAGTGGTAAACAGGGTAGATCCATAACCTATGAAAAAATTTGAAAATTTAAAACAGGTTAGAAATTTGACGTAGTTAACAAACTGAGCAGAGTCCTACTTTCAACACATTTCCACTATTAACGCGCGCGCTTCGTTTTTCATCACTACCTTTTTTCGAGATTAAATTCTTCATGAATCCGGTAGATGAATCTGGTAGATATTGAACAATTTTCGAACACGGTATCTTTGTACCACTCGTGTTTTCGAACATAGTCGGTAGATGCGGTATCTACCGGTAGAATTTTCGTAAATGCATATGTATTTTCTATAAAATCCATACAGAAAGTTCCTCGCAAAAGATTCTAAATTTCTTGTATGTACAGGACGTCTCATTTTCGATGTTTTTTTAAGGTATCTCGGGTAATATTAACGATAGATCAAAACCGTTTGCACATTGCAAGGTCAACTTTTTAAGAAAAGTTTAATAGTCACCACAGGAATTCTTGATCTTCTTTTGTTTCTGAGCTACAGGCAAAAACTCGTTTTTCGCTCATTTTGAAAATGTATCATATCTTATTTATTATAATAGTTAGAGAAAAATTGTTTTTACAAAATTTTTACCGTTTTTTAGATACAATTAAATGGCGTATTTAGATTTTTTGAAAACTTAATAATTCTCGAGATATAACACAAACTTATGATTTTTCAAATGGAAACGTATGTTGAAAATAGCCTCGTCTTTTTGCTTAATTTATAAGCTTTTCAATTATATATAACAAGTCTACATTCTTTTGTTTTAAGCATTAATAAAAGACGAATTAATTTATTGGGGTGAAAATATTGGAAATAATTAAGAAACAAATAAAAAAATCTCTTACAGATCATCATTTGCATATTTCTAATAGTATTTGTTTCAGTTTTACTCATTTTTTCAATTTATTTACTTCAAAGGCATATTAAACGGTTTTTTTCGGATTGTGCCAAAGCCAACTATAACGTAGATAAATAGTAATTTAACTAACCCGAAAATAATTGGTTAAGATTAATTTTGAGAACACAATTAATAGAGATAGAGTCAAAATAAACAAATGATGATCTGTAATAATTTTTTTCATTTGTTACTTAATAATTTCCAATATTTTCACCCCAATAAATTAATAATTCGTCTTTTATTAATGTTTAAAACAAAAGAATGTAGACTTGTTATATATCATTGAAAACCTTATAAATTAAGCAAAAAGACGAGACTATTTTCAACATACATAGGTTCCCATTTAAAAAATCATAAGTTTGTGTTATATCTCGAGAATTATTAAGTTTTCAAAAAATCTAATCACGCCATTTTATTCTATCTAAAAAACAGTAAAATTTTTGTAAAAACAATTTTTCTCTAACTATCATAATAAATAAGACATGATATATTTTCAAAATGAACGAAAAACGAGTTTTTGCCTGTAGCTCAGAAACAAACGAAGATCGAAAATTCCTGTGGTGACTATTAAACTTTTCTGGAAAAGTTGACCCTGAAATGTGCAAACGGTTTTGACCTATCCTTAATATTACCCGAGATACCATAAAAAACAACGAAAATGAGACACCCTGTACATTACCTTTCGACAGTAGTATGTATTTTATACAAATTCCATACAGAAAGTTTCGAGCAAAAAGATCCTATATTTCGAGTAAAATTATAACACAAATATACTACGATTATGTCAACTGCACTTGACACTGACATCTTTCAATCTGAATTTTCTTAATATAGTAGCTGTTTCTAGCATAGCTGGCTAATTTATGAAATTTAATTTCTTTATAATTTTATAACTCTATTAATATGAATTATAAAATGCAGTCAAATCGTATAGAGAATACAAAGTTCTTTAATATTTATAATAACATTAAATTTTAAAAAAATGATATTTAACACCGTTTTTCAAGAAAAACTGTTAAAATCTTCAAATTGAATTCTGTCCGAGCAGTTGAATGTACGGACGCTGTAGTGTCAGTAATCAGGAATATCGTGTAAAGAAATAGTTTCTTGTTAATTGTTTAAATAAATAAATAGTGTTAGTGTTTTTTCGATCGGACGAAAACTGACACGTTTCCCGTGTTGTTCCGGTATTTTAGAGTAGGCAAAGAAAAATAACAGTCCGGGCATATTTTTTCCGGCGCGTGACAAAGTATTCCCGGACTGTACGCGGTTCATTGTTTTCCGTAAATAAAAGTTTATACGCTTTTCCATATTTCTCAATTGATTTTTGTGGAAGCAAATTCACTGTCACCAAATTAGCTACCTCTAGTACATCCGGTGGTGTGCAAGATATACATAGATAAATCACTATCACTAGCCATATCTCGTATTTTGAACACAAAATCTGATATTTTTCAAATATATTTTGACTTTTATGAAAATAAATAAACAAACCATAGTTACGCAATCCTCAGATATTTTTATCAAAACAACTTAATAATCTTATGTCTTGTTTGTTGTCTGACATTTATAAATGGAATATAAAATAACTAATTATTGAATATAAACAGATCGAAAAAAAAATTGTATGTGTACCACGTAGGAAAAGTGACTCCCCGGACTCCTGGTGTTGCTGGCCTCGCCTACGGCTCGCCCCGCAATCTCAACCATCGTCCCGGAATATATCACTTTTCCTACTAGATACATAATATACTATTATTGACTAGTTTTCAAGTTTTTTTCAAGTAAAAGATTTAAAACAATATGTAATATCAAACTAAAATTTTGTAATTTGCTAGAAATGAATGATCGGTGCTACATGATTAAAATAATAAAAAAATGTCTAAGTGACAATATAATATTTTGAATATGACATTTAGAAAATT
The DNA here is from genome assembly GCA_963082715.1 of Harpalus rubripes. Lineage (NCBI taxonomy): Eukaryota > Metazoa > Arthropoda > Insecta > Coleoptera > Carabidae > Harpalus > Harpalus rubripes. Next base: position 105,332,512 of record OY720448.1, read on the forward strand.
GAGGTTTTATCATCAATCAACTGATTTTATGATTATATTCTGCTTAAAATATACAGTATGCAATTTTCTACGTAAAATCTATACTTCATAAGTACATTTATCATTTTTACAGATTAAATATTCGTAGTTATTTTAATAACAAGTATATCAGGAAAGTAATTAGATTTGGAATGTATTACATTACTTACAACATACTAATTCGTTCAGATTTAAATAAATTAGGTATACATTGATAACATTTAGTGCTGAATTTGCAATGCATGTAAAAGTCCCATAAATCATATGAGACAGGTTTCACTTTTTATCATGCATGTATTTGTAGTGAAGGCGTGAAAATTTATGTTTTACCATTGATCTCAGAAATAATACAAGTACTAAAAAAACTGTTCCATATTTCATATTCATAAATTACTAATCAATATTAGCTGTAGCAGTCACAAATTGAAATCATATATTTTTGAAACTATTCAATTACAGACAGTCATAAATAAAAGAGCAAATGTCATCTCTTAAATCTTAAAGGGAGATAGAACTTAAAATTGGTCACTAACCGATGACTAGGATGAAACTACTCATACTCGGATATATTTACCTATTTTATTAAAATATTTAGTTAGATGAGCTCTTAATTAATTAATAAAAAATAAAAGCTTAAAATTATAACCTGTGAATCCGAGAAAATAAAAGCGTTTAATACCTTTTGAAAAATCCTTCTTAAATATTTTCATTTTGGGGTTCCTACAGATTGTTGTAGGTATATCTGTTTGGTAAGTAACGCCTAAAAATTGCACACTTTTTGTTGACATTTGTAAGTGTAGGATTGCTGTCAATTATGTTTCTTTAGTTTTCGTACTATTTTCTCATTTATTATTATTTTTTATTTATAATTCAAGTATTTATAATAGAGTTTTTGCAGTCATATAGTTGTAGTTTTATGTAAATATTAAATGTGTACCACTGTTTGTAGTTCTAATATTCGCCGCTAGTTAGCGTTTTCTTATTTGAAAATCCCAATCCTAATAGCATTAATAGTATATTCCGTAACTTAACCACGACCGTGGTTATGGTTCAAGTGGTCAGGTTATGGTCACTGAAAAGTGGTTGTGATTCTGAACATCTTGGTTAATTTATGTCGGTAAATCAGGGAACCACCGCGTCATTAGAAATAAGTTACAACATAACTTTTGTCTATCCTTATACTAACGTAAATATTATACATATCAGTATATAGTATATAGTAATTATATGTTTATACAATATTATTTATTATATTATAAGAAATAAGAATATGACCACAACAACCACAAAAAATTTGTGGTCGTCGTGGTTACGAAAAAGTAACCAAAACTTTCAGGAATCACATTCCGAAATTGAACCGCGATCCTGAAATTATGTTTTGGTTACATTACGGAACGCATAACCAGAACCTTGGTTACCGCGGTTAAGTTACGGAATACACTATAAACTGAAATCAAAGTATTCATATAAAATAATGTTTTCTGTAGCGAGACCTATCAAACTTTATGGACGTTACTTACAAGAAAGGTGTACGGCAATGCGTATGAGCCCTAAAATGAAAACAATTAAGGAGCAAGATTTGTCAAATAGCACACAATAGCTATTTGTGTATTAAGAGCACAAAAATCGACAATGTCCATTTGCGCTCGAAACACACACAAGATTTTTTCTATAGTCGCCACAATGGGGTCCTCCACCATAACAAAAATTTATTTTTTATTTATTTTTACTTATCGGTATTTTCCATTCTTCTTGAGCTATTGCTTCAATCTAATGTAAGCATTTTATACTTTCGTTTTTGTAAATGAATGCCCTATTTTATTTTCACAGCAATGCGGCATTTTGTTTGGTTATGTAACATACCGACAGAGCAGTTATATGTCAGATTGACTTGTTAAGTGGATAATGTGTAACTACAGTATCATTAATTCCTGACTAAACGGTTCCATTAAGAATGTAGCCAAGTAACATTTCTCAACATTGTATAGTTAGAAATTTGAGAAGCGAGCGTTTTTTCTACTCTGTCGCTCTAGAGCGGCAAAGTGACATTTTGCGTTGACAAAAGAGAGCGCAAATGGCTACTTTGTATATAGACTGTAGAAAATAGCTATTTGTGTATTAAGAGCGCAAAATGGGACATTGAGAGGTTGTTGCCGCGCGACGCAGGAGCGAGGCATTCTCTCGAAATCGACAATGTCCATTTGCGCTCGAAATACACACAAGATATTTCTACAGTCGCCACAATGGGGTCCTCCACCATAACAAAAATTTATTTTAATTTATTTCTACTTATCGGTATTTTCCATTCTTCTTGAGCTATTGCTTCAATCTAATCTAAGCATTTTTTAATTTCGTTTTTGTAAATGAATGCCCTATTTTATTTTCACAGCAGTGCGGCATTTTGTTTGGTTATGTAACATACCGACAGAGCAGTTATATGTCAGATTGACTTGTTAAGTGGGTAATGTGTAACTACAGTGTCATTAATTCCTGACTAAACGTTTCCATTAAGAATATAGCCAAGTAACATTTCTCAACATTGTATAGTTAGAAATTTGAGGAGCGAGCGTTTTTTCTACTTTGTCGCTCTAGAGCGGCAAAGTGACATTTTGCGTTGACAAATGGCTACTTTGTATATAGACTGTAGAAAAAATAAATTTTAAACCTGCCAAAACTCATGGGGCAAGGCAGAACTAAACTTCGTCGTAGAGAAGAAAACGGTCTATTAGCTCTACGAGTATAATAAATATGAGTGTTAAAGCTTAAGCTATGTTAACTGTTGTCCTAATAAGATAATAAGGTTCAGTATACTATCCTTAAAGAACGGTCCATTAATTTTTTAACTTATGTCACAGGTATGTTAGGACATTATATTCTGAAATATTTAATTTACATATCTGGCGACTAAGTTAATAATTAGTTATTTTTCATTATTGTACCTACAGGAAATCGGTTATTATGAATTCTTTTCTTTAATAAACGATTCTAGTGTAAATAATCATAAATGCCATTATAAACTTGTCATGGAATAGAATTAGATTTTGTCCAATGTAAAAAAAAATGGAAAAATATTCTGAAGGGCGTGTTAATCGGCGAGTAATAATGTCAACAAGTAAAATGTCTTGATTATTAACCACCCTTATTAACACACTTCATAGTTAAATAAACTATAGAATAAACACGCGTTGGTTTTAGTCAAAATATTTTTCTGTTGACTGTATAGTATTGTAGATACTTTGCACATTTATTATTATTATTATTAAATTTGTTATTTAAGTTTTGACTTAAATTGTTTAGCACTATTTATTGTTATCTTTACTAAAATCGTTCAGTAATAGAAGATCAGAAAATGTATTAATAGGAGTCATTAATAAACGATATTCTATACATAAATGAGAGCCATGAATAAATGATCAACTAAAATTAACTTCGCATATTGTACTATGTATTTTAAATTGGTTTTGATGGTAAAATATATTGCACAAACGTTTAATATGCTCTTCAGACATGCAACAATATTATTCAATAACAAATATTATGCAAAATTAACGAATATTTAAATACAGGCTGCTTAATGTAAAATAAAATATGAACAGCCAGGGGGAAAAAGGATGAATGTCCATTTTCTAGCAAAATGAAATGATTGGCCTTATGAATAAATTTAAGTGGGGATTTCAAATGGTACATTTAAAGAAGGCAAAAACGATATCAGTCTTATGATACAAGAGCTAAAAAGGACGACAGTACAAGCATTTTATCTTAGTCGATTCGATAGTCAGACTAATAAAATTCTATTAGGTCCCATATCAGTTGAAACGACCCATCTGTGGGCATAATAATGTTCAATCTGAGTTTTGAACTATCTTCTAAAATAAAATTTCAAACTTAAAAATTAGCGTATTGCAAAAAACCCCTTTTTTGTGGTATTCATCTTTTTTTTCCATGGTTCTTCATATGTATTTATACAGGGTGTTAATACTAAGTCGTTACACCCGAAAATAGTAGATAGAACTCATTAAAACAAACAACTTTTCTTAGCTCAAATTTTTGATTTGGAGCCCCAGTTCATAGTTATTGGCGTTCCCTTGTTTTTCGAAAAATCGTCATAACTCCCTTATTTTAAGGAATATTTAAAAAATACAAAAACTTTCAGCATTTGCTTTTGGTTCTCTAAAACATTTGTATTTACAATTATTTTCTATTTTATCAAATAACAAAATGACGACCAATCAAAAATTTCAAAACAAGATATTTTGAAAACCACCCCATCGATTTTCGAAAATAAAACATTTTTAAAATCCATATACTTTTTGTTACAATATTTGTCTGAAACATTTTTTTCTATCTGTCCAAAAAAATAAGTTTTTATTCACTTACTTGGCTTGCATAAGTATTAACAAACTAAAAAAAACATTTAAAACGAAGTAGCTTCTGAAAACAATTAAACAAAAAAGAGATTAGATTTGACAAGTATTCAAAAACAAGTTAAACTATTATTCACGAAAGATGACTATTCAAGGTCATTTATGAGCCGTCTGATATAATATTACTTGCAGATAACTTCATTGCATTTCGTATGCAAAGACGTGCAATATGAAATATTTATGGGCACATTTTAACTGAAAAAATATGAGTAATTTATTTAAAAATTATGTTTCTTTCTAAATAATGCCTTTCTGAAAGATTTATGTTCTTCACTTATGTTTTAGGGTGTTAATACTAAGTCGTTACACCCGAAAATAGTAGATAGAACTCATTAAAACAAACAACTTTTCTTAGCTCAAATTTTTGATTTGGAGCCCCAGTTCATAGTTATTGGCGTTCCCTTGTTTTTCGAAAAATCGTCATAACTCCCTTATTTTAAGGAATATTTAAAAAATACAAAAACTTTCAGCATTTGGTTTTGGTTCTCTAAAACATTTGTATTTACAATTATTTTCTATTTCATCAAATAACAAAATGGCGACCAATCAAAAATTTCAAAACAAGATATTTTGAAAACCACCCCATCGATTTTCGAAAATAAAACATTTTTAAAATCCATATACTTTCTGTTACAATATTTGTCTGAAACATTTTTTTCTATCTGTACAAAAAAATAAGTTTTTATTCACTTACTTGGCTTGCATAAGTATTAACAAACTAAAAAAACATTTAAAACGAAGTAGCCTCTGAAAACAATGAAACAAAAAAGAGATTAGATTTGACAAGTATTCAAAAACAAGTTAAACTATTATTCACGAAAGATGACTATTCAAGGTCATTTGTGAGCCGTCTGATATAATATTACTTGCAGATAACTTCATTGCATTTCGTATGCAAAGACTGCACGTCTATTGCACATATGAAATATTTATGGGCACATTTTAACTGAAAAAATATGAGTAATTTATTTAAAAATTATGTTTCTCTCTAAATAATGCCTTTCTGAAAGATTTATGTTCTTCACTTATGTTTTTGCAAAATTCAAAAACATAGACTTAACTTATAAACTAAGGAATAATAATTTGATTTAAACAGAAACGCCACTGGGTAAATGCTAGCATAGAGGGCAGTGTAGTAGATAATTAGGTATGTGTCATTCTACGACATACGTTATTATTATTTATAGTGTTAGAAAGTAATGGCACTATTTACGTATATCTGTCACACCACATAAATTAAATAGACGTAGGTCAAATAATCTTTCTCTTTCTAATACAAAATGTTGCTAAGCTATTGCTGTAAAGTGATGTGTATTCTTTCTTCGAACGAATGACCATGAATAGTCATCTTTCGTGAATAATAGTATACTTCAAATTTAGCGCACGTGTATGTCCGTTTGTATGTTCGTATTTTGCATAATTTATACGTAAACATGCATCATTATGAAAAGGTTGAACTTCTTGACATGCTTCTGATTTTTGGGGAGGCAAGGCGTAATGCACAGGAAGCTCTAAGAATTTATCGGGAAAGATACCCGAATCGTCAACAACCAAGTAGCCAACTCTCCAGAAAAATTTGTAGGCGTTTGTTAGAAACTGGTTGTTTCTACCCAACAACTGGTGGAAACGCCAACAGGGTACGTCGAACCCCTAGATTTGAAGAAGCTGTACTTAACATTGTTGAAGATGAGCCATCGAAGATATAAAAGAGAAGCAGGCAGTCCTTGCGAAGGTCTCCACCCACATCAAAGCACGCTGCCGGGCTTGCGTTGCTGCGAATGGTGGCCACTTTGAAAATCATATTTAGTCCCACCCTTGTTGTTTCATTGTTTATTGTTTTATTTTTCTTGTTTAATGGCAGCAAGCTTAATTTGTTTTAAATGATTGTTGCAGTTTGTTAAAATTTATCTTGCAATTCAATTTGAATAAAAACTTTTTTTGGACAGATAGAAAAAAATGTTCCAGACAAATATTGTAATAGAAAGTTTATGGATTTTAAAAATGTTTTATTTTCGAAAATCGATGGGGTGGTTTTCAAAATATCTTGTTTTGAAATTTTTGATTGGTCGCCATTTTGTTATTTGATGAAATAGAAAATAATTGTAAATACAAGTGTTTTAGAGAACCAAAAGCAAATGCTGAAAGTTTTTGTATTTTTTAAATATTCCTTAAAATAAGGGAGTTATGACGATTTTTCGAAAAACAAGAGAACGCCAGTAACTATGAACTTGGGCTCCAATTTAAAAATTTGAGCTAAGAAAAGTTGTTTGTTTTAATGAGTTCTATCTACCATTTTCGGGTGTAACGACTTAGTATTAACACCCTGTATATGAAATTTGTAAATTATAAATTCTAATGAAAAACAAAAGCTTTTAAATATTTCTCACATTTTGAATTGCTTTGAAATATATACGGTTTGATCAATAAGTAATCGAACTTTGATTATCAATTCGATATTTCATATTTTTAAAGATTACTTATATGATGAAATATAAAAATATAAAATATAATTACCATTTTCTTAAATTCTTCTATTTTTAAATATATTTATCAAATCATTAGACACAAATATACAAATATGAACAACAACTATGTAGGTACAATAGCAATTTAAAAATATTAGAATATCTGCGTTATATCGTAGTAATAAAAATAGGCCCCCGATGAAGTTTTCATATCTAACAGTAGCGCTGCCAATTTGGATAAGGTCGTTTCCGCCGATAACGAAATTGGTTTGTTTTGCGATGGGCGGCTTAATGTACGCGATGCTCTGCTTGATTATACTGTTCCATTTACCCGAGGCAAAAATTGCTTTTCATACCAAAAACCAACCTTTAAATCGCTACACTTCGACAGACTGCGATTGAACGGAAATTGTGTATGATACGCTTTTCACTGCACGTTTTCATGTTTGTTGTTATTGTGCATCACAATTGTTGACAATGGTTGCAATTAAATATTAAATGACGGTTTACAAAACCTGATAAATAAACATCAAAATTTTATATAATGACAAACATAAAACTATTATTCAAAAAATGATGTTCGACTGTGTTGGGGATGGTATTAATAAAATTTCGGACTAGCAGTCAATATTACAAATTTATTCACGCCGACGTTTCGACTATACAATAGTCTTCTTCAGGGCTAGAATGGTCCAGTTGAAAGAAAAAGTACACGTGTGGATAAGCGTAGAATCATATAAAACGGACATTTAAAAAAATATAAATAAATAAATAAATAGTTAAAAATCACAGATCACAGAGTGAAAATCGTCAATTAATAAAACTTGTGCTGGATGACTACAATAAACTTTGCTGAATATAAAGATTTTTTTTAAAATGATAACTGTAAAGATGTTTTTTACACCAATCTTATATGATTCTACGCTTATCCACACGTGTACTTTTTCCTTCAACTGGACCATTCTAGCCCTGAAGAAGACTATTGTATAGTCGAAACGTCGACGTGAATAAATTTGTAATATTGACTACTAGTCCGAAATTTTATTAATTCCATAAAACTATTATAATTACCCCTTAACCTTAAAATTAATTTTAACACAAACTATATACGTATTTCGAGAACTAAGTTCTCATCATCAGTAATACAACAAGTGAAAGTTAAACAGAGTAGTCAAGATTACTCAACATGTCAACCATGCCAGAGGTCCTAACAACTCTGGAAAACAAGGGAGAGAACTGGGATTATATAGGGATGGGAGAGGATGAAATTCCTTTGATTTCATAAGTGAACGTATGAATGAAAAACGTGAGGAAGAAAATCAAATGCAATTGGAATATGAAGCTTGGAAAAATGTCAAAATTACACCAGAAGGTGCCACCTTTAATGATTTTATACATGTGGATGATGATATTGTTACTTCGGAGTTTCCCGCAAATGAAGATATTGTCGAGCTCTATAAATCTAAATCCGAATCTGTAGAGCTCGACAATACAGATAACAGCGAAAGTGATATGATGGAGGATATTTTGCAGCAACCACCTTCAAATGAGTTGGTTGAAAATTCGTTGAGCGTTTTGCGTTCGTATTTAAAAACCAATGAACATACAACCGATTCCCTGTACAATGGTTTAAATAACATAGAAGCTTTTTTCATTGAAAATCAAAATAAACAATTCTCCCGCCAGTCACAAAAAACTGACTTTTTTACACTAAATGTTTATAACTTTGATCTGTATACATATATCAATCTGTATATATCATAAGGTAAGTGATTTTTACTCAAATAAATACATACATACATAAATAATATTTATACATATACACTTTATTTAATAACCCGAAGTTTTGATAACTTGAACTTTTTTTGTGGCAAGTCATGGTTTGAGTTATCGATGTTCGACTGTAATTAAAAAAGTTGACAGCGGAAAATCACTAGCAAGAGTTAATGGTTGTGGCAGAAAAGTTTGAAAAATGCATGCAAAGCAAGGATAGGAAGCAAGAGACGAAATTTATCGGGATACTGGATAATCAAAAACTATGCAGAAAATTCAAAACTTCGCATGTACGCAATTTATTAATGAAAAGAAATTTGGTAGGTTCCTAATAAGAGACACAAAATCTGTACTAAAGTATAGAGAAAAGAAATTAAATCAGAAGAGTTTGCTGTGTAAATCGTTGGATTCAGAATTTTGTTATTTTGAATCACGACACCTATTTTCGTTAGATTGTGCAGAAAAAATTTTCTTTGAAGATTAAATTTAAGGATAATATTAATTTATTTTGTTGCCTAAACCATCCGCCTTCTCAAATTCTCCATGTGACTTGTGTGATTATTTTTGAAACTCCAGAAGTTCTTTAAAATAACCCCTGGCGAAAGTAAATAAAATAATTTTAAATCGAAATAAATATTTAATCTGTAACTGGTACTGCACCAAACTAAAACATTCGAGTGTCATGTAACTTGTTTCTTTTTTATTACCAACCATATTATTTTATTGGATTATTTCCACTTCATATTTTTTAGAATTTATTTACTATACCCAACAGTTTAAATATACACTATATTTCACTTCTTTCATCAACAACAAAAAATTTAAATCTAATAACTTTTCCAATGGTGAAATAAATGGGGTCCTGAGAGATCCCAAGTCACCAGTTGTTCAACCAAGTCACCAGTTAAGGATTAAACAAATTCAGGACCTCCAAGATCTGTCAAAATATAATAGCTGTATTCTTTTCGGAATTCTCATCTGACAGCTCAGTAGATATGTGAGTTGAGATGAACTGAGCTGAGATGATCTGAGTTGAGATGAAATGAACAACATTTCACATACAGAAAGAGTGATTCCCCCAATGAAGTAATCTTGGGCCACTTCTCTTCATTCTATTCATCAATGATATAACTACCCATGTTTCTTACTCAAACTGTCTACTTTATGCAGATGATATAAAAATTTATAAATTAGTTAATTCAGTTGAAGATTGCATACTATTACAAGAAGATATTAATAATATTTTAACTTGGTCTTTAACTTACAAATTGCCATTTAACGTTGATAAATGTAAAATAATGTCTTACACAATGAAAAACCAACCCATAGTGTACAATTACGTGATGGATAATAGTAGTCTGTCTAGGATCACGAATTGTAAAGATTTGGGAATATTATTTGATCCGAAATGTAATTTAAATACACATTTGAACGTCTGTGTACGATCAACACATAAAAAATTTGGATTTATTATTAGGAATTCACGTCATTCCATAATCATCATACGTTAATAGCACTGTACAAATGTTTCATTCGCGCCAAGCTTGAATATTTTTTTTTTTAGTTTGGAATCCTTTGTATAAAAACTCAATAAGAGCAATAGAGAGAATACAAAAGAAATTTTTAAGATACTGTTGGTATAAATTCAAATTGAATATTAAACTCAATGACCATTTTCACTATGCTACCGCTGTTGTTGAGTTTAATATGATGACATTAGAAAATCGCAGAACTCTGCAGTCATGCATATATTTTTCAAACTAATTAATAATAACATTAATGACTCCAATCTTTTATCCCACATAAATTTCCATGTTCCCCGCACATGTAATCCTAGACAGAAACTATCTTTTCATGTTGCAATAGCAAAAGTAAATTATGAGCTAAAATGCCCTGTAAGGCGCATATGTTCATATTTCAATAACATTTCTAAGTGTGTAGATATAGACATTTTTAATGATAAATTTAATGTCTATAAATATAAAATAAGTAATTATCTCCAACCAAAATGTGAATGATTATCTTTTTATTATATTATATTCTGCATTTTTTTTATGGTACTACTCAGCTACTACTGGAATTCTATATTTGGTGTTATTATATATTTTGTAATATTACCCTCTGTAATTGGGACGTAAGTCCTGTTGAGTGGTATAAATAAATAAATAAATAAATAAAAATTCTAACATTCATTACCTTGAAATGAATGGCTCAGATAATTTAGTGTTTATTACGCCGCTCAATTCAACTCAGTTATTTTACTGAATTTATCTTAATTGTTTGTATATTAGTTAGATTGGGACGACAATAATGGTACCTACTGTTGTCAATAAACAAAGACAAATTGATGTTTGTCATAAAATAATTTTACGCATTTTAGATATTACAGGCGTGTTTATTTATGAAAATATGAAATTTTGAGGATATATAGCAAAAACAGCGCGAGTAAACAAACGTTATCGGTCACGTGATGGCCTGAAGCAGCGAAGGCGGCGTTGTCAGGTATTCTAGCTGCCCTGGAGTAGAGGTAATGTAAATGAAGCAGTCCCAGGGGAAAGGTCCCAGCCGATGCTGTAACTAACCGTAGCCCTTCGCCTCGTGCCTCCCACACTCAATATGCCTGATAACGGACGGCCGACCCGTGATAACACGCCGATGTATACTCCCTCGAATAACCTGCCGATATCTCCACCATGGGGAGGTACTTACTAAGAGCTAAGAGGAATCACTGCTCGAATACTGTTTTTGTAAGTAAACATTTCATGAACTATTCCTTGGGTAATACAGGTAATTTAATTAAATCTCCCGAAAAAAAATTAATAAAACCAGAACAATATTCTCCGATAATGAAAATTCCACGATTTTTAATTTTTTTTAAATATTAATCTTGATAAAAAATATTTTTTAAAATATCGGCATGAAAATCCTCATTTCCGGACTAATTTGAGTATTGAAAGTAAGATTTCCATGACTAGTCATGAAAATAAAATTTTCATGACTAGTCATTTTTACTTTCCACTGTCTGTAGAAACATACACAAATAACAATACCTAACAATTTTTCAAAAACTTTATTAAAAACAATGAACTAGTATATATATATATATATACATACATACATACATACATACAGGGCGTTAATTAAAAATCGGGCCATAGGCGTTTAACATGGGAAATCAGTTTTTCCTTGCGCAAAACTTCCCATTTAATTTTAAACAAAAATGTTTCAAATAAATGTTGTAGTGTAGAGAATTAAATTATACACCAACATCACTAAACAGATTTTATTTTGCATGTTTAGTAACCTGTAAAATCCAATTTGAAATTTTATAAATATTACTCATTTGTAGTGATAGCCATGAAATTTAAACAAAATTACAAACAAATGCATATCGTTTGAATTGTCAGAATTTCGATTTTGCAGGTTACAAAATAAAAATAAATAAAATCTAAGCAATAATTTAGATGTAGATTATAAAAACAAAATAGTTTGAAGGACTTAGGATAGAATATAATTATCAGTAATTTTTATTTGAAAATCTAATTTCTGACAGTTCAAATGATATGCATTTCTTTGTAATTTTGTTTAAATTCCATGGCTATCACTACAAATGAGCAATATTTATAGAATTTCAATTTGGATTTTACAGGTTACTAAACATGCAAAATAAAATCTGTTTAGTGATGCTGTTGTATAATTTAATTATCTACAATTTTTATTTGCACACTTTTGTCTAAAATTAGTTAACTTTTGCGCAAGGAAAATCTGATTTCCCACGTTAAACGCCTATGGCCCGCTTTTGAATTAACACCCTGTATATATATATATATATATATATATATATATATATATATATATATATATATATATATATATATATATATATATATTCATGTTAATGTTTATATTTTGAGCATTTGACACATTTATCGCAGGTAAGGTAGCTTTTTTGAATGAAGAAATGTCAACAGTATTTTTCTCAGTACTTTCAGTTATCGAATTTCTCAAAACTAATTGGTCGTTATTATCCGCAATTCTTCTTTCACATAACTGCCGATTTTTTTTATCATTCTCACTTACTTACTTAGCGATTAAGTAAGTAAGTAAGTAAGAATGATAAAAAAAAGTAGTCAAAGGAGAAGCATTTCCAATAATTCAACTATTCGTATGTTTCCTATGCTGATGTTAGTGATGTTCTAGTTAATTCTAAATAAAATTTGTAAATCATGTTAGACGTCTAAGCAAATCACAAACATCAAAGAAGTAAATTCAAAATTTTAATTACCTTTCAATTACAACATTATTACGTAAATAGGAACATACTTATGTGTATAGAGAAAATTTGTATTAAAATTAAGTTAAACAGTATTTAAATATAGTTTATAAGATATCTGGTACGAGCTAATAAATTCGTTACACAAATGTTTATGTCGTAAAATAATTAAATATCTAGAATTATACACGTAGTACCGTGGTACTAAAATGATATCGACACGAGTACACACATCATAAAAAATGTAGAATTATTAATTAGTAAAACCTCCCTTTACCTTTTATACTCGTAAGATAAAAAGTAAATATTCATTTTACAATTTTATTAAATTTTACAATTGTATCTGAATAAATAATGTATGAAATTGTTAGCAGTATGGTCAACTTTAATTTCCCAGTTACAATGTATTTGAATAATGTTTTCATGCCATTCCTGCACATATTTTTGCGGATGCCTGACGTTATTGTAACAGTCATTGCGTGAGAAGTGAAATAAGTGAGGTTACAAATTTGTTTTAAAAAAATCTGATGTGGCCAGCACATTACCTTCCGTCAGTTCTATGTATTTTGTACAA